>SKCR01050727.1:0-405283 GCA_019454045.1 Zanthoxylum bungeanum | reverse complement strand
TTAAATTTATAAAAATTCTATCAAGTGACTCTTAAATTGAAAATTCAAAATTTTGACCAAAGACTTTAAGTGAAAAGACAAAAATAACCTTACATAATTTAGAGTTATTACATTATTCTCTCCTTAAAAGAATTTCATCCCGAAATTCAGAATATAAAAAGGATAAAGGTACGACGTCATGTACGGAGGTAAACAAGATGATAGTGTCACAAATACTTCATCAATAGGCCCGAAAGCTTGATGTCATACAAGACATGTCACACAAATGGGCCCACTAACAAAGTATTGTCCGCTTTAGGACTCATAATAAAGATGGATCTCAAGTTTAAACCCTACACCATCACGACTTTGTTCATGATACCATCGGTTACTGACCCATTAAGCATCAATGAACTGAAAAGTTGAAACTGGAAAGCATATGCAGAAAGATACAACATGACTAAAATCCCATAACATGACCGTAAATTATGACCTCAATAGACATGAGTTGTTTCCACGTCAAGTGAAATCTGACTGAAAATAACTTAATGTCAAATGAAAACATCACATGACTGAATAACGTCAACTGAAAATATAAAATAAATGTAAACTATAAACATGAAAATATGATTACAAATTGTAAAACATAACATAAGCTGAAATTGAACCACGTAACGAAAACGTAAACATGAATTTGAAATTAAAAACATAGATTGAAAATGTAAACTTAAGGTGGCATAGTAAGCCAATCGAAAGTCCATAAACATGCTTAAAAAAATTGAAGTAGGGGAACATGAACAAGAATATGAATAAAGCTCTGGGGGTGATCAATACCTCATGAGGTATCGAGAAATACGTAAAAAGAACGTCAAATGAAATTGTGTAAATGTGACACGTAAGTTGGAATCATAAATTGTTTACATGACATTATGGAAAACGTCAACTGAAAACTAAAAATCACGACACAAGGAAAATGTCAGCTGAAAATATGTAAACATGACGCATGAAGAACCTAAGCATTAAACATGTAAACATTACACATAAAAGACATCAATAAACTGTGAACGTGAAAACATGACTAAAAAAATTGTAAAACATAAGATGAGCTAAAACTAAACTATGTAGTAAAAATGTAAGCATGAACATGAAATCATGGTCATAGACTGAAGCTGAAAATGAGAACGTGCACTTGAAAACATAAAATGAGCTGGCATAATAAACATAATCTGACACACATTTTGGCTTATGCATACAAGCTCGTACAATGTCCATTATCAAATTTGGAATAGATATGGAATGAACACCGTCCGAACAGAATCATAATCGATACTTCTAACATGGGAACATACAAATGGAAACGTAATTCATAAACACATGACGCGTAATCGTAAACTGAAAATGCAACATGATAATTTAAGCTAAAAACGTAAAGTGAAAACATAACTAATTACAAGAGTTGAAAATGTAAACTGAAGGCACGAGCTGAGACATGAGCTGAAAATATAAATTGAATACATATAACGTAAACATAAATAATTTGAAAACATAATACACATGAATAAGAGAAGCATCCATTCACTGACTATCATACCCTAACGAGTTCACAATTAAGGTCATAACCTTTCCCGGAATGCCATACATCCCCCTATGGAATTCAGAACCAAAAGAAGAATACATCAGAGAAGCTCAACGTACCCAATTGATATTGACCAATTGTCAAATAAACTTTTCCAAGTTGAACTATCATAATCTCTTCGTGAACTTTTACAACTGACTATGTATTATATTACAAGATTTTTATACTAGGATGATGCATATAGACCAAAAGATCGAAATTATAAAAATAAAACTTGAAACTTTTTCTTAATAGGTGTCACATTCAAAAGAAAGTAAAATAGGCGCTCTGATACCAAAAATAATGTCACGACCTAAAATCAGGGCCAGTGATCTTTGGGTAAATAAATAAAACAAAGCTGATTCAAGTCCAGTCAAACGATCAAAAATTCAAAACATGCCTTGGTCAAAATGGACCAAAATATAAAATTTTAAAACATGTCACAGGGACTTAAAAATAAAAGAAAATATAAAATCATTTAGAAAATAGTTAAAATGTTCCCACAGTTTAATGTGAACACCTGTCATGAATAAATAATCAAAATTCAAATAATGGTCCGACTATACAATGAATCACCTAAATATCTAAATAGTCCGATAATCTTAAATACAAGTCAATTACCTCCAGGAATGCACCAGTATAGAAGAAGCGAATAAAATGACTAAACAAGATCCATAACTATTGAGGAATCAAACTCGCTCCTCGTTCTCTGAAGCTCCAAAACTTATATCTAATCTAAAACGTTAAGTTGTGGGGCAGGCAAAACCATACACTCAGTAGGAATTAAATAACTCACCTTAATTGGTTTTACAAAACTCTTGCTTGGTTAGTAATATATATATATATATATATTGTTGGAGTTGGTGCTTGGAGCCCCAATCCGAATAATGTATTGTACATTATATTTTATTATTTATTTAATAAAATAACTATATTTTCATTTCAACCTTGTTAATGATTATGTCATTATGCATATTAGATTGATATATATAAATATTATAAGAATGAAATCGACCTTAGAATAGTCAGTAGTAATATTGGACACTGATTGGTCTGACATTGAGATAATATTACTACTATAAACTATTCTTAAAGTAAAATATTCCTAGTCGTTGCTTTTGGAATACAGTCAAATTCCTATAACATAGAAGACTAGCACATCTCATATATTGAAATTGGAGTTCCAATGGTTTAACCCGATGTATCATAAGTAAGGGAAACTAGTATAGACATGTGAGTATTCATTGGAGCGAATACTGAAAGACTCATAAGTGATTCTTAATAGTTGGAAGTACACACCACCGTCAATAGAAATCTCCTCGAGTCGAATAACATATGTGATCATTTGACTATAGAAGACTAGCACATGTTGTTTATTAGAATTAGAGTTCCAATGATTTAACCCAATGTACCATGAGTAAGGGAAGCTCGTATAAACATATGAGTATTCATTGGAGCGAATAATGAAAGACTCATAGGTGATTCTTAATAGTTGGAAGTACATACCACCGTCATAGGAATCTCCTCGAGTCGAGTAGCATATGCGATCCTTTGACTATAGGATAATATTGATTTTGTGTGCGATCCTCCATACTTTGATGCCATATATGTCAGAGACCTTTCATGATTTGACAATTAGATGTTCTTTGGGTGTGGACTGATGCACACGTTATCAAGTACGTATCAAGATAGGATCTGTCGGCCCGTATGTGAACCATAAGGGGTTTAGGTATTCATGTGAGTAAGTCACGATTCTTAAGACTTTAGCCAAAGTTGATCATCTAGGGTGGATCGCATATATCAGAAATGTTGTTATGATTAGTTGTAAAAAATTGTGGACATATCAACATGAGATGTGCGCATTGAAAACTTGACGGTGTAATCTATGTTTCCTAAGCACAACTCGAATAGCCTACGACAGATGGATTGTTAAACATATGCGATGACCTTGATTTGTATAGTTCAGAAAGGTCATTCGTGTTCTTCGCGAATTCGGAGGTGGTCAAATTGTGTACATATAAGCTAGGCTTATGTGACGAACGTGTCTGGACTTAGACAGTCTCATAATATGAAGTGTACTTGTTGAGCACATTGATAGCCTATAATTTTTGTTATAATAAATAATATTTGATATTATAATTATCAACTAAAATAATTAAGTGTGATTAGATAACATTACTTATTTACTTTGACCTAATTGGATTAATCCAAAATCACACAAGGGTTTTTTGTTGTAATTTCATAAATATCTCTACCATTGGAGGATATTTTGGTAATTATAAATATGTAATAATAAGTTTATTTGGTTTGATTTAATTGGATAAAATCAAAGTGGTAGACATTGAACTAATCCATTGATTAAACTTTGTCTTGATTTAGTTGGATTAAATCAAAGTGGTAGACAAAAGTGATTAGTCACACCTAATTATACATATTTAGACAAATTGGATTAAGCTCACATAAAAGTTGATTAAAACTTTTATTAATAAAAAATTGCATAAGTTTTTCTATAAAAGGAAAACTTGAGCAAGTTTTTAATAAAGGCAAAATAAGCTAAAACAAGCATTAAGCAAAAGAAAGAAATATTAGCATAAGTAAAGTTTTTGTGGGAGAAGCTTTGGAAGTTCTCAACAACAACAAGAAGAATATTGGATCTTCATATCAAGCTTGCTAGCTTAGGAAGTTCTCTACGACAACAATGAGAAGAAGATCGGACCTTCGAATCAAGCTTGCTAGTTTTGGAAGTTCTCTACAAAATTTCAACAATGAGGAGAAGATTTGATTTTTAGTTCAAGCTTACTAGGTAAGTTTGATCTTTTCTAAAAGCTATGTTTTTGTATTTGATACATAATAATATAGCTTGAAGTTGAAATTAGGCTAATGAATTCTATATGGATGCTTTGGAAGCATAAACACAATATGCTTGTGATTGGGTCAAAATGTTCATGTTGGACATGGAACACAAAATTAGAGTTTGGACTCTAGATAATAGCTTGGAGTTATAGCTATCATTCTAGAATCACTTGACTACCTTTAAATGACCTAGAATTTTTCAGGAGTCACTTCATTGTGGCATTCTAATTTGGTTTATGTTTTGGATTCAAAATTAATACATGTGCGTATTTAGAATAAATTTTTGTTTTTGTAAAAATATTTGATATTTTGAAAAACATGATTTTTATTCTATAACATGTGTTGATGTTGGTTTAATGTTAGAATTATATTTTGGTGTTTGGAAGTGTGTAGAAAAAATTAGAAATGAATTGGGTTTAAAAACCCTAAGCATGAAGTCTCATTCCAGCTTTCTGGAATGAGAGCTGATGCATTCAATTTAATTTGAACAAGAAAATTTTAAAAAAAGGTGTGTGTATTGGGAGTTTCAGTGCGCGCGTACTGTAGCGAGTATAAGTACTTGCGTGTGACGTCTGTCGAATCTTGGTTTGGCTCATTTCTAAGCTTACAGACTCGATTCAGCCCCGATTTTTTCGTATGCACTCGTAATAGAATATATTATTTCATTAAACTATTTAAAAATACATTCATATTTGATATATCTATGGGTTAGACCCACTTCCATTGTGAGGGGGTACCGATCCGACCTTATGGGTCCCACAACCGCCCCAACAGATGTAGGGGTTTAGGACCCCTAAGTTCGGATTGGTGCCCCGCGTAACGGAAATGGGTCTAACCTATGATAATTGAGCATAGGTGTATTTTTAAATATTTTAATGAAATATCATATTCCATTACGAGTGTTTAGGGAAAAATCGGAGTCCGAAAAAACTAAAACGGGATAAAAACCGAATCCAACACACTTGGTACGCGTCGCACTGTCTGAGCACGTGCAAGTTGCGCATGTAGCTTGCAAGCACATACTACTGTAGACCTGACGTTATATATATTTTTAATTTTAAAACCCTAAACACCTTTTAAAACACACCCAAAATAATTTTAATTTCAAAACCAACATCAACACATGTTTTACAACAAACGCACACACACAATTCTCTCTCTATATATGTATTTTTTGAATCAAAACACGAACTAAAATGGAATCCCACAATAAAATGACTCATGAATAATTATAGGTCACTCAAAAGTGTTTAAGTAATTCTAGAATGGTAGTCATAACTCCAAGCTATTATCTAGAGTTCCAAACTCTAATTTTATGTTTATATCCAACATAAATTTTTTGACCCAATCACAAGTATATTGTGTTTATGCTTCCAGAGCATCCATAAATAATTCATTAGCCTAATTTCAATATCAAGCTATGTTATTATATATCTAATACATAATACATCACTATATATTTCACTAATGATAACTCACTAATGAAAAAATAGCCTTAGATAATATCAAACTTATCTAGTAAGCTTGATTCAAAGATCTAATCTTCTTCTCCTTTTTGAAATGTTGTAGAGAACTTCCAAAGTTAGCAAACTTGACTCTAAGATCCAATCTTGATTCCAATACTAACAAGCTTCATTCCAAGATCCAATCTTGATTTCTCCTTGTTGAAATATTGTAGAGAACTTCCAAAGCTTCTCTAATCATTTCTTTTACTTAGGGTAATATTTCTAAATCTTGTTTATTTTATCTTTCACAAGCTTAACATTTGAGCTTATCAAGCTTCTTAAGCTTAATGAAAATCTTACTCAAGCTTGCTATTTATAGCAAAATGTATATAATTTTTAATTAATAAAAGTCCTAATCAAATATTAGGTATGATTAATTCAATATGTAAAATTAGGTGTGACTAATCACCTTTATCTACCACTTTGATTTAATCTAATTAAATCAAGACAAAGATTAGCAAATGGATTAGTTCAATGGCTACCACTTTGATTTTAAATCGAGCCAAATACACCTATAATTACATATTTGTAATTACCAAAATATCCTCCAATGGTAGAGATATTTATGAAATTACAACAAAGCCCTTGTGTGATTTTAGATTAATCAAATTAATCTAATTACGTCAAAGTAAATTATCAATGTTATCCAATAACACTTAATTATTTTGGTTGATAATTATAATATCGAATATTATTTATTATCAAAAATTATCGACTACCGAAGTTCTCATCGAGTACACTTCATACTGTGGGACTTTATAAGTCCAGACACGTTTATCATATAAGCTTAGCTTATATGTACGCAATTCGGCCACCTCTGAATTCGTGAAGAACACGAATGACCTTTCTGAACTATATAAGTCGAGATCATCACATATGTTTATCAATCCGTCCGTCGTAGACTATTTGAATTGTGCTTAGGAAACATAGATTACACCGTCAAGTTTCCGAGGCACACATCTCATGTCGAAATGTCCATGATTCTTTACAACTAATCAGAAACTATTTCTTATATATGTGATCTACCCTAGGTGATCGGCTTTGGTCAAAGTCTTAAGAATCGTGACTTACTCACATGAATACCTAAACCTCTTATGGTACACATACGGGCCGACAGATCCTATCTTGATACGCACTTGATTAACGGGCGTATCGGTCCACACCAAACGAACATCTAGAGACCAGACCATGAAAGGTCTCTGACATACATGGTATCTAAGTGTGGAGGATCTCACACAAAATCAATGATATCCTATAATCAAAGGATCACATATGCTACTCGACTCGAGGATATTATTATTAACGGTGGTGTGTACTTCCAACTTTTAGGAATCACCTGTGAGTCATTCAGTATTCCCTCCAACAAATACCCACATGTCTATAGGAGCTTCCAAAGCTAATGTTACATCGGGTTAAACCATTGGAACTCCAATTCTGATATACGACTTGTGCTAGTCTTCTAGGTTATAGGAATTCGATTGTATTCCAAAACCAATGACTATGAATACTTACTTTAAGAATAGTTCATAATAGTAATACTATCCCAATGTTAGACTACCCAGTGTCCAGTATTACTACATGACTATTCTAAGATCGATGTCATTCTCAGCATATTTATACATCAATCTAATATACATAATGACATTATCATTAATAAGGTCTGAAATGAAAATATAGTTATTTGATTAATATATCATAAAATATAATATACAATACATTATTTGAATTGGCGCTCCAAGCACCAACTCCAACAATAGAATGGTATCTGCGCAGGCCTTGACCAAACAACATATGTTGCATGTTTGACATGTATTTGAATCTATGCCTTTGTAATTTTATTTTAATTATGCATAAGTCATATTGGATATGCATTGCATGTTTTAAACTAAAATTTTTATTTTGACCCAAGCATGTTAATGACTTGATTTTCATAAATCTCTCGTGATAGGTGATTACTTTATTTTAAGTAATATTATTAATAATGTTGGAGCATTATTGGATGGTTCGTCTTGTCAATACGGAAATGAATGAATTCTTATTACTTATGTCTAATACCGTCAATAATGAGGGTATAAGTTGTCGGAACCTAGGTCGTTGACCGGCGTAAACACACACGTATAACGCAAGCGCACGTATCGTTCAAGTAGTATAAAAATATCGATCCCACAAGGACTTAATATCAAAACTATTAATTTTATGAGGTCAAATGATTACTAGTATCTAACAGGTTGATTGATTGATTTGAAATGATGACGATTCTAAATTTAAAAGCAAGTAAATAAAATTGCCGAAAATAGGTTTTAAGAAAATTCAATATTAAAAACTATCTAGGGTTGTGATTTCTTTCAATATCATTCTAAAGATGAAGTGGTTATCTTAAAGTTGGGTAATATATTGATTTATTAACCTGGAACACTAAATTATGTGTAAGCCTCTGTCGATGGTCAGACACAAATACCCAGTTTAACCCAATTGAACCATATGTCTATGTCAACCAAATTATCTGGATTCATTAAGTTTAAGTTTCAATTATGGCTACCCCCGCCCGACAGGTATATTCCTATCCTGTAAGGAAATCTATCAAAGGGTTATCTATCCTCAAGGAAGATCGTGGGCTATTGAGTCTGAGGTCTTAAACTTAAAATCCCTATGTCTAGTTCATTTTAAGTTTACCTAATCAATTTTATTAATGGCCAGTTAATTAAAAAGTATTAAGATTAAGACTCAATAAATAAATCCTTATATTACCCAAACTATAATCTAACCCCTTATAAACCGGTGATATTAAAAGTCATCACAACCCCAGATAACTAATTTAGTTACAACACATAACTAGGGCTAGTAAAAACTTGAAAATAAAAGACATAAAGTAAAAATGCGGTAATGTAAATACTGAAAAGTAAATTACAATAAAATAAAATGCTAAGGTAAAAGGAATTACTTTTACTACTACTAATTTAGATATCTCCTATAAAATAATATATAAACTTGTGATTATTTTACCAACCAGCCATATAGGCGGTAACCTGATTAAGTCAAATTAAGTCCAACCAGCCATAAAGGCGGAACCAAAATTTAATTACCAACCGACCAATCTGGCGGTATCCTTTTTAAGTCAATATTTTAAATAGTGAATATATTATTTTTAAGGGAGATTAATCTAAATAGTAACAGTAAAAGAATTACCTTTCACCCTAGCTGGAGAAGTTACATCCTCATGGTAAATAGTAAAAACTGTAAAAAGTAAAAAACAAGTAAATTACTATTATTACAAAACGTAATTAAAATTAATTACAAAACTAAAAAACTAAAAAACTAAAAATTAAAAGAAAGTAGAGAGAGAAACTCTCTCTTTAGATAGAATATAAGAGAGAGAGTGGTACAATGAATTCTGAAATCTCGAGCTCAATTTATAGGCCTCGGTAGGCTTCCAGCGTCGCGACGCTGAAGGTCTTGGCGTCGCTACGCCAGCTTCTGTCGACGTGGCACGCTCTGGTTCGTCGGTTTGAAGATTCTGGATAAGCTGATAAGGTGACAGGTGGCGAGGTGGTTGGGCTTCAATTATTGTGACACGTGGCGACGTCTGATTGGTCGATGAGATTCTTATCCGCCACGTGTCAGATAAGGATTAGATATTCAATGATTGATGCTGACGTGGTGGTGACATGGCGACACGTGGGAAAGAGACTGTCGGCACCGTAGGATTGCGACATGTGGCACTTCCTGATTGGGTAATGATGACGTGGCGGTGAGGTGGCATTTTGACTTGGTCAACCTGGTGATGTGGCTGATGACGCGGCAATGACGTGGAGTGACACGTGGCACACGTGGGGATGATGACTGTCGGTATCGTAGGATGCTGACATGTGGCACGACGCATGTTAGCAGATCGGCTGTGATGGTGACACGTGTCACGGCGCACGTTAGCAAAGTCAAACTTTTCTCAGATTCTGATTTGTGGACCAGGCGCACGTTAGAAAAGTTCGGCGCATTTTAGACGTCGCGACGCTGAAGGTATTGGCGTCGCGACGCGGACAATTTACCAAATTGCCATTTTCGTCAAATTTTCACTGTTTTGGCCCAAATCACCTCCAGAATGTCCTGAAACTTTATTTATCTACAAATAACACAAAACACATCAAAATATTCAAATACTCAAGAAACTATACAAAATATAAGGTTAAATGAGTGGGAAATAGTGATAGATTTACCACTCATCACACCCCCAAACCTAACATTTTGCTAGTCCTCGAGCAAAAACAGAATAAAATAACATAATAAATAAAATTTAACTAAGCCACTTTCGTAGGGATCACGATTGCATTTAGCGTATGCAACAAGCCTTAAAACCCTAGGTGTCCCTAGTGGACGAGTTGTAGTCTCGTGAGGGTTTACAGCAATGATACCCACAAACATTTTTAAAAGTAAAAAGGTAGTGAAACTAATGCACACAAAAGCAAAAAGACAAGCGAAAAGAGAATAAAGATGTTAGTGACTAATCAGGTGAAACTTCTATTCCAAGTTACTAGTTTTGTTTTATTCTAAATTACTGAATAAGTAAATTCTCCGATTATTTTTACCATTCTTCATATACACATCCAACAAGATATTAATCAACTCATTTTTGCCCACAACAGTCATAAGTGCAGTTGATAAGAGAGTAATATTTTTGTCCTAAAGTTCTATCAGATTTCACACCTTTTGGTAGCAATGGAATAATTTTTCTGATTTTTTCTTTGATTTTTTTTTATTTATATACAATACCTTCAGTCTATGTAGCGAGTGTTGGGTCGGTGGCTCCCAAACCAGTTGGCTTTAGGGCACCAGGTGTTAAGACACCCCTACGGACTTAATTACTCAGACTTCAGATATATATATATTTTTGCAGCATCTTTGATCCATGTAGCGAGCTTTGGGCCAGTGACTCCCAAACCAGTTGGTTTTAGGGCACTAGGTGTTAAAACACCCCTACGGACTTAATAACTCGGATCTCGGATTTTTTTTTTTTTACTCCACTGCTTTTTGAGATGCTTCCTCCAATTAAACTAGAGCACTGAATATTACAAACTTTTCAATTTTAGCTCATGTCCGTATGTTACTATATATGTTGATAATACCTGTCAACTGAGCATATGAAGATCCATTTTAGTCCGTTTTATGGAGAATTCACAAATTAAATAATTCAAAATGAAATAAACAAAAATTAACTTTTTCGAAAATAGGCTTGAGATACGTCTCAGGAGTGGAAACTCCTTACTCAGCTATCTCTACCAATTTCACCTTTTTTTTAGTCAAAATAAAAACACAAAATATTTTTGTAATTTTTGAAAATTTTTCAATTTTTTTGTATTTTTCGAAAAAATTTTGGACTAAAAATAAAAACAACATACAAACTAAAAACAAGGTACTAATCAACTAATTTCCTCCCCCAAACCTAAATGAGACATTGTCCCCAATGTCTTAAACAGTAAAATGAGAGTTAGAAGGTCGTACCTGGTTAGCTGAAAATCTACAGGAAATTAAAGGTTAAGATCCAGATTAATCCTACGCCTCTTACCACGATCGTCCTCGGACCAATTTATCTTTGAAAGATAGGGTCAACTTGTGGTTCATAGGCTAAAGTTGGTCTATTAGATCCGGAGCAGTTCTGGCAGTGAAGAGGAGTTCTTTTAAAGGTTTTGACACGAACCCATTTCTCTGGCATCATCAAGAAACACACAAAGAAAATCATAAAATCCATCAACGTTAAATAGTCCAAGCGGTTTCTGGTGTATGTTCAGGTTCGCCCAAGATAGAACTATAAAAATTTCCTCCAATGTGCCCAAGCCACCTGGCAAAGCAATAAAAGCATCAGCACGGTTAATCATTTCTACCAGTCGTTCAGACATACCTGGCACGATCAGTTCCTCTCCGTTTGATGATCCAATAAGATTTGCCTCTGCCAAGGGTTTTGGGATGATTCCCAAAACGTGACTGCCTCCTTCCTGTACAGCCTTTGAAACGATCCCCATAAGTCCAAGATTGCCTCCGCCATATATTAAGTGCATATTCCTTGCAGCTAAGACTCGACCCAATTCTTGTGCTGCTTCTACGTATTGTGGTTTAGTACCAACACTACTACCGCAAAACACACAGATGTTTTCAACTCGTCTTCTTGAAGTGGCTTCCATTTTTTTTATGTATCTTTCTCAACTCTGAATGCCTTCAAAAGTGCAATGACGGGCTGAATTTATAGTACCTGAAAAGGGTGAGTAAAAATAGCACAAGTATCTTCCAGAGGACGATTAGTAGCGAAATAATATCGTGATAGTCAAAAAGGTCTGGATCCTGTCGGAGAAAATAAAAGAAACGACAAAACAAATCACAATTATTAAGAAAAGACAAAGAGATATAATATTTACAAGAAAAGTAACGGCTTGATTGACGTCTATGCGTCAGGGACAAGCTTCCCATCCAATTTTCTTATAAATTGGCAAACAAGGTCTTTTTGAGTCAGATTCCCGAGACTTAACAGTTGTCTTTCCTTTTGGAATTGTGCATATAACATGCGAATTTCATGATACACACATCCACTGGGATGCGTCTCAAGAGTTTTAGATATGTCATCCAAAGACTCCTTACTCAAGCCATCCCTAATGAAGTTAATCTTATCTTCGCGGTTATCAGACACCATTCCTAAAGAACGACAACGAGTATTACAAAATATGCGAGCACATTTATAACAAACACACATTCTTTTGGCTCTTCTCTTTTTAGCATATGTGCTCTTTCCTAAGCCAGACAGATGTGAAATAAAAGAGTCAGAAGACTCACCTGCCAATCGGACCGTGCTTCAATAATCCAACGAATGTCAGTAGGAATACCTTTGATCATCAGTAGTCTCATCCGTTCTAAGCGAGCTTTGTAAACTTTCATCAGAGATTTTTTAGGGAGAGAAGGAAATTGCTTGTGAAGATTTGCGAGAGCTTCTTCCATCTTGAAATGACTAAACCTGCAAAAATTAAACACACCAAATTAAATCACACCAAATCACATTATATACAAAAATTGCATGGGTTGCCTCTCTGCTAGCGCTAAGTTTAAAGTCGTCAGCCAGACTTGACTTCTCGAACGTTAGGCTAGATCTGAAAGTGTGACACTTTCTTTTTGTCGCTCAAATGATTCTCCCCAGTAGTGCTTGACACGTTTGTTTTTAACCTTGAAAGTTTTGTTAGCGTCAGGATCATGTGACTAAAGCTTCTTGGCCTTCTCGCCTTTCCCTTCTCAACTGTCTGATGGTTCTTTCATTTCCGGGTCAAGCGGTCGAAGTTCAAAACTTCTGGTTCGTCTCATGAAGTTTCTGAGAACCTGAAACACAAGAAAAAAAAACATAAGTAAAAAGAAATTAGATACAAGTAACGTATCTAACCCCTAAACTAATAGTAAAAGATAAATAAGTCCCCGGCAACGGCGCCAAAAACTTGACCGGCGTAAACACACACGTATAACGCAAGCGCATGTATCATTCAAGTAGTATAAAAATATTGATCCCACGAGGACTTAATATCAAAACTATTAATTTTATGAGGTCAAATGATTACTAGTATCTAACAGGTTGATTGATTGATTTGAAATGATGACGATTCTAAATTTAAAAGCAAGTTAAAAAAAATTGTCGAAAATAGGTTTTAAGAAAATTCAATATTAAAAACTATCTAGGGTTGTGATTTCTTCCAATATCATTCTAAAGATGAAGTGGTTATCTTAAAGTTGGGTAATATATTGATTTATTAACCTGGAACCACTAAACTAAATATGTTAAGCCTCTGTCGATGGTCAGACACAAATACCCAGTTTAACCCAATTGAACCATATGTCTATGTCAACCAAATTATCTGGATTCATTAAGTTTAAGTTTCAATTATGGCTACCCCCGCCCGACAGGTATATTCCTATCATGTAAGGAAATCTATTAAAGGGTTATCTATTAAAGGGTTATCTATCCTCAAGGAAGATCATGGGCTATTGAGTCTGAGGTCTTAAACTTAAAATCCCTATGTCTAGTTCATTTTAAGTTTACCTAATCAATTTTATTAATGGCCAGTTATTAAAAAGTATTAAGATTAAGACTCAATAAATAAATCTTTATATTACCCAAACTATAATCTAACCCCTTATAAACCGGTGATATTAAAAGTCATCACAACCCCAGATAACTAATTTAGTTACAACACATAACTAGGGCTAGTAAAAACTTGAAAATAAAAGACATAAAGTAAAAATGCGGTAAAGTAAATACTGAAAAGTAAATTACAATAAAATAAAATGCTAAGGTAAAAGGAATTACTTTTACTACTACTAATTTAGATATCTCCATAAAATAATATATAAACTTGTGATTATTTTACCAACCAGCCATATAGGCGGTAACCTGATTAAGTCAAATTAAGTCCAACTAGCCATAAAGGCGGAACCAAAATTTAATTACCAACTGACCAATCTGGCGGTATCCTTTTTAAGTCAATATTTTAAATAGTGAATATATTATTTTTAAGGGAGATTAATCTAAATAGTAACAATAAAAGAATTATCTTTCACCCTAGCTGGAGAAGTTACCTCCTCATGGTAAATAGTAAAAACTGTAAAAAGTAAAAAACAAGTAAATTACTATTATTACAAAACGTAATTAAAATTAATTACAAAACTAAAAAACTAAAAAACTAAAATTAAAAGAAAGTAGAGAGAGAAACTCTCTCTTTAGATAGAATATAAGAGAGAGAGTGGTACAATGAATTCTGAAATCTCGAGCTCAATTTATAGGCCTCGGTAGGCTTCTAGCGTCGCGACGCTGAAGGTCTTGGCGTCGCTACGCCAGCTTCTGTCGACGTGGCACACTCTGGTTCGTCGGTTTGAAGATTCTGGATAAGCTGATAAGGTGACACGTGGCGAGGTGGTTGGGCTTCAATTATTGTGACACGTGGCGACGTCTGATTGGTCGATGAGATTCTTATCCGCCACATGTCAGATAAGGATTAGATACTCAATGATTGATGTTGACGTGGCGGTGACATGGCGACACGTGGGAAAGAGACTGTCGGCACCTTAGGATTGCGACACGTGGCACTTCCTGATTGGTTAATGATGACGTGGCGGTGAGGTGGCAGTTTGACTTGGTCAACCTGGTGATGTGGCTGATGACGCGGCAATGACGTGGAGTGACACGTGGCACACGTGGCGATGATGACTGTCGGCACCGTAGGATGCTGACATGGGCACGACGTATGTTAGCAGATCGGCTGTGATGGTGACACGTGTCACGGCGCACGTTAGCAAAGTCAAACTTTTCTCAGATTCTGATTTGTGGACCAGGCGCACGTTAGCAAAGTTCAGCGTATTTTAGACGTCGCGACGCTGAAGGTCTTGGCGTCGCGACACAGACAATTTACTGAATTGCCATTTTCGTCCAATTTTCTCTGTTTTGGCCCAAATCACCTCCAGAATGTCCTGAAACTTTATTTATCTACTAATAATACAAACCACAAAATCAAAATATTCATAATACTCAAGAAACTATACAAAATATAGGTATTAATGAGTGGGAAATAGTGATAGATTTACCAGTCATCAGTCGTTTCGGTAAAACATTAGATGTAGCGTGATGAGTTGACGTAGTCACCCAATACCGTAATTATTGTGATACTGTACTTACGAAGCTCATTAGTGCACATTGACAAGTACACATTTGGAACACGTCTTAATCCAATACCGTCATTATTGTGAGGATAAGAAACGGTTTAGGACTAACTTATGAGTCACATGGATGTGATTGACCTTTGAGGTCTAACTAATGAGTTTATGAATGCCAAGACCATCATTATTGTGAGGCTTAAGTAAATGTCATGGGATCCAATTCCCGCTATGAAATTTGATTTTTTCGATAAGGGAGATTACAGAATTATGTAAAGTAGTGGGAGGGCACTAATAGATTTAAAATCCATAATCGTATTAATGTTTATATTAAATGAAAATGTTCTGATAGTGTCTAATTATTGTCTTGTAAATGGCTGCCGCAAATCCATTAGTGCGACTTTTGGATTCTAATAAACTGAAGGAGTCGAGAACTATTTTGAATGGGAAATGAACACATGTCTTGTCTTGGAGTCTGAAAAGTTGAGCTATATGACAATCAATCCATTGCCTGTTGAAATCGAACATGATTCCACTCCCGAAGAGCGAGAGACTTTTGAAAAATGGAAGGATGATAACCTAAGGGTAAAATCCTATATTTTAGGATCGATGGTTCTAGATTTGCTAAGATATTACATAGAGGTACCTGATGCTTGGAGCATTATGAGAACACCTAATGAGTTGTTCGAAGCAAATTAAGAAATTGAAATATATCGGAGGTCTAAGGAATTATTTGGTGTTATGCTCAAGGATGGAGGAGCGGTCAACATTCATATTTTGAATGATAGACCATATTCGATATTTGGAACGATATGGCATTATGATCGATCAACGAATAGGCTGAAATTTGATTCTATCTTCTTTTCCTGGTACTTATGCTAGTTTTATGTTAAATTTCGTATGCATTCGATGTAATCTAATTATGAAGAACTTCATAACATGTCACGCATGGCAAAACATGATTTGAAGAAAGGCAATCCCATTTTATACCTCCATGGTGGAGCAAGTTCTTAAAAGACTTCTAAAAAGTCGAAGAAAATGAAAATGGGAAAAAAGAATATATCAAAGAGAAACTTCAAGAAGCACAAAGTTGCAAGACCGCATTTTGTATTTTTCCTATTATTGACATCTCATTAGCCTTAGATGCAAATAGTGGCTGGGTGATATATACCGGTAGTCCCAATCATATTTACAACTCCATGCAGGTCATGAGGGTTAAAAGAACGCTGAACAAAGGGGAGATCCATCGTAGAGTTGGAAATGGCGAGACAGTGGGTGCCAAGGCCACATGAACGGTTGTTCTAGATCACCATAATAGATGTAAGTTATTTTTAAATGACTGTTATTATGTACGCTCACTTATCAGACAAATAATATCGCTACCGATATTGGATAAAGAGGGATATAAAATAAACATTAAAGATGGTGCTTTATGTTTATATGATAAATGCAACTATTTGATATGTGAATGTTCTTTATCTAACGGTCATATGTTTTGAAAACATATAGAGATGTCTTTAATGTAGAGGAAAATATAAGTAAAAGATCTGAATTAAATAATATTGAATTATGGTGTTAGACGTCTATCAAAATTGGTTAAGAATAGTTTGATTGAAGATCATACCTTAGATCCTTATATGATTTGTAAGTTATGTATCTAAGGGAAAATGACAAAGGCCCAATTTCTTGGTGTTGGACACCGTACTGAAGATTTATTGGAACTAGTATACTGTGATATATGTGGTCCATTAAATCATGTCGCTTATGATAGTTTAACATACTTCGTGACTTTCACAGATGATAAGTCAAGATATGGATATATCTATTTGATAAGACATAAATCCGATATATTTGAAAAGTTCAAAATATTTCGAAATGAATTAGAAAAACAAACTGAGAAATTCATCAAGTGTCTTCGATCAGATCGATGTAGTGAATTCATGAGCGACGAATTCAGAAGTTATTTAAAGGAGAATGAGATTCTCGCCCAATATAGCACACCAGGAACTCCTCAACACAATGGTGTGTCTAAACAGAGAAATCGTACTTTAATGGATATGGTGCGATCTATGATGAGCTATACATATTTTCCATATTACCTTTAAGGTTACGCTTTACTTACTACTGCCCACATACTTAACAGAGTTCCATCAAAAGTTATTTCTACGACCCGATATCAGATATGGTTCGGTAGAAATCCAAGTCTAAGTTACTTAAGGATTTGGGGTTGCCATACATACGTCAGAGTTGCGCAGCGGGATAAACAAACACCTAATGGGTATAAATATCGGTAAATTGGATATCCTGAAAATTCTTTGGGATATCAATTCTACGATTCTGAGCAACGAAATGTATTTGTTGCTCGTTTTTCCACATTTCTTGAAAAAGAATTTTAAAAGAATGTGGAAATTGTAGAAAGATTGAACTCGATGAGTTTGATCCCAACATTAAAGAACTTGAGATGGAACTAGATATCCAACTAGGTGAAGGATCTACAACACCGGTTCTATATAAGTAGAATAGAAAATTAAGGCCTCTTGAGAGACTATTTTTAATGTCTGATACGAGCCTTGATGTTCTCTTCTTGGAGGAAACAGATCTGACTATGTATAAACATGTGATATTGGATTCGAGAAAATAACATGAAGCCATATAGTTCGAGATGGATTCTATGTATAACAATCAAGTCTGGGACTTGGTTGAACTTCCTGAAGGAATTAAACCTATTGGATGTAAATGGATATATAAAAGGAAGTAACGGCTTGATGGAAAGGTGGAAACCTTTAAGGCCTGACTGGTAGGGAAAAGTTATACTCAACATACTGGGATTGACTATGAGGAAATATTTTCACCAATAGCCATGCTAAAATCTATTAGGATTCTTTTAGCCATTGTTGCATATCACGGTTATGAGATATGGCAGATGAATATGAAAACCGCATTCCTAAATGGATTCATAAGGAGATATCTTTATGGAACAACCAGAAGGTTTCGTATCTAGTGAGACTTAACTTGGTTTACAAGCTCAATAAGTCTATTTATGGATTTAAACATGCATTTCGAAATTGGAATCGTCATTTTGATGAGAAGATTATATAGATTCATCAAGAACAAGGAAAAATCTTGTGTTTATAAGAAAGTTAGTGGGAGCATGATAGTATTCCTTGTATTTTATATAGACGATATCCTTATCATTGGGAATGATATAGGATTGATGCAAAATATGAAAGCCTACCTTTGTAAGAACTTCTCCATGAAAGACATGGGTGAATGTTCATATATACTGGGTATAAGGCTCTACCGGGATAATTTTAGGAAGCTTATAGGGTTGTCGTAATCCACATAAATAGATAAAATATTAGAAAGGTACATTTTTACCAACTGCAAGGTCGTAAATATACCTTTTCGATACGACATACATCTTTCGAAGAAAATTATGCCTCAGATTGAGGAAGAGAGAGTTACAATGTCTAACTTTTCATATGCTTCTTGTATTGGAAGCATTATGTATGTTATGCTATGTACGAGACCTGACATCAGTTTCGACATTAGTGTGACTAGTCGATATCAATATAATCCAGGTAATGATCATTGGACAGTCAAGAAACACATCCTGAAATATCTTAAGGGTAATAAGGATAAGTTTTTCATGTATGGAGAAGGCGAGCTACAAGTTAAGGGTTATACAGACTCCGACTTCCACGGAGATCCGGATGATAGAAAGTATATATCCTGATACATATTTACCCTTAATGGAGGTGCTATTAGTTGGCGATGTTCAAAGCAAGGCTCAACAACTGATTCCACCACTGAGTCAAAATTTATAGCGGCTTTAGAAGCTGCTAAATAAGCTGTTTGGATTAGAAATTTTATCACAAAAAACTTGGTATTGTGCCTAGTATTGAGGGTCTGATCCCATTGTACTATGATAATGGAGCCATTGTGCAGGCTAAGGAGCTGAGAACACATTCCAAGTCTAAACTCCATGGAAATTAAATATTATGTAATTAGAGAAATCATTGAACGAAACGACATAGTTCTTGAAGGTTCAAGGACAAGACAACATAGCAGACCCGCTTACTAAGGCCTTACCTCCTAAGTTTTTCGATAAACATATGGAGGAGATGAGACTTCGGTACCATCTGAATTGGTACTAAGGAAATGGGAGTTTTTTGGAGTTGGTGCTTGGAGCGCTAATCCGAATAATATATTGTATATTATATTTTATTATTTATTAATAAAAAAACTACATTATTATTTCAACCTTGTTAATGGAAATATAATTATGCATATTAGATTAATTTATAAATATTCTAAGAATAACACCGACCTTAGAATAATCATATAGTAATACTGGACACTGGATGGTCTGATATTGTGATAGTATTACTACTATAAACTATTGTTAAAGTAAAATATTCTTAATCGTTGGTTTTGGAATATGGTCAAATTTCTATAACATAGAAGACTAGCACATGTCTTCTATTGGAATTGAAGTTCCAATGGTTTAACCCAATGTACAATGAGCAAGGGAAGCTCATATAGCATGTGAGTATTCGTTGGAGCGTATACTGAAAGACTCATAGGTGATTCTTAATAGTTGGAAGTACACACCACCGTCAATAGGAATCTCATCGAGTCGAGTAGCATATGTGATCCTTTGACTATAGGATAACAGTGATTTTGTGTGTGATCCTCCACATTTTGATGCCATATATGTCAGAGACCTATCATGGTCTAACCGCTAGATGTTCATTGGATGTGGACTGATACACTTGTTAATCAAGTGTGTATCAAGATAGGATCTGTCGGTCCGTTTGTGTACCATAAGGTAGGATCTGTCGGTCCGTTTGTGTACCATAAGGGGTTTAGGTATCCATGTGAGTAAGTCACGATTCCTAAGACTTTGGCCAAAGCCGATCACCTAGGGTGGATCGCATATATAAAAAACGGGGTTCTGATTAGTTGTAAAGAATCGTGTACATGTCGACATGAGATGTGTGCCTCAGAAACTTGACGGTGTAATCTATATTTCCTAAGCAAAACTCGGATAGCCTACGACAGAGGGATTGTTAAACTTATGTGATGACCTTAACTTGTATAGTTCAGAAAGTTCGTTCGTGTTCTTCGCGAATTCGTAGGTGGCCGAAGTGCGTACATATAAGCTAGGCTTATATGACGAATGTGTCTGGATTCATAGAGTTGCACAATATGAAGTGTACTTGTTGAGCACTTTGCTAGCGATAATTTTTTTATAATAAATAATATTTGATATTATAATTATCAACTAAAATATTTAAGTGTTTTTGGATAACATTAATTATTTACTTTGACCTAATTGGACTAATCCAAAATCACACAAGGCTTTTTGTAAATTCATAAATATCTGTACCAATGGAGGATATTTTGGTAATTATAAATATGTAATAATAGGTGTATTTGGCATGATTTAATTGGATTAAATCAAAGTGGTAGACATTGAACTAATCTATTGATTAAACTTTATCTTGATTTAATTGGATTAAATCATAGTGGTAGACAAATGTGATTAGTCACACCTAATTATAAATATTATGACAAATTGGATTAAGCTCACATAAAAGTTGATTAGAACTTTTATTAATTAAAAATTACATATGTTTGTCTATAAAAGGCAAGCTTGAGCAAGTCTTCAATAAAGGAAAAATAACCTAAAACAAGCATTAAGCAAAAGAAAGAAATATTAGCATAAGTGAAGTTTTTATAGGAGACGCTTTGAAAGTTCTCTACAACAACAAGAAAAATATTGGATCTTTATATCAAGCTTGCTAGTTTTGGAAGTTCTCTACAACAACAACGAGAAGATGATTGGATCTTCGAATCAAGCTTGCTAGCTTTGGAAGTTATCTACAACATTTCAACAATGAGGAGAAAATTTGATTTTTGGTTCAAGCTTAATAAGTAAGTTTGATCTTTTCTAAAAGCGATGTTTTTGTATTTGATACATAATAATATAGCTTGAAATTGAAATTAGGCTAATGAATTCTGTATGGATGTTTTGGAAACATAAACATAATATGCTTGTTATTTGGTCAAAATGTTCATGTTGGACATGGAACATAAAATTAGAGTTTGGAACTCTAGCTGATAGCTTGGAGCTATAGCTACCATTATAGAATCACTTGACTACCTTTGAGTGATCTAGAATTGTTCATGAGTCATTTCATTGTGGGATGTTAATTTGATTTGTGTTTTGGATTCAAAATGTATGTGCGTATTTAGAATAAATTTATGTTTTTGTAAAAATATTTGATAGTTTGAAAAACATGATTTTTGTTCTATAACATGTGTTGATATTGGTTTTGATGTTAAAATTATATTTTGGTGTTTGGAAGTATTTAAAAACGAATAGAAATGAATTGGGTTAAAAACCCCAAGCATGAAGTCTCATTCCAGAGATGCTTTCAAATTAATTTGAACAAGAAAATTAAAAAAAATGATGTGTATACTAGGCGCAGATTCGGGACTCTCACTTAGGGACGCGTCATCACAGTCCAAATAGCGCCATTCGCGGTCATGTAACAGCTACCAAAACGGGGCAACTAGGGCCTATATCATGGGATAAAATCGGACTCCATATAAAAAAATACCGTAATGGGGTAATATAATAACCAAGATCTGCGCCACAACAAGGATATACATATACCAATTTTAAATATATCCAATTTTAATTTTATTACCAATTCAGGTCCGCTCCAATTTACGTTTATACTACTATGCAGATATATATATATATATATATATATATATATATCAAACAATAAAACTCATAATGGTCGCATCGCGTCGCCCAACGCGCCATCTTACATTTTCATAAAAGATGGCTAATGTTAAAAATCATTTTATATATCATTTTTATAGGCAAATTATAGTGATATAAGTAAATAAAGTTATAACCACAATAAAGGTGTGAAACTGAATCTCTACCTCAATCTGACGCTCGAAATGTGAAATCGGTCTTACAATGATGCTTATTGTGTTAAGGCTGTTTCGTTAATCTAACAACTACAAGACTCTCTTCGGGGCCCACCCACCCGCTCTACAAGGCATACGTGTCTCGCTGGCCAGTGACAGCCAAATGGTCACTCAAAAGTGGCATCTCACAAACTTAAATGCATAACGCGCCAATTAAATATCTCAAACGATTCTAACAAAAATATGGCATGATTTCGTTTAGAACACGGACTATCTATTTACAACCCAACACCACAAATGTCTATCTCGAGCCTACAACAACTACACATCCACACTCCACATCTCAAAACCACCATTCGAAATCAACAATCGAAAACTCAAATCTCAGTACAATCAAATAATCCAAAATCAATAATTTAATAAGCGTAATAAAATGACAAGTATACAAAGTTAGAGTTCGAGTTCATTGTGGTACGAAAAGATCAAACTAATGCGCCATAAACCTAGAAGATGAGATTATATTCAACTCACGATAGCACCTGGCCTCCATGCACTGCCACACGCCACGCACTGACGAACTTCGTGTTGGAGTTAGTGCTTGGAGTGCCAATCCAAATAATGTATTATATATTTTATTATGTATTAATAAAATAACTATATTTTCATTTCAAACCTTATTAATGGTAATGTAATTATGTATATTAGATAGATGTATAAATATATTAAGAATGACATCGATCTTAGAATAGTCTTATTGTAATATTGGACACTAGGTGGTCCAACATTGGGATAATATTACTATTATTAAAATATATATATTCATAATCATTGGTTTTGGAATACGGTCGAATTCCTATAACCGAGAAAACTAGCACATGTCGTATATTGGAATTGCAGTTCCAATGGTTTTAACTTGATGTACCATCAGCTTTGGAAGCTCATATAGACGTATGGGTATTGAATGGACCGAATACTGAATGACTCACAAGTGATTCCTAATAGATGGAAGTACACAACACCGTCAATAGGAATCTCCTCAAGTCGAGTAACATATGTAATCATTTGATTATAGGATAACATTGATTTTGTGTGAGATCATTCATACTTTGATGCAATGTATGTCAGAAATCTTTCATGGTCTAGCCTATAGATGTTTGTTGGGTGTGGACTGATGCACTCGTTAATCAAGTACGTATTAAGATATGATCTGTCGACCCGTATATGTACCATAAGGGGTTTAGGTATCCATTTGAGTAAGTCATGATTCTTAAAGACTTTGGCCAAAGCCGATCACCTAGTGTGGATCACATTAGTTGTAAAGAATCATGGACATGTCGACATAAGATGTGCTCCTCATAAAATTGACGGTGTATTCTATGTTTCCTAAGCACAACTCGGATAACCTACGACAGAGGGATTGATAAACATATGTGATGACCTCGACTTGTATAGTTCAGAAAGGTCGTTCGTGTTCTTCACGAATTCAGAGGTGGCCGAATTGCTTACATATTAGCTAGGCTTATATGATGAACAAATCTGGACTTAGAGAGTCCCACAATATGAAGTGTACTCGTTGAGTACTGGGGTAGCCGATTAGCTTTGATAAAAGATAATATTCGATATTATAATTATCAACTAAGATAATTAAGTTTTATTACATAACATTGATTATTTACTTTGACCCAATTAGATTAATTGAATTAATCCAAAATTTACACAAGGTTTTTATCGTAATTTCATAAATATCTCTACCATTTGAGGATATTTTGGTAACTATAAATATGTAATTATAAGTGTTTTTGGCTTGATTTAATTGGATTAAATCAAAATGATAGACATGTAACTAATCCACTAATTAAATTTTATCTTGATTTAATTAGATTAAATCAAAGTGGTAGACAAAGCTGATTAGTCACACCTAATTATACATATTTGGACAAATTAGATTAAGCCCACATAAAAGTTGATTAGAACTTTTATTAATTAAAAATTGCCTAAGTTTTTCTATAAATAGCAAGATTGAGCAAAGATTTTAATCAAGCTTAAGAAAGCTAAAACAAGCAAGAGTTAGAGAAATTAGCCAAAGTTAGAGAAGTGTTTAGAGAAGTTTTGTGAGATCTCTACAATATTTCAATTATGAGAAATCAAGATTGGATTTTGGAGTGAAGCTTGCTAGCATTGGAATCAAGATTGGATCTTGGAATCAAGCTTGCTAACTTTGGATTTTCTCCACAACATTTCAACAAGGAGAATTAGATTGGATCTTTGAATCAACCTTGCTAGGTAAGTTTGATCTTCTTTAAAAGCTATGTTTTTCATTAGTGAGACATATAATGATGAATTATACATTAGATACATAATAATATAGTTTGATGTTGAAATTAGGCTAATTAATTGTATTGGGATGCTTTGAAAGTATAAACAAAATATGTTTGTAATTGGGTCAAAATATTTATGTTAGATATAGACATAAAATTAGTGTTTGGAACTCTTGATAAAAGCTTGGAGCTATAGTTTCCATTCTAGAATCACTTGACCACATTTGGGTGACCTAGAATTGTTCACGAGTCACTTCAATGTGGGATTCTAATTTTGGTTTGTGTTTTGAATTCAAAACTTATGCAAGTGCGTATTTAGATTAAATTTTTCATTTTTGTAAAAATATTTGATATTTTAAAAAAATTAATTTTTATTCTATAACATGCGTTGATGTTGGTTTTGATGTTAAAAATTAATTTTGGGTGTTTTTGAAGTGTTTAGGGAATATCGAAAGAAATTAGGGTAAGATACCCTAATTCCTTCAGCTCTCTAGAAAGAGAGCTGAAGGTAATGTTGAAATTTAAAAAATGAATATCGCACAGTGGGCGTACGAACTGTAGCGTGCAGTGCGCTCGTACTGTAGCACATGCGTCGCATACTGTGTGCACTCAAATTTATTTTTCTTCGTTCTTGAGCTTCCAGACACCGATTTAGCCCCGGTTTTTTTCCTATACACTCGTAATAGAATATAGTATATCATTAAATTATTTAGAATTACACTCATGCTTGATATCTATGGGTTAGACCCATTTCCGCTGTACAGGGAACCGATCCGATCGTAGGGGTCCCACAACCGCCCCAACACTTCGAACCAAAAGATCGAAGTTATAAAAACAAAATTCAAGAAACTTTTTCTTAACAGGTGTCAAATCTGAAAGAAAGTAAAACAGGCGATCGAAGTTGAAATTATGTTAATTAATTATGTTAGGATGCTTTGGAAGCATAAACATAATATGCTTGTAATTGGGTTAAAATATTTATGTTAGATATAGACATAAAATTACAGGTAATGTTGAAATATTGATATTTAAGCATGAAATATTGATATTTATGTTAGATATAGACATATCTGAAGGTAATGTTGAAATAAAACAAATATATATGAAATGCGCGAAGCGCGCACTGTTGGGGTTTTGGCACGGGCGCATCGGAAGTTCGCGGTTCAGGTGAAATCGTAATTTTAAAATTTTTTAAATTACCGAATAAATTATTCAATATCCAATATGAATAATTCATTCATATTTCACCTAAAAATATTTATTCGATATCAAACAACGACATAAATAGTTAAGAAACATCACGAAACCTTTATGGAAACGTTTTTCCACAAAATGGCATAAAACGAGTTTTTAACCGAACCGACCACCCAATACACATGAGGGCTACCCAGGTCAGTCCCAACAGTACTAGGGAAGTTCATGGGCTGCCTGAACAGTGACCAATTCACTATTTGGGCAGTCTTCACCCAGTTGGCTCAAAAGTCACATGGTAACGCCGTTTTTCACCGTTTTCACTTATTTCAACGCTGAAATAGTTTCCAGAAATTATTCCAATACCCAAAACACATCCAATACATTTATATGACATAATTTTTATCAATATAAATCCAGTTTTCCAGATCTCATCCAGAAACCAAAAATATCAATATTTCATGCTTAAATCCAATTTTCTTAACATTAATCATATGAATTACAACACCAATCCAAGCCACCGCCAATGAAGCACCCAAGAAAAATTCTAGGCATTACAAGAGTGGTCATAACACTCTAGAATGGCAACATATCATCAAATGATCAAATTAAATAAATATTATAATAATATCATTTAATACTATTTCATACATGCACCAAGCTTTCTATTCCATCTTCCAAATCAAAAACACCCAAATTCTTAGAAAAGAAGAAATCCTAGAATCTCTCTAGATGCTCAAGAAAAAAGAAACATACTTTCTAAGCTTAGGGATATGAAGAATTACCTTTAATTCTCCTAATTCCTTAAGCTATTTCTTGATTTTCTTCACTTTTCTTTCTTGAATCATCAAGGAAATTTGGAGAGCTATTTTGAAGATGAGTTTTCGGCCATGGTAAGCCATAAAGAAGAAAAGAAAAAAAATTTCCTCTTTAAAAATTGTAATTGTCGACTTAGAGGGGAATTTTTGTCATTTTTGGAAAAATTAATTTGATCCAAAATCAAATAAATAAATCATGCCACATGTTATCACTTAATAATAAACATGTGTGATAACAATTATCACAAATGAAAATCATTTAATTAAATTAAATATAAAGTTAAAGTAGTCAAAAATCAAATCTAACATTTTAACCTTAAATTTAAAGCCATGTGTAACCAATAATAATTAAACATATATTCCATAACAATTATTAAATTTATATATCATTTAATCATCTAAATATTTAACATTTAAATATCTAAATAATTAATTAATATAATTATTAATCCATATGTATTTTATTTACATTAAATAAAATACATATAGAAGTGACATGTGTCAAAATCGCATTTGACAATTAATTAATGTGTATCTAATCAAATTAAGTATCAAATATAAATACACAATCATTACGATTGACCAAAAATACCCATATGCATGTATTTTCGTTTAACCATTTAAACGATTCGAATTAAATCATTTAATCCAGTGAAGTATTATGAATAATCTGTATTATTCATAAGGGTTTGCCCAAGTGCTCAACGAGTACACTTCATATTGTAGGACTCTCTAAGTTTTGGTTTATCCGTCATGAAATCCAATTTCGTGTCCATAATTCACCCACTCATGAATTATGACGACCACAGATAATCTCGCTTAACTATGCAAGTTGAGGTCATTGCATACGTATAATCCCTCCGTCACAGGCTATCCATATTATACCTGGGATATAGATAAGAACGTCAAATACTTATGGTATAATATAATGGACTTTCAAATTTATGATCTCTAAATAACACTCAGAACTCGCTTTCGAAGTTATACCACGACCATGGATTTACTAGATCATAAATGCGTGTAGGATACCTATGCCCTGAACAGAAGACTGATGGATTCTATCTTGATACGCACTGGATATCATGAGCATCAGTCAACACCCAACGAACAAGCGGAGGTCTGATCTAAATAGATCGGTGACGTGACTGCCATCAAAGTGTGGAGGATAACTCATATATCAAATGTGGTTTCTCAAGTCGAAGGACCACTATGCTCGCTTAACTCGAGAAGATTCCTATTGACGTTGGTGAACCATCTATTAGGAAATCTCCAGTGAGTCGTTCAATGTTTATCAAATAAACACATACATGTCCATACGAGTCTCCAGAGACTCATGGTTCATTGGGATAAACCATCAGACCAAGTCACGATATACGACATGTACTGGTCTCATCGGATTTTAATGACCGACCCGTGTTAGTAAATCTTGTCCAGGAACTTTATTTGAGGATATACAACTTATAGTGACGCTTTCCAATGTCAATTACAAGCTACGTTGTAACTGCGCACTACGTTGTAAATCCTAGGATCTTTATCTAATATAAACGTATCACTAAATCAGATTTAGTTTCAATCTAATCATAATTAGATATCCAATCGTAATTAGATCGAATATGTTTATAAAAGACAAGAGGTGCTACCATTAAATAAGTAATATTATGGAAAAAAGAATTGTTCGTATTCATGAATCGGACATAAATACGATCCAGATTGACACTCCGAGCACAAACCCTAATAATTTCTCCCACTTGCTCTAGTGCCAATCCACGGTATCATATACACATCTCAATGTGTATCACATACACATGGCCCTCAAGAGCTCACCTAGCACTCAAAAGGTAGGCAACAACAAGTAAGTCCGCTATAACATATTGAGTCTGTCCAACAAACCCAATCGTTTCCCTTAGCCATCATCATTCATATTTTGTAGAGCTCAAGTTCTACATCAATATGACTCAGATGATGTTTCAGTATTGTGCTATAGTTATTAAGTTGTCTATTGATTTAGAGATCAAATCCAAAATACTATGTAGACAACCGCAAACACAATACTAATATCAAAACTTATAATCTATAAGGTCACTATGTAACTTCATAAGTCAATACTTCATAAGTTACAACTAATTCCACTAATACAGTAGAATCAACCGTGACACTCCCACTGCATCTTTTTTGACTTTATATTATGTAGACCATCTAACGTCATAATTAGACTCAAAACTCATTTGACCATAATGGTTGCGGATTATATTCTCCTTGAGTAATAAACTCGTTCTTAATATCTCAAAGATAACAAAGAATATGTTTCAAGGCACATCCTATGGTCTACAGCATATCAAAATAACTCGTAAAAATTACAATTAATTGATATTTTTAATCGTACATAATATAATATTCATTATGCCATCATCCTATAATGCATAAGATTGATTAGAAATTCTAATCAATATCTCTTTCGACAAAGGAATTATCCTTTACGAAAGATAAATACCATATACAATAGACATATTAACTGTCAAACAGTTACACTAACTGTCACACAGATAGTCTTGCTGTGTCCTTTATTAAATCATATCTAAATGCACGACTAATGGGAGTATCTCACAAGTCTCTTAGTTTTATATCATATATGAAACTTTATATCAAATATAACATAGACTGCTCCCACTGCATTCATGGAGAAAATAAGACTTAGGATATATAATACTAGAATGAAATTTGTACGCTCCCACTGACCCTACTATCAAATATGTATTCTCTATGCTTTGATAAAATCAGACAATCTGACTGTTATCAAAATTAGAAAACACGGATTTTCGGAAAGCTTACCTGAGTATACAATAGTCTCTTTAAACTAGTATATCAAACTGTGATCTTAGCAGAATACAAACTCCAGGGCCATTTCAAAATGAACTCTTTAAACATAGAAACCACAATGGATCTCTTATTCGAAGAAACCATCCAGGAACTCCACTTTGCATTCTTTAGCCAAAATACATAGTTTAATATCAACATTAATCAACAGATCTTTAATTGTTCAATTAGTGCGACTAGAGACAAGTTTTCTCAGAATCTACAATAGATTGCTGAGAATAACATTTCTCACTGTCATACTATAAAGGTCAAACCTTTAATAAGCTCACTTTGCTTTTGCTGTGCAAACAATTTGCATATTTTATGAACAATTCATAACGACAGCTCAATCAAGTTCAAAAACATGATCGTAGTAAGCTATGAACAATTTTAGATATATGGTTTAATGATATCTTCCGAAACCGATATCAAATATCGCTTCCACTATAAGTTATAGGATAATTTTCTTCAATAAGAAAACAACAGAACCATTAAGTATCAAATACTTCGCAAATAATTCTGAAATCCTATTGGACTTATATGGAAGGTATCTAAGGGTCTTTTCATCTTATTAATTACGTAGTTCCATTTATAGTTTATCACTCTCACATTTGACTTCAATAAGTCAAGTCTTTTCAACAATGGTCAACATCCGATGTTACACACCATGTAATAAAACAAATTTTATTACTCGTGATCCTGGAAAAGATATTCTATCAAATAGAATACAATATTCTATTAAATAGAATAAATGATAAACTCTTACTTGTACCTCCAAGGCGCAAGTACTTTCAATTATATAGCCATTATACAAAAGAAAAATTAAAATCTCAAACTTTTCAAGATTCGAATTTTCTACCTATACATATCAAATACGTAAATGTAGAAACTAATGGAACCTTAATTAAAAGGATGAGTTAGTGTTATTGGAGCATATCTCCAAGAGTATTGAAACTAATTCGGTAACATTCAATATCAAACGAGTCAAATCATATATGATTCAATTTCTCCCACTAACCAATTCCATCATGATGGAATCGTAGAAGAATAATATTGAGTAAGAATCATATTCATTAAATAATCTTAGAACTAATTGACATAAATTCATATGTTTGATCGTATCAAACATCTTTGAACAATTCAAAGGTTCATGATGAATTTTAAGGATATAGTTTTCAAAACTTCAAATCGAATATCTTTGAACCATTCAAAGTATTCTATCCGCGTTTCATCAGAAACATATTGAAAGTTCTCGAACCATTCAAGACATTCAATATGTGTTCTTTTTAGAAACACGTAACTAAGTCATGAAAATTCATTAACTAAGTTACGAAGTAAATAAAACTATCCAAGGCAATTTATAATTCATTAAACTACATACATCCAATGTATTAGTTTAATAAATTTGTGGTCCAATGACGATCATTGGTTAAATAAGATTTAATCACATTCTGAATACAATATTCATTAAATGGACAAAGATATATGGTGTGATCTCGTATAAGACCATCCTTCACCATAATGAATAAGCATTTAATGCTTATGTGATAAAATCTCATAAAGCACTATTCTAAGTTATTAAGTTAACTGAATATTTTCTTAATGTTTATCTTCTTATCAATAACACTACTAGTCATAATAAAATATGTAACAACTGTTTATATAGAACAAGTAACTATCCAATAGTCACAAGTTCTGATATTAAATATCAAAACAATCATTAAATATTATTTTAAATAACTAGATGGGAGATCTGGTATCCAATACATACAATTGTCGTATTGTGAGAATCGATATTCTCTATACACAACTATACACATCTCATTTCTTTAGCTTTATAATTTACCTTCAATTATTCATAACAATTCCAAATAATTGATTAGCAAACTGTGTCAAACACGTGACTGCTAAAAGTCATTAAAGCCAAGAAACGTCATTTCAAGATAAATAAAAACCTAATGGGGTTCTCTTAATGCCAGTCAATAATCTCGATACATGAACTAATTCATGTCAATTCTTACTGCACAAGAAAATATTCTCTCTAGACAATTATATCCTGAAACGGATATCTATTTAGATTACCTATCTTGACTTAGCAACTAAGTCACTAACCATCTTGATTTTTAAGAAAATCAGAACAATAGTTCCCGATGGTTTAGACTAATCTAACAATATCCAAGTCTACTTACATTCTAGAACCTATTCTATAAAATCGCAGCCATAAGTGAAGTCAGAAAACATATTCAAATAATATGCATGCAGTGGATAAGAAGTTTAAATTCTATCAACAATATAGAATAAAGAAAACACACAAGCGGCAATTTCCATAATATTACACACTGCTTTAGTTATGGATTTTTAACCCAACAGTGTCTCCCACTACTTTACGTAATACCGTAATCCCCAACAAAAATGGGAATTCAATAATTAAATCGAATTCCATAGTGAGAAGTGGACCCCATGAATATATTTCGACTCACAGCTTTGACACGATCTCGCCTACCTATATTCATTAGGTAGACAACTTATTGTCAATCACACTCACTGTGACTCCTAATTTTGGTCCTGACCGTTTCTCATTATGACAGCTTTGGCACGTTCACAAGGAGGCATATCAAGGTTTCACTTGCCAATGACAAACTCAAGCTACCGATGTAGTCCTCACAGCTTTGGCACATTCAGGATTTTCACTTTCACTTGAATTTGTCTAGTATCAAATATACATCTAACATCGATAAAATTCTATCAACTATACCCTCATTGCTTTGGAACTGTCTCAGATGCAGCCATAGAAAGATACCAATAAACCGTATTGACAAGACGGACCAAGAAACATGCATCCAATACATATTACTCTACTGCCTTATTTAAGCGGGGATATTCCTCAAGAAAGCATTGATCTACATCAAATGCAGAATTTAATCTAGATCAATTTCTAAATAATTCAATTCTACCATAGAAAACATAACTTAACTTAACAATTAAATTTATGTTACGTTTCCCGTTAGCGTAGAATTAAAAGTCAAGAAACATCTAAATTACATGCATGTGAAAACATCAAAATTAGATTATATATCATATATCAAGCATGACAAATATAATGGATGAAGGATCAGAACTAGCTCTGATACCATTTTTGTAGGGGTTTTGGCGAGGGCGCAGCGGAAGCTCGCGGTTCGGGTGAAATCGTAATTTTAATATTTTTTAAATTATCGAATAAATTATTCAATATCCAATATGAATAATTCATTCATATTTCACCTAAACATATTTATTCGATATCAAATAATGATATAAATAGTTAAGAAACATCACAAAACTTTAACGAAAATATTTTTCCGCAAAATGGCATAAAACGTATTTTTGACCGAACCGACCACCCAATGCACATGACGGCTGCCCAGGTTAGACCCAACAGTACTAGGGTAGCTCATGGGCTGCTCGAACAGTGACCAATTCACTGTTTGGGCAGACGTCACTCGGTTGGCTCAAAAGTCACCCGGTAACGCCCTTTTTCACCGTTTTCACTTATTTCAACTCCAAAACAGTTTTCGAAAATTGTTCCAATACCCAAAACACATCCAATATATTTATATGACATAATTTTTATCACCATAAATCCAGTTTTTCAGATCTGATCCAGAAATAAAAAATATCAATATTTCATGCTTTAATCCAATTTTCTTAACATTAATCACATTAATCACAACACCAATCCAAGCCACCACCAATGAAGCACCCAAGAACAATTCTAGGCATTACAAGAGTGTTCATAATACTCTAGAATGGCAACATATCATCAAAATATCAAATTGGATAAATATTACAATAATATCATTCAATACTACTTCACACATGCACCAAGCTTTCTATTCCATCTTCCAAATCAAAAACACCCAAATTCTTAGAAAAGAAGAAACCCTAGAATATCTCTAGATTCTCAAGAAACAAGAAACATGCTTTCTAAGCTTAGGGATATAAAGAATTACCATTAATTCTCCTAATTCATTAAGCTACTTCTTGATTTTCTTCACTTTTCTTTATTGAATCATCAAGCAAATTTGGAGAGCTATTTGGAAGATGGGTTTTCGGCCATGGTAAGCCATAAAGAAGAAAAGAAAAAAAATTTCCTCTTTAAAAATTGTAATTGCCGACTTAGAGGGGCATTTTTATCATTTTTGGAAAAATTAATTTGATCCAAAATCAAATAAATAAATCATGCCACATGTTATCACTTAATAATAAACATGTGTGATAACAATTATCACAAATAAAATTATTTAATTAAATTAAATATAAAATTAAAGTAGCAAAAATCAAATCTAACACTTTAACCTTAAATTTAATGCCATGTGTAACCAATAATAATTAAACATATATTCCATAACAATTATGAAATATATATATCATTTAATCATCTAAATATTTAACATTTAAATATCTAAATAATTAATTAATATAATTATTAAACCATATGTATTTTTTTTACATTAAATAAAATACATATAGAAGTGACATGTGTCAAAATCTCATTTGACAATTAATTAATGTGTATCTAATCAAATTATGTATAAAATACAAATACACAATAATTATGATTGACCAAAAATGCCCATATGCATGTATTTTCGTTTAACCATTTAAATGATTTGAATTAACTCATTTAATTCGGTGAAGTATTATGAATAATCTGTATTATTCATAAGGGTTTGCCCAAGTGCTTAACGAGTACACTTCATATTGTGGGACTCTTTAAGTTTAGGTTTATCCGTCACGGAATCCAATTTCGTGTCCATAATTCACCCACTCATGAATTATGACGACCACATATAATCTCGATAAACTATGCAAGTCGAGGTCATTGCATACGTATAATTCCTCTGTCACAAGCTATCTATATTATACCTGGAATATAGATAAGAACGTCAAATCCTTATGGTATAATATAATCGACTTTCAAATTTACGATCTCTAAATAACACTCGGAGCTCACTTCCGAAGTTATACCATAACCATGGATTTACTAGATCGTAAACACATGTATGATACCTATGCCTTGTACACAGGACTGACAGATTCTATCTTGATACGCACTGGATGTCATGAGCATCATTCCACACCCAACAGACATGCGGAGGTCTAATCTAAATAGATCGGTGACGTGACTGTCATCAAAGTGTGGAGGATAACTCATATATCCACTGTGGTATCTCAAGTCGAATGACCACTATGCTCGCTCTACTCGAGAAGATTCCTATTGATGTTGGTGTACCATCTATTAGGAAATCTTCAGTGAGTCGTTCAGTTTTTATCAAATAAACACCTATATGTCTATACGAGTCTCCCGAGACTCATGGTTCATTGGGATAAACCATCGGACTAAGTAACGATATACGACATGTACTATTCTCATCGAATTTTGCTAACTGACTCGTGTTAGTAAATCTTGACCAGGAACTTTATTTGAGGATATACAACTTATAGTAAGCTTCCCAATGTCAATTAAAAGCTACGTTGTAATTGCGCACTACGTTGTAAATCCTAGGGTCTTTGTCTAATATGCACGTATCACTAAATCAGATTTAGTTTCAATCTAATCATAATTAGATCGAATATGTATATAAAAGACAAGATGTGCTACCATTAAATAAGTAATATTATGAATAAAAGAATTATTCGTATTCATGAATTGGACATAAATACGATCCGGATTGGCACTCTGAGTACCAACCCTAACACGCACGTTCACCGTAGCACATGCGTCATGCACTCAAACTTGTTTTTCTTCGTTCTTGAGCTTCCGGACATTGATTCAGCCCCGATTTTTTCCTATACACTCGTCATGGAATATAGTATTTTATTAAATTATTTAAAATTACATATATGCTTAATATCCGTGGGTTAGACCTATTTTCGATGCGCGAGATACCAATCCGACCTAGGGTCCCACAACCGCCCCAACAGAATGGTATTAGCGCAGGTGTTGTTGGGGTTTCGGGCGATGGGCGCAGCAGAAGCACGGTTCGGGTAAAATCATAATTTAAAACTTTTTCAAATTACCGAATAAATTATTCAATAACTAATATGAATAAGTTAATCATATTTCACTTAAACCTATTTATTCAATATCAAATATCAACATAAATAAGGTTGAAATGTCGCGAAACTTTTACGAAAACCGTTTTTCCGCAAAATGACGTAAAACATTTTTTTTGACCGAACCGACCACACGACACTTATAGGGACTGTCCAGGTCAGCCCCAATAGTGTCATGGCAGTTCATGGGCAGCCCGAACAGTGATGAACTCACTGTTTGGACAGCCGTCACCCGGTTGGCTCAAAAGTTACCCGATAACACCATTTTTGGTTGTTTTCGCTTATTTCAACTCCGAAATACTTTCTGGCAATTGTTCCAACTCCCAAAACACATCCAATACATTTATAAAATATTATTTTCATCACAAAATTTCCAGTTTGCACAGATCTGATCCAGAACCGAAATTAATGATTTTTCATGCTTTAAATCCAATTTTTCAACATTAATCAAATTAATCATAACACCAATTCAAGTCACCACATATGAATAAACCAAGAACAATTCTAGGCATTACAAGAGTGGTCATAACACTCTAGAATGGCAACTCATCATCAAATGATCAAATTGGACTAATATTACAATAATATTAACCAAAACTACTTCACACATGCTTTAAACTTCCAAATCCATCAACCAACATCAAAAGCCCCAAAATTCATGAAACTAAGGAACCCTAGAACCATTCTAAGAATTCAAGAAAACATGAAACTAAATTCAAGCTTAGGGTTATAAAATATTACCTTTAATCTCTTATTTTGCTAAGCATTTTCTTGAATTTTTCCTTCATTTCTTCATGATTTTTCAAATCAATTTGAGACCTATTTTTGGAGCATATATTCGGCCATGATGGAATCAAGAATGAAGAAGAAAACATTTTCCCTTTTTTATTCTTATTGACCGACTTTATGGGATTAATTTTGTCAATTTGTATTTTAATTTCAATAAATAAAAATAAAGATAAGATAAACTTTAATGTGGAAAAATCAAATTTGTACATTTAAGCTTACTAAAATAATGCCACATGTTCCAATAATAATTGGACAAAAAACATAAAATTTATGAAAAAGTTTAATTAATTAATCATTTAAATATTTAACAATTAAATATTCAAATAATCAATTAATATAATTATTATTATATAAATGTATTTTTATTTACAATAAATAACAAATACATATATTTATGGCTTGTGTTAAAATCTCATTTGACGAATAATTAATGTGTATCTAATCGTATTATGTATCAAATACAAATACACAAAAATTACGATCGGACAAAATCCCATAATGTATATGTTATCATTTAAACGATTAAACGATTCAAATTAACTCATTTAATCCGATGAAGTATTATGAATAATCCGTATTATTCATATCACATTGCCCAAGTGCTCAACGAGTACACTTCATATTGTGGGACTCTCTAAGTTTAGGTTTATCCGTCACGAAATCCAATTTCGTATCCATAATCCACCCACTCATGAATTATGATGACAATGGATAATCTCGCTAAACTATGCAAGTCGAGGTCATTGCAAACATATAATCCATCAATCACAGGCTATCCATATTATACCTAGGGTATAGATAAAAACGTCAAACCCGTTTGGTATAATATAGTCGATTTTCAATTTACGATCTCTAAATAACACTCGGAACTGACTTCCGAAGTTATTCCACGGCCATGGATTTACTAGATCATAAACACGTGAGGATGCATATGACCTGTACACAAGACTGACGGATCCTATCTTCATACGCACTGGATATCATGAGCATCAGTCCACACCAACGAACATGCGGAGGTCTGATCATTAATAGATCAGTGACATGACTTCCATCAAAGTGTGGAGGATAACTCATATATCCCACTGTGGTATCTCAAGTCAAAGGACCAATATGCTCACTCAACTCGAGAAGATTCTTATTGACGTTGGTGTACCATCTATTAGGAAATCTTCAGTGAGTCATTCAGTGTCTTATCAAATAAACACCTACATGTGTATACGAGTCTCCCGAGACTCTTGGTTCATTGGGATAAACCATCGGACCAAGTCACGATATACGACATGTACTGGTCTCAGCAGATTTTACTAACCGACCCGTGTTAGAAAATCTTGATCATAAACTTTATTTAAGGATATAAATCTTATAGTGCGATTCCCAATGTCAATTACAAACTACGTTGTAACTGCGCACTATATTGTAAATCCTAGGGTCTTTGCCTAATACACACGTATCACTGAACTATATTCAGTTTCGATCTAATCATAATCATATATCTAATCGTAATTAGATCGAATAAGTGTATTTTTGCTACCATTAAATTAGTAATTATTATGGAAAATAGAATTGTTCGTATTTATGAATTGGACATAAATATGATCCGGATTGGCACTCCGAGCACCAACCCTAACAGGTCTTTACCACATAACACATGTTTTTGAATCTATTTTATGGTCATTTAACTATGCATAAGTCAAATTGGATATGCATTGCATGTTTTAAATTAAAATTTTAATTTTGATCCAAGCATGTTAATGACTTGATTGTCATAAATCTCTCATGATTAGGTAATTACTTTTAAGTAATAAGTATTAATAATATTAGAGTATTATTGGAAAGGTCCGTCTTGTCAATACGAAGATGAATGAGTTATTACTACTTATGCCCAAGACTGTCATTATTGTGAAGGTATAAGTGCTCAGAACTTAGGTCGCTCCGGTAAAATATTAGATGTAGCGTGATGAGATCCTCCTCACTTTGATGATGAACGTGTCTGTACTTAAAGAGTCCTACAATATGAAGTGTCCTCGTTGAGCACTAGGGTAGCCGATTAATTTTGATAAAAATTAATATTCGATATTATAATTATCAACTACGATAATCAAGTATTATTAGATAACATTGATTATTTACTTTGACCCAATTGGATTAATTGGATTAATCCAAAATTTACACAAGGTTTTTATCGTAATTTCATAAATATCTCTACCATTTGAGGATATTTTGGTAATTGTAAATATGTAATTATATGTATTTTGGCTTGATTTAATATTGGATTAAATCAAAGTGGTAGACATGTAATTAATCCATTAATTAAACTTTGTCTTGATTTAATTGAATTAAATCAAAGTGACAGACAGAGGTGATTAGTCACGCCTAATTATATATATTTGGACAAATTAGATTTATCCCACATAAATTTATGTTTTTGTAACAATATTTAATATTTTGAAAAACTATATTTTTATTCTATATCATGTGTTGATGTTGGTTTTGATGTTAAAAATTAATTTTTGGTGTTTTTGAGGTGCTTAAAGAAGATTAGAAAAAATTAGGTGTAACGACTGGTAGTTCCAATACTGTTACATTATAGTACCGTGGTATTGTGGGATGAATGTATCATAATATAAATTATGTTGGGACACAGATATACTTATGGAACGACTTTGGGGACAATTGATAAATTCTTCGGAAGTCCGATACGAGATTTTAAGATATTCCATTTCGTACAGCCCATGGTATTTGGGCCGTAACCTTTTCTTACGAATTCCAATTTTTATGAATTTTATACCATCGGAAAGCTTAGATCGAGATCTACGACTTCTACGTTTAATATTTTTCCAAATTCAAACCAGAAATAGGCTAAAAATATGGATTAAAAATTAAGATGAATAATACCTGAGGGGATTTTAGTAAATTCTACCAACTTCTTCAAATTTCTACACTCTTCTTATTTTCTTTTAAGGCCAACTATAAAAGGGAGACACTATTCATAAATACCCAAAAATTGAAGCAAAAAAAAAAGAAAGAAAGAAAGAAACGTGAGGTGAGGAAGAGAGAAGAAGAAGAAGAAGAAGAAAGAAAGAGAAAGAAGAAAAAGAAGAGAATAAAAGAAGAAAGAGAGAAGAATGAAGAGACAAGAAGAATGGCATCCATGGAACCTTATAGATAAGAAAAATACACAAAGAAGAGGTAAAACCAATTTGACCTAAATTGTTGTATTTAGAGTATTGGTATTTTGATGGACTATCATATATTGGTGATTGAGATGTGATGATGAATGAGATGATATATGTGTGATGTTCTTGATATTAAGTTTTGGGTTTAAATTGTATGGGTAATATTGAATAGATTGAAAGTTGATTGTTGATGAGATGATGATTTAATTTATGTAGAATTGAGTGTAATATGATGAATTAAGCATTGGTTTTTAGGATGGGAATGTTAGGGTTGTGCATTGGGTAATTTAGAATTGAAGAAGAAATGGGCAGAATCTTGGAAATTGGCATCGCGTCACGACGCAAAAGAGCTGCGCATCGTGACGTGCAAGAGAAAAATAAATGCATTTTTCTGGACGTAATCAGTTCTTAATTATTCCATCTTCACCTGAATATGTTAGAGATCACCCTAAAGGCCCCGTATTGATTTATACTCGATAGTACTTCATGATATAAACATGATATACTTTGGAATGATAGTAGGTGTTTGAATGTAAAAACTTAGTATAATTTCGAAGCATTTCCACAGCCTATAATCTAACCAAGTTTACTGATTATAGCTTGTCGGCAGGAATCCCAAGTTCATCGACATAGCGAAACAGTGCCAGCCAGATTTCAAAATATGTGAGTGGACCTATTTTCTCAATCTGATTTTATTTAACAGTTTTGATGACAGACTTATTTTTTCCGCTTTTAGGGCGTTACCCAATTTCTTTATCAGTTATGGTTTGTTCAACATGTTTAAGAGATGATTTAAAAAACAATTATTTTAAACATGAGTTTTATGTTTTTGGGGCATTGGGGAAAAACCCATCCCAGTATGTAACTTGATACAGTTTGAAATTGACGGACAGAGAACATGTGCACTTGTAGAAGACTGGGGGTCGATGATACATAACGCCACCATATCCTAGTTCAGGGCTAGGGGGACGGCGATACGTAACGCCCATAGACCCTAGTTTCAGGGTCAGGTAGTAGCATGGATCAGCACTATCGGCTCTAGTTCAGTGACTTGGGGGACGGTGATACGTAACGCCCCAAGACCATCGGTTTCAGCAATATGAGTGGTATATTTTGGGGGACTGCGATACGTAACGCCCCAAAATTATGGTTTTGGATTCCTGGCTCCAGATAGACGTATGGGGGGATGGCGATACGTAACGCCCCAATCCGTCAAGTTTTTCAAATACATACCAGTTTTCATATTCCAGATTTTCAATATAAAACTTTCAGAAATCAGATTTTAGAAATAGTTTTCAGAAACCAGAGCTTCAAAAGCAGTTTTCAGAAAGATGAGTTTTATAAATGAGATTTCAGACGCAGTATTAGAAAAGAGTTTTCATATAAAGATTTCTTCTGACACTTTGGTTTTAAAATCAAATGTTTTGATATTAGTATTTCAGTTTTTCATCCACTCACTTAGATCGTACAACAATCTAACCCCCCACTCCCAGATTTCTGTGGTTGCAGGTACTTTTGGAGGATGAGCTCGGGAGGACGGATACTGATGCAGTCACTAGGGTAGAGTCCATCAGTATGAGTCAGAGGCAGAGTGAAAGTCCAGTCAGAGTAAGATAAAAGTCATGTATTGGTATTTGGGTTATGTGTAGTCATTGTAAGAAAACATGTGTTAATATGTATACAGTTAAGAATTTATTTTCCATATTATTGAGTTTTGGGCTTTGATTCCAAAACAGAATTTTAATTTAGAAAGGAACAACAATGTAGTTTATAGTCAGAATGACAGAGGCTCAAGGGAATAGTACGGCCTATTCCCTGTCGGTAGCATCTACCAGATCGAGGATGTTACAAAGATGGTATCAGAGCACGGTCTAGGGAGTCACTGACATCAGTGGGTAGAGTGTTGGGGTTTTTTATATGCAGTATGTCCGAGATACTCGTATGCAATACACTACCTCTCTCGTATCTCATCCTCGAGTACGTCCTCAAGATCCATAGACAAGTTAGTAAGCTTTCCTAGACTATTCGAATAGTATCCTTTACGAGAATAACTACACTCTAGACCTATGTTAATAACTTTCCTGAAGTTATTCTTGTTGGGATAGTTGTGGAACCCCTAGGGTCGGATCGGTGCCCCGAGCAGCGGAAATGGGTCTAACCCATGGATATCAAGTATGGGTGTATTTTAAAACATTTAATGAAATACTATATTCCATTACGAGTGTTTTAGGGAAAACCTGAAATAAAACTGGATCCGAAAAATTCATTCAGGATAAAAACCGGACATAAAATATAATTTCGGGGTCTAAACATACTGCTTGCGCTGCTGATAGCAACATGCCACGCATGCTGCCTCTACAGCATGCAACACATGCTGCTGTGCAGCATGTGTGGCGCTGCAGCGTCACTTTGTTGCGCTGCAGCGCCATGCTCTCGGCAATTTGGCCCAGAGCAGCAACTACCCTTTTTTTTGTATTTAATTTGTTTTCTAAAAACAAAAACCTTAAACACTTTAAAATTCACCCATAACAATTTCAATTTCAAAACCATCATAAACACATGTTATAGAATAAAAATCAAGTTTTTCAAAATATCAAATATTTTTCCAAAAACATAAATTTATTCAATATACGCATTTGTGTAAATTTTGAATCCATTACAAAAACCATTTTAGAATCCCAATTAGAAATGTCTTATGAACAATTCTAGTTCACCTAAAGGTGTTCAAGTGAATCTAGAATGGTAGCCATAGCTCTAAGCTTTAATCTAGAGTTCCAAACTCTAATTTATTGTTCTATGTCCAACATGAACATCTTTGACCTAATTACAAGCATGTTGTGTTTATACTTCTAAAGTAGCCTAACACAATTAATTAGCCTTATTTAACATTAAGCTATGTGATCATGCATCTAATACACAAATAACCATAACTTAGGATACGATCAAACAATACCTAGTAAGCTTGATACAAGATCCAATCTACTTCTCCTTGTTGAAATTGTTGGAGAACCTCCAAGGTGTGCAAGCTTGACTTCAAGATCCAATCTTGTTTCCAATGCTTCCAAGCTTCACTTCAAGATCCAATCTTGATTTCTACTAAATGAAATGTTGTAGAGACCTCACAAGCTTCTCTAAACACTTCTCTAACTTATGCTAATCTCTCAAGAATTTTCTTATGCTTGTATTTGAACTTGTAATTAAAAACTTCATAAATCTTGCTATTTATAGCAAAACTTAGGCAATTTTTAATTAATAAAAGTTGTAATCAAATTTTAAGTGGGCTTAATCTAATTTGTCCAAATATGTATAATTAGGTGTGACTAATCTCCATTGTCTCCCACTTTAATTTAATCCAATTAAATCAATCCAGGTTTTAGAAATGGATTAGTTAAATGTTTACCACATTGATTTAATCCAATTAAATCAAGCGAAAACCACCTATTATTACATACTTACAATTACCATAATATCCTCAAATGGTAGAGATAATTATGATTTTACAATTAACCCCTTGTGTAATTATTGAATTAATCCAATTAATGCAATTAGGTCAAAGTAAATAATCAATGTTATCCAATAACACTTGATTATCTTAGTTTATAATTAAAATATTGAATATTATATTTTATCAAAAATAATCGGCTACCCAAGTGCTCAACGAGTACACCTTATATTGGGACTCTCTAAGTTCAGACACGTTCGTCATATAAGCCTAGCTAATATGTACGCAATTCGTCCACCTCCGAATTTGCGAAGAAGATAAATGACCTTTCTGAACTATATAAGTCGAGGTCATCACATATGTTTAACAATCCCTTCGTCGTAGGCTATCCGAGTTGTGTTTAGGAAACATAGAATATACCGTCAAGTTTCCGATGTGCACATCTCATATCGACATGTCCACGATTCTTTACAACTAATTCGATCAACCCTAGGTGATAGGCTTTGGCCAAAGTCTTTAAGAATCGTGACTTTACTCAAATGGATACCTAAACCCCTTATGGTACACATACGGCCCGGCGGATCCTATCTTGCTTCACACTAGATTACTGAGTGCATCGGTCTACACCCAACGAACATCTAGAGGCCGGACCATGAAAGGTTTTTGATATACATGGCATCTAAGTGTGGAGGATCTCACATAAAATCAATGTTATCCCATAGTCAAGGGATTAAATATGCTACTCGACTCGAGGAGATTCCTATTGACGGTGGTGTGTACATCCAACTATTAGGAATCACCTATGAGTCATTCAGTATTTGCTTCAATGAATAGCCACATGTCTATACGAGTTTCCAAAACTCATGGTACATCACGTTAAACCATTGGAACTCCAATTCCAATATACGACATGTGCTAGTCTTCTAGGTTATAGGAATTCGACTGTATTCCAAAACCAACGACTAGGAATATTTACTTTAAGAATAGTTTACACCTAGTGTCAAGACCATTCTAAGGTCGATGTCATTCTTAGCATATCTATACATCAATTTAATATGCGTAATGACAATACCATTATAAGGTATGAAATGAAAAATATAGTTTTTATTAATAAATAATAAAATGTACAAATCGGATTGGCACTCTAAGCACCAACTCCATCAAACTCCCAATTGCTTAGTGCCAATCTGGATGGTACCGTAGTCCCATCTCCTCCACATGTCTATCGAATAACTTAGGAGGTAAGGCCTTTGTAAGCGGGTCTGCTATGTTGTCTTGTCCTTGAACCTTCAAGACCACTATGTCTTTTCGTTCAATTATCTCTCTAATTACGCGTTATTTCCTTTCCACGTGTTTAGACTTGGAATGCGCCCTCGGCTCTTTAGCCTGCGCGATGGCTCCCTTATTATCACAACATAATGAGATCGAATCCGTAATACTAGGCACAACACCAAGTTCTGTGATAAAATTTCTAATCCAAACAGCTTCTTTAGCAGCTTCTGAAGCCGCTATAAATTCCGCCTCAGTGGTGGAATCAGCTGTTGAACCTTGCTTTGAACAACGCCAACTAATTGCACCACCATTAAGGGTAAATACGTATCCTAATGTAGATTTTCTATCATCTGGATCTCCCTGGAAGTCGGAGTCTGTATAACCCTAAACTTGTAGCTCATCTTCTCCATATATCAGAAACTTATCCTTGGTGCCTTTAAGATATTTTAGGATATGTTTCACGGTTGTCCAATGATCATTACCTGGATCAGATTGATATCGGCTGGTCACACTGACGCTGAAACTAATGTCAGGTCTAGTACATAACATAGCATACATTATGCTCCCAATACAAGAAGCATATGGCAAGTTAGAAATCATAACTCTCTCTTCCTCAGTTTGAGGTGCCATTTTCTTCGAAAGATGTATGCCGTATCGGAAAGGTACATTTGCTGCCTTGTAGTTGGTAAAACTATACCTTTCTAACATCTTGTCTATGTACGTCGATTGTGACAACCCTATAAGCTTCCTGACTCTATCTCGGTAGAGCCTTCTACCTAGTATATATGAAGCTTCACCCATATCTTTCATGGAGAAGTTATTGTAAAGGTAGGCTTTCACACTTTGCATCATCCCTAAATCATTTCCTATAATAAGGATGTCGTCTATATACAAGATTAAGAAAACTATCATGCTCCCACTAACTTTCTTATAAACACATGGTTCTTCCTCGTTCTTGATGAATCCAGATAATCTAATTATCTCATCAAAGCGATGATTCCAGCTTCGGGATGCCTGTTTAAGTCCATAAATAGACTTTTGGAGCTTACAAACCAAGTTTGAAGTCTCACTGGATATGAAACCCTTTGGTTGTTCCATATAGATATCCTCTTCCAGGAATCCATTTAGGAAAGCGGTTTTCACATCCATCTGCCATATCTCATAGTCGTGATATGCAGCAATGGCTAAAAGAATCCTAATGGATTTTAGCATGGCTACTGGTGAAAAAGTTTCCTCATAGTCAATCCTATGACGTTGAGTGTAACCTTTTGCTACCAATCAAGCCTTAAAGGTTTCCACCTTTCCATCGGGCCCTCGCTTCCTTTTGTAAACCCATTTACAGCTAATGGCTACTGGTGAAAAATTTTCCTCATAGTCAATCCTATGACATTGAGTGTAACCTTTTACTACCAGTCAAGCCTTAAAGGTTTCCACCTTTCCATCGGGCCCTCGCTTCCTTTTGTAAACCCATTTACAGCCAATAGGTTTAACTCATTCAGGAAGTTCAACTAAGTCCCAGACTTGATTGGCATGCATTAAATCCATTTCGGATTTCATGGCTTCCTGCCATTTTCTCGAATCGATATCCAATATCGCTTCCTTATACGTAGTCGGATCTGTTTCCTCCAAGAGGAGAACATCAAGGTTCACATCAGATGTTAAAAACAGTCTCTCAGGAGGCCTTGATATTCTATTCGACTTACGTAGAACCTGTGTTGTAGATCCTTCACCTAGTTGGATCTCTGGTTCCATCTCATGTTCCTTAATGTTTGGATCAAACTCATCAAGTTTAATCTCTCTACAATTCCCACTTTCTCTCAAAAATTATTTTTCAAGAAAAGCTGCAAAGCGAACAATAAATACATTTCGTTGTTCGGAATCATAGAATTGATATCCCATGGAATTATCAAGATATCCAATGAACCTACATTTATACCATTGGGTGCTAGTTTATCCCGCTGCACAATTTTAACGTATGCAGGACAACCCCAAATCTTTAAATGCTTAAGACTTGGATTTCTACCGAACCATATCTGATAGGGGGTCGTAGAAACAGCTTTCGATGGAACCCTATTAAGTATATAGGCAGCAGTTTGTAAAGCGTAACCCCAAAAGTAATAAGGAAGATCTGTATAGCTCATCATGGATCGCACCATATCCAATAAAGTACGATTTCTATGCTCAGACACTCCATTGTGTTGAGGTGTTCCTGGTGGGCTATATTGGGTGAGAATTCCATTCTCCCTTAAATAATTTCTGAATTCTTCACTCATGTATTCACCGCCTCGATCTGATATAAGGCATTTGATGAATTTACTGGTTTCTTTTTCTAGTTCGTTTCGGAATATTTTGAACTTGTCAAATGTTTTTGACTTATGTTTCATCAGATAGACATATCCAAATCTAGACTTGTCATATGTGAAAGTCACAAAGTATGTGGAACCATCATGAGCGACATGATTTAATGGACCACATACATAGCTGTGTATTAGTTCCAGTAAATCTCCAGCACGGTGTCCAACACCTTGAAATGTGGCCTTTGTCATCTTTCCTTTGATACATGACTCACAAATCGGATAAGGATCTAAGGTAATATTTTCAATCAAACCATCCTTTACCAATTTGGATAGACGTCTAACACCTATGTGGCCCAATCTCATATGCCATAATTCAGTATTATTTAGTTCAGACTTCTTACTTGTATTTTTCTCTATATTAAAGACATCTCTACATGTTTCCAAAACATAGTGACCGTTTGATAAAGAACATTCACATTTCAATAAATTTTCTTTATCATAAACCATAAAGTTTCATCCTTAATGTTTATTTTATATCCATATTTATCAAATATTGGCAGTGATATTATTTGTCTGATAAGTGAGGGAACATAATAACAGTCATGCAAATCTAATTTCCATCCATTTGGGAGATCTAGAACAACAGTTCCTATGGCATTGACATCCAATGTCTCGCCATTTCCAACTCTAAGTTGGATCTCCCCTTTATTCAGCCTTCGTTTAACCCTCATTTCCTGTAGGGAATTACAAATATGAGTAGGACTGCCAGTGTCTAACACCCATCCACTATTTGCATCTAAGGCTAATGAGATGTCAATAATTGGAAGAATACAAAGCGTACCTGAGGGTCCTGCTTTAAGCTCTGGACAATCCTTCTTCCAGTGTCCAGACTTCTTGCATTGTAGACATTGATCGCGAGCTACTTTCGGTTTTGTGCCTTTGCGCTTCTTGGAGTTTTTCTTTGATATCTTCTTCTTCCCCATCTTTATTTTCTTTGACTTCTCAGAAGTCTTTGAAGAGCCAGCTCCACCATGGAGATACAGTGTGGGGTTGCCTTTCTTCAAATCTTGCTCCGCCGTGCGTAGCATGTTATGAAGTTCTTTGTATGTGGCTTGCATCGAATGCATATGGAAATTCAATACAAAGCCAACATAAGAACCAGGCAAAATAGACTAGGGGTGGCAATTTGGGTCAGGATTCGTTTATTCGTTCAATTAGATTCACTTGAAAGTGAATACGGGTTTGAAAAAATGGATTCGTTTAATAAATGGATCAATTCGATTCGATTTGTTTAATAAACGAATCGAATATGAATTTAAGCTCATGGATTCGTTTATTCGTTTATGATTCGTTTTATTATTTTCTTTTACTAGTTATTATTATTTTTCAATTAAGATTCGAGAAATTATAGCTAATTACCATAGAGAAAATAATATTTTCGATATTTTGTGAGATATTTTTAATAAATATATTAATTACATATTTTATATGTATATATTTATGAAGAATTCATGTAAATCAACTATGGTAAATTATGATATTAAATAATATCATGTCTAAAAGAATATTCGTATTCGATTCGTTTAATAAACGAATCGAATACGAATCCTGATATTCGGATTTGTTTAATAAATGAATCGAATACGAATCCATCATATTTTGATTCGATTCACTTAGGATTCGATACAAATTCGATTCGTTGATTTGTTTTGCCACCCCTAAGGAAGACAAAATCAAATTACGTCCCAGCGTTTCATCAAACACAATGCCCTGTCGTTCAAGATATCGAATTTTGTCAATCATGTTCAAAACATGAGTGCTGACAGCTTCTCCCTCCTTGAGTTCAGCACAAAACAATTCCTTAGACCTTCGATAAAGTTTCATCTCTTGATTTAAGTCGAACAACTCCTTAAGTGTTCGCATGATGCTTCAAGCATCCGGTACTTCAATGTACTGTCTTAGCAAATCTGGAACCATTGATCCTAAGATGTAGGATTTCACATTTAGGTTATCATCCTTCCATCTATCAAAAGTTTCTCGCTCTTCTGGAGTGGAGTCAGGATCGATATCAACAGGCAGTGGATTGATAGTGACATAAGTCAACTTTTCATACTCCAAGACAAGGCGTATGTTCATCTCCCATTCGAAGTAGTTCTCGGCTTCTTTTAGCTTATAGGTGTCCAAAAGTTTCATCAATGGATTAGTGGCAGCCATCTACAAGACAACATTTTTGAGTAGTAGCAGAACAATTTTCATTTCAAAAGTGATAACACTAATTGATTATGGAATTTTAAATCTATTAGTGCCCACCCACTACTTTACGTAATTCCGTAATCTCCCTTAACGGAAAAATAGAAATTTGACTATCAAAATTTCATAGCGGGAAGTGGATCCCATGATATTTACTCCAGCCTCACACTAATGACAATATTGGCATTTGTAAACTCATTAGGTAGACCTTCAAGGTCAATCACTTCATGTGACTCCTGGTTTGGTCCTGAACCGTTTTTTATCCTCACACTAATGACGATATTAGATTAAGACGTGTTCTAGGTGTATACTTGTCAATGTGTACTAATGAGCTTCGTATGTACACCCTCACACTAATGACGATATTGGGTGACTACGTTAACTCATCACGCTACATCTAATGTTTTATCGGAGCGACCTAAGTTCCGAGCACTTATACCCTCACACTAATGACGATATTGGATATCAGTAGTAAGAACTCATTCATCTCCGTATTGACAAGACAGACCATCCAATAATGCTCCAACATTATTAATATTATTACTTAAAAGTAATCACTTAATCACGGGAGATTTATGACAATCAAGTCATTAATTTAATTAGTTCAAAGTTTTAATTTAAAACATGCAATATATATCCAATATGTCCTATGCATAATTAAATTAAAATTATTGTGGCATAAATTCAAAACATGTGTTGTGTGGTTAAGTCTTTGCTATTGATACCATTCTGTTGGGGTAGTTGTGGAACCCCTAGGGTCGGATCAGTGCCCCGGGCAGCGGAAATGGGTCTAACTCATGGATATCAAGTATAGGTGTATTTTAAAACATTTAATGAAATACTATATTCCATTACGAGTGTTTTAGAGAAAACCAGAAATATAACTGGATCCGGAAAATTCATTCAGGATAAAAAAACGGACATAAAATATAATTTCGGGGTCTAAACATACTGCTTGCGCACCATGCATAGCATGCTACACAGTAGCATGCAGCATGTGTGGCGCTGCAGCGCCATGCTCTCGGCAATTTGGCCGAGAGCAGCAACTACCCTTTTTTTTTTATTTAATTTGTTTTCTAAAACCAAAAACCTTAAACACTTTAAAATTCACCCATAACAATTTTAATTTCAAAACCATCATAAACACATGTTATAGAATAAAATCAAGTTTTTCAAAATATCAATTATTTTTCCAAAAACATAAATTTATTCAAAATACGCATTTGCGCAAATTTTGAATCCATTACACAAACCATTGTAGAATCCCAATTAGAAATGTCTTATGAACAATTCTAGTTCACCTAAAGGTGGTCAAGTGAATCTAGAATGGTAGTCATAGCTCTAAGCTTTAATCTAGAGTTCCAAACTCTAATTAATTGTTCTATGTCAAACATGAACATCTTTGACCTAAGTACAAGCATGTTGTGTTTATACTTCTAAAGTATCCTAATACAATTGATTAGCCTTATTCAACATTAAGCTATGTGATCATGCATATAATACACAAATAAACATAGCTTAGGAGAAGATCAAACATTACCTAGTAAGCTTGATGCAAAATCTAATCTACTTCTCCTTGTTGAAATTATTGGAGAACCTCCAAGGTGTGCAAGCTTGACTTCAAGATCCAATCTTGTTTCCAATGCTTCCAAGCTTCACTTCAAGATCCAATCTTGATTTCTCCTAGATGAAATATTATAGAGACCTCACAAGCTTCTCTAAACACTTCTCTAACTTAGGCTAATCTATCAAGAATTTGCTTATGCTTGTATTTGAAATTGTAATTAAAACCTTCCTAAAGCTTCCTATTTATAGCAAAACTTAGGCAATTTTTAATTAATAAAAGTTGTAATCAACTTTTAAGTGGGCTTAATCTAATTTGTCCAAATATGTATAATTAGGTGTGACTAATCTCCATTGTCTCCCACTTTAATTTAATCCAATTAAATCAAGCCATGGATTAGGAAATGGATTAGTTAAATATTTTCCACCTTGATTTAATCCAATTAAATCAAGCCAAAACAACCTATTATTACATACTTACAATTACCATAATATCCTCAAATGGTAGAGATAATTATGATTTTACAATTAACCCATTGTGTAATTATTGAATTAATCCAATTAATCCAATTTGGTCAAAGTAAATAATCAATGTTATCCAATAACACTTGATTATCTTAGTTGATAATTATAATATCGAATATTATATTTTATCAAAAATAATCGGCTACCCAAGTGCTCAACGAGTACACTTCATATTGGGACTCTCTAAGTTCAGACACGTTCGTCATATAAGCCTAGCTAATATGTACGCAATTCGGCCACCTTTGAATTCGCGAAGAACACGAACAACCTTTCTGAACTATACAAGTTGAGGTCATCACATATATTTAACAATCCCTCCATCGTAGGCTATCTGAGTTGTGCTTAGGAAATATAGAATATACAGTCAAGTTTCCGAGGTGCACATCTCATGTCGACATATCCATGATTCTTTACAACTGATGCGATCCACCATAGGTGATCGGCTTTGGCCAAAGTCTTTAAGAATCGTGACTTTACTCACATGGATACCTAAACCACTTATGGTACATATACGAGCCGACGAATCCTATCTTACTTCGCACTTGATTACTGGGTGCATTGGTCCACACCCAACGAACATCTAGAGGCCAGGCCATGAAAGGTTTCTGAAATACATGGCATCTACGTGTGGAGGATCTCACATAAAATCAATGTTATCCTATAGTCAATGGATTACATATGCTACTCGACTCGAGGAGATTCCTATTGACTGTGGTGTGTACATCCAACTATTAGGAATCACCTATGAGTCATTCAGTATTCGATCCAATAAATACCCACATGTCTATACGAGTTTCCAAAACTCATGGTACATCACGTTAAACCATTGGAACTCCAATTCCAATATACGACATGTGCTAGTCTTCTAGGTTATAGGAATTCGACCGTATTCCAAAACCAACGACTATGAATATTTACTTTAAGAATAGTTTACACCTAGTGTCAAGACCATTCTAAGGTCGATGTCATTCTTAGCATATCTATACATTAATTTAATATGGGTAATGACAATACCATTATAAAGTATGAAATGAAAAATGTAGTTTTGATAAATAATAAAAAAATGTACAAATCGGATTGGCACTCTAAGCACCAACTCCATCAATTCTGACCTTTTACCAGAAGTATAGACGAGATATGAAACCAGACAGTAAGATTATAAGAAAAGTTACCCAATGGAGTAGGAAAGGAAATCTAGAAGGAAAGTAAGGTAAGAAATAATGATGCTTAAACAATCAGAGAAAGAAGAAATAGAGATACAATATCATATCGATAAAGAAGAACCATAACCTAAGAGAATAGAAAGAGCTCGAGCAAGTATTAAAGTGCCTAGTAGACGTAAGATTTCTTCTCTCCTCAGAAATTTCTTTATATAGATAGCGAATTCTCTAAGTAACGAGGATTAGACAGAAAGAAAAAGGAGCAAAAGATCGAGAATAGTCTAGGGAGTCCCCACAGACGAGAGATGTCAAACAGGACCTAGAGAATTTCAGATCCTCAAACCCAGACCCGGGCCCACAAAGGTCATAAATAGAAAACGATTAGTTGTCTTATCTCAGGCAATTCGATGGAGACGAGACCTTAAGCTATCTAAATTGCAATCGCTTAGTCATATCAGTTGAGGAAGTTGTCCTGATAGAGTCTATCTCATACCTACATTATATGAGAAACATACCTACTAGGACACAGAGTACCAGAACGAGGATACCGAAACTCATCGGGATATAAAATGTTTGCCCTAGCCCCTATTAGTATAGATATAAATGACCATAAGAAGCCTGACGAAAACTCATTCTAAGAGATGGAAAGACTTTGAAAGGTAGATCACCTAGAAAAGAATTAAAGAAGTTTTGAGGATATAAATAGGAGAACCCAGTATAACCCAAAGATCAAGGCAAGACAGCGCGACGCTTGCAAAGAGTAGTAGGAGTCTATAAGATAGACCAAATGCAGTAAAACCCACAGATAAGTCCAAGTCAGTAGAAATTCATAGAAGTATACAAGAATAGATCCGTGAAGTTGGAGATATTTAGGCGTGACAAGAGTACCAGTATGGACAGTAGAACATAGTGTCATAAGGAACACACGAATCCTATAATCTATGATAAGATCCAAAGTTTAAGGAGGATTCAAAGACGAATCCTATTTAAGGGGGGAGAATTTGTAATGATCGGTAGTTCCACTACTGTTACATTATAGTACCGTGGTATTATGGGACGAATGTATCATAACATAAATTACATTGGGACATAGATATACTTATGGAACGACTTTGGGGACAATCGATAAATTATTCAGAAGTCCGATACAAGATTTTAAGATATTCCATTCTGTACAGCCCATGGTATTTGGGCTGTAACCTTTTCATACAAATTCTAATTTTTATGAATTTTATACTGTTGGAAAGATGAGATCGAGATATACGACTTCCACGTTGGACATTTTTCCAAATTCAACCCAGAAATGGGCCAAAAATGCAGATTAAAAATTTGTATGAATAGTACCCGCGTGCATTCTAGTAAATTCTACCAACTTCTTCAAATTTCAACACTCTTCTTATTTTCTTTTAAGGCCAACTATAAAAGGGAAACACTATTCACAGATACCCAAAAATTGAAATAAAAAAGAAAGAAATATACATGAGGTGAGGAAGAGAAAATGAGAAGAAGAAGAAGAATAAGAATAAGAAGAACAAGAAGAATAAGAATAAGAAGAAAAGAAGAGAAAGAAGAAAATGAGGAGAAGAAAATAAGAAATAGAGAAGAAGGAAGAGACAAGAAGAATGGCATCCATGTAACCATGAAAGATAAGAAAAATACACAAAGAAAAGGTAAGACCAATTTGACCCAAATTGTTTTATTTGGATTATTGATATTTTGATGACTATCATATATTGGTGATTGGGATGTGATGATGAATGAGATGATATGTGTGTGATGTTCTTGATATTAAGTTTTGGGTTTAAATTGTATGGGGATTATGGAATAGATTGAAAGTTGACTGTTGATGAGATGATGATTTAATTTATATAGAATTGAGTGTAATATGATGAATTAAGCATTGGTATTTAGGATGTGAATGTTATGGTTGTGCATTGGGTAAATTAGAATTGAAGGAGAAAATGGCAGAATCCTGGAAATCATCTTCGCATCGCGATGCTAAAGGGCTGCGCATCGCGACACGCAAGAGAAAAATAAATGCACGTTTCTGGACATTGCGCGTCGTGACGAGCAAGGAGTTGGGTCGTGACGCGTGGCATAGAATTTCACAAAATCGGTTCTGAATTATTCCAGCTTCACCCGAATATATTAAAGATCACCCTAAAGGCCCCGTATCGATTTATACTCGATAGTACTTCATGATATAAGTATGATAAACCATCAACTTTATTTGACTATATACCTACTGCTTTAGTCTTATCCATTGTACTATACCATCTCCCGATAATTTTCCCGTGTGCTAACATTACACCCTAGGACAATGTGCAGATCATGCTGGATCTGGAAAGTCACGACTTGGAAGTGATAACTAGAACTGTACACTAATTTATCTGTGTGAAATTTTACTTTTCTGTAACTATAATGTGTCACCGGGATTCTATTTGACATAATGATAAAGGTCTTTAACTGGCTGATCACTCTCCACTTGACTAGCAAGTATATGATAATCTCTATCTTTTCTTAATATATAACCCATGCATCGCACTTCAAGTCACACTTGGGTAACCTATTTCAGAATTCATGTCTTCAGTGATTATCCCTTAAGTTCTTTACTGATAGGTACTACCTTGTTCTTGTTTAGGATCTTTGCTAACTATCATTGACTACCTCATTTCTGAGTTTCTAATTGTGCTCAAAATTCCTTATTTCTAAGGAAATCCCTTCCTTTAGATCCTTAGTTATGCTCACCAATTATACTACTCAATCGGGTTCTTCTTAGTTAATACTATTGACCCTTACTAGAAATGCTGGTGTCTTAGGGGTTTCCCATGTTCCCTTTTAGGAATTAATAAGTTTACATGAGTGGTCCTTGTCATTATTTGCAATACTTGTTCTTGATACTCCTTTTTGCTTTGCTTGTCTAACTTGATCTTAATATTTTTTTTCATCACTTAACTATTTAACTCTCTATATTCTCCTTGGTAAAGTTCAACTACTTATGGGCTTCTCTCTTCAAGTTCCGATTTCTCTTCTTAATTAAAATGTTGCTTATGGGTAGTTTCCTAGTGATCCTCCCCAAGTGGCTAAAGATTATGCTTTCTTGTAGGCATTTTGGTGCTTGAACCGCATTCCTTGCTATTAACATCAACACTGGCAAGTTGGTCCTGGCTAAAAATCATGCATTTTGTACTTTGTTTTTAAGGGTCGTTACTCAAATACATGCAAATACTTCATACCTTGAGAATTCATTTCCTATGCCAATTACAACTTGCAATAACCTATCTTTTCGATTTCGTACTTTGATACGAATCTACCAAACCACCCATACTCGTGGCTAAATCCGTCCTAAACCCGTAGTGGTTTGGTCAACTTGGACTAGGGCTAGGTACTTTATATGATTCCATGGCTAAAAATTACCTTATTATTGTACACCTTTGTCTTTACTTGTTAGGTATTTTCCCATACCGTCGCTGCACCTAAACAGCTTCACTCTCAAAATTTTTCCCTTAGTATTCTTTTCACCCTCTGCTTTATTCTACTCTATATCGAGAACTTACGTGGTCTATGTCTCTATCTTCTTATCTTAGGAACATCTTCTTTCTTTATACATCATTTATCTGAACTTCTCTATCTGAACAATTTCTTTATTTCAGAATTATCTTAGTCCTTAATTGACTACTACTTTATTTCTGTACTGCTCTATTTGAACAACTTCTTTCCTGACTCTTTTGCTCAGAATCGTCACTCACTTTTATCCCGTTCTTAAACTACATCTGAAGGTCTTGTGTTCTGGTCTTTCTTTACTATACTTTTACTTATTCCTGAGAACATCTTGAGGCAACCTTGAAGGTCCGTCTCTACGACTGTTGTCCAATGAGGGTTGGGAGGGTAGGAACTTATATTGAGGCCTTTCTGATTATGATATTCTAGTTGCATATATTGCTTGACCTATGAGCCTAAGACTTTCGTGTGTATGTATATCTGATGTATATTCCTGCACTAGGGCACTACTGCTAAAGTTCTTTGGCTCGCTTTCTCTTAACTTACTTATAATCATGTTCAACTATCGAACATACTACCTCTTCTACGAAACTCTTCTGGAGTCATGTCCTCTAAAAACTTTCTTGTGTTGTCTCTACTTTCCTTCTTATTTAATCTCTGTTGTTAAACTTTCTGAATTCGTTACTTCCTCTCTCGGAGTGCCGCTGTACTCTATTTGTTATTCCTCTTTAAGAAGCTTACTCTGCTGCATAGGTTTCTTTCTTACCTCAACCCCTTGAATACCTTGCATCCTTACTTTTCTGAAAACTCTATTAACTTTGATTCTCAAGACACTCTCTACTAAAATCTTTTGGTTAGGTGTCGTATATATCTAGTTCTTCTCTCTCACTATAATGAGAATCTTATGAGTCATATACTATACTCTTCAAATTCATTCTCTCTAATTCCTTCACTTCATTGAATCTTTACTTCCCTAAGAGGTTCTACTTCTAAGATAATTTCTAGATTGGTTTGACTTACTATGATTCCAAACTTTCTATCTTATATGGAATTTTACCATCTTTTATCTTTTATTTATGTTCTGTTGAACTTATTGGCTCTATCATTTAGACACCTCGTAACCCCTCTATTTTGTCAAATACTCTTATTTACTTTGTTCTTCTTTTTGCTGGGCTCAAGGTTGGGAATGGATACATGCTTACGTGTCTGGTTAGATGTCTAAATACTTACCAAAGACGGGGGCTATTGAAAAGAAAAACTCCATTCACACTGCTGGAAAACTGAATTGATTTATCCATGTCTTAGGGTTCCCTACTTTTATCAATCACTATGAGGTCTTTAATTATATTACTATCTCCAAGCTACCTTACCTCATGTTATTATACGTACTGAATTCTCTTATCACTTCTATTTTCTTTCTTACTGTTCTCACAACCTATAATCTAACCAAGTTTACCGATTATAACTTGTCGGCAGGAATCCCAAGTTCACCGACCTAGCGAAATAGTGTCAGCCAGATTTCAAAATAGGTGAGTGGACTTATTTTCTCAATCTGATTTTATTTAACAGTTTTGATGACAGACTTATTTTTTCCGCTTTTAGGCGTTAGCCAATTTCTTTATCAGTTACGATTTGTTCAGCATGTTTAAGAGAAGGCTTAGAAAATAAATGTTTTTAAACATGAGTTTTATGTTTTCGGGGCATGGGGGAAAAACCCACCCCCGGTATGTAACTTGATACAGTTTGGAATTGACGGACATAGAACATGTCCACATGTAGAGGACTGGGGGAACGACGATACGTACCTCCCCCAGATTCTAGTTCGGGGATAGGGGACGGCAATACGTAACGCCCCTAGACCCTAATTTCAGGGTCAGGTAGTGGAATGGATCAGCACTACCGGCTCTAGTTCAGTGACTTGGGGGACAGCGATACGTAACGCCCCAAGACCACCAGTTTCAGCGACAAGAGTGGCATGCTTTGGGGGACGGCGATACGTAATGCCCCAAAGTCATGGTTTTGCATTCCTGGCTCCAGATAGGCGTATGGGGGACGGCGATACGTAACGCCCCCATGCGTCAAGTTTTTCAGATACAGACCAGTTTTTAGATTCCAGATTTTCAGTATAAAGCTTTCAGAAATCAGATTTTAGAAATAGTTTTCAGAAACCAGAGCTTCAAAAGCAGTTTTCAGAAAGATGAGTTTTATAAAGGAGATTTCAGACGCAGTATTAGAAAAGAGTTTTCATATAAAGATTTCTTCTGGCACTTTGGTTTTAAAATCAAATGTTTTGATATTAGTATTTCAGTTTTTCGTCCACTAACTTAGATCGTACAACGATCTAACCTCTCACTCCCAGATTTATGTGGTTGCAGGTACTCTCGAAGGATGAGCTCGGGAGGACGTATACTGATACAGTCACTGGGGTTGGATTCCACCAGTGTGAGTCAGAGGCAGAGTGAGAGTCCAGTCATAGTCAGATAAAAGTCATATATTGGTATTTGGGTTATGTGTTGTCATTGTAAGAAAACAAGTGTTAATATGTACACAGTTAAGAATTTATTTTCCATATTATTGAGTTTTGGGCTTTGGTTCCAAAATAAGATTTTGATTTAAAAAGGAACAACAGTGTAGTTTATAGTCAGAAGGACAGAGGCTCAGGGGAATAGTATGGCCTATTACCTGTCGGTAGCATCTACCCGATCGGGGATGTTACATTAGGGTAAAATACCCTAATTCATTCAGCTCTCTGAAAGGAGAGCTAAAGGTAATGTTGAAATTAAAAAAATGAAATGCGCACAGTGCGTACACAGTAGGCGCACACACTGTAGCGTGCAGTGCGCGCGCACTATAGCACACGCGTCACGTACTGTGTGCACTCAAACTTGTTTTTCTTTGTTCTTGAGCTTCAAGACACCAATTCAGCCCCGATTTTTTCCTATACACTCGTAATGGAATATGATAATTATTTAAAATTATACTAATGCTTGATATCCATGGGTTAGACTCATTTCCACTGCCTGAGGTACTGATCCGATCCTAGGGGTCCCACAACTGCCCCAACACTTCGAACCAAAAGATCGAAGTTATAAAAACAAAACTCAAGAAACTTTTTCTTTACAGGTGTCACATCCCAAGGAAACTAAAACTGGCGCTCTGATACCAAAAATATTATCATGACCCAAAACCAGGGCCAATGTGTTGGGTCTCTAAAATCAATCCCAAGATCATTTAAGCAATAAACATGTGTGAATACTCAAAGGAATATAGCGGAAATTATACTCACTTTGATCGGTTTGTTGGATGTGTTGAGAACAAAACTTTGTGTCCTTTGAAGTTGCTCCAAGCTCCTCTTTGCATGAATGGTGTAGCTCCAATCAATGAACTTTGATTCCAAACTCAATGGGAATGGTTTGTCTATCACCTTAGAAGACTTTTTAAGTGCTAGCTATGGAAGAATTTTGCAACAAAATCTTCCATTGGTATGTTATGGCTCTCGGCCAAATGAGAAAGAAAATGGGAGTTTTTGGTTTTTGTCTTGTGTTTTGTTTCTAAAAAAATTACCAAGTAAATACCAAAAATTGTATATGGTTTATTCAAAACCAAAAGTAAGTGTGTTGAGAGCAAAATCCATTTAATGCTCTCAACCACTTCCATCACCAAAAATGTGATTTAACTCACATCACAAAAAGTTGAAATGACTTCCATCACAAAAAGTGACTAGTGATGTAAGTGAAGTGGGCCCCACTTTAAATTCAAAATTCAAGTCGGGTGACACAACACACTTCGGGCTCGGGTTCGGGTTTGTTAATTTCGAATTAACGAATTTTCGGTTGTGACTTAATTAAATCAAATTTAATTAAATAATAATGCCTCGCAAGATTATTACGAAATCGCTTACGAATTAATTCTAAATTAATTCGTTCGCCCGAATTAAAATCCAATTTTAATTCCGCTTTGAAATCTAATTTCATTTAATATATCGAATATATTATTTAATCGATTAATTCCAAATTAATCGTTCTCTCTCTTCTAATTGAATTTTAACCCATATAAATTCTCGCTGTAATTAATCCCAGATTAATTTTCTCTCTCTTGAAATTAATCCCAGATTAATTATGTTCGAGTCAAACGTCATCGGTGAATCTTTGGGAAGTGACCCATGAGATCCCTGGATATGTTGGCAGTAAATTCGGTCTTCAAACTATCCGAACACGTGCGTACCAGGTACCACTTTCTTACCGATTTACAAGACATGGTTGGCTTCTAGCAAAGCGCCGTGCCTACCCAATTTTCCAGAAATATTCTTTAAGGAATATATAATCTTTGTCAGACGTAGTATACGTAGTATTGCGTATTGTGATCCAGTATCTGATGTCACATGCAAGGCCTGGGACTGGAATAGTGTCTGCCCCGTAAGAAGCATATATCGGATCACAAGCAACTAGTCTCTATAATCGGATAATCATGACCTTGTCATATTATCCCGATAGTTGCAACATAATATAGAACCAGTTCTGTATCCCTACGTGATCATCATCTTCATATGACTGAAGTGATACTTCCGTCTTGACATCACACCCAATACACTACGATTCTCAATAAACCCAGAAGAGGCGTACACAGAACCTGTTAAAGTCCCAGACGACCAAAAACAAAGCGTATTGATTGTCGCAAGTATTAGCGATGCAAGTCTCAGGTTAAGACCAAATACACCTACCCTGATGCGGATTCCCATAGACACATAGTCATATTACCAATGAGATTCAGCGGGGTCTATCCAGAGCGAAGTTGTTCCCGTACCATCGGTAAACACAACCTCCTATTACACTTGCATAAGTATCTAATACTTAAATATATGAGAACTATGTCGTTATGCTCCCACAACGCGCACAAGTGCAATACTAGTCTATTCCGCATTATCGATGTCCAGTCTCGATAATACTACGACTAGGGATATTTAATGATTAAACCTTTGTGGATTGATATCGTCTCATATCTTATTAATCCAGAACTAATCATAAGGACTTTTATCATTTATATGTATTCAAGTAATCTAATTAAAAAATGATAAAATAGCAATTTCCATTGTCACATACTTAATTTGTACAAAAACCACAATGTCTTTTACAAAAAGTGACGCTATGGGTAATAATTGTCCAACAATCTCCCACTTAGCCTATAGCCAGTCACTCAAGTATCTAAAACATGAACTATGTACATGTCGTTCAAACTTTTGCTGAGGAATAGCTTTCGTCAGTGGATCTGCAATGTTGTCATCTGATGCGACCTTCTCGATCTTCACATCGCCACAATGTATGATCTCACGAATCAGATGGAAACGTCGAAGAACATGCTTGGATCATTGATGAGACCGCAGTTCTTTAGCCTGTGCTATAGCCCCGTTATTGTCACAATACAATGGAACGGGCTCAGCTACTAATGGAACTACTCCTAATCCAATTAGGAATTTACGGATCCAAACTGCCTCTTTTGCTGCTTCAGCTGCAGTAATATATTCCGCTTCTGTTGTCGAATCGGCAACAGTCTCTTGCTTAGAAGATTTCCAACTTACTGCTCCATTGTTCTGTTGGGAAAATCTACGGTCTCGAGGATCAAATAAAGCATAGAAACATACATGTGAATACACGAAGAAGTTGCGGAATACTTACATCGATCGGTTGAGGCGATGCGGTGAAGAATAAAAATCTTTTCTGCCCTCCTTGAGCTCTCGGCAGTGAGTTTTTTTTGTCTCCAAAAATTCGGCCATGGATCATCTTCCAAGCTCCAAGCTTTCGTGATGTGATTCCATGCTCACGGGTGCGGTTCCCTATCACTTTCGCAAGACTCTATTGTGTGCTAGCACTCTTGATTTTTGCCACAAAAATCATCAATTGCTTCTCTTTAGCTCACGGCAATGGGCTGTGAAGGAAGAGGAAAAATTCAGCCCCTTGGGCGTGAAATGGGAGAGAAGAATAAGTGAGAGTGAGAGTCAAGTGTTGTGTGTCAAAATGATTTCCAAAACTAATTAAATGATATACCAAATATTTGGTATTTGTTCATTTAATTTCTTACACAAACATTGAGTGTAAATCAAGCAATCATCATTGTCACCAAAACCCATCACCAAAAGCAACTAAAGTGACATGTGATGTGACGACTGATGTGACAAGTGGGCCCCACTCGATTCAAAATGCCAGCGGGCTCGCAAACACTCCCGGGCTCGGGTTTGCTAATGCCAAATAACGAATTTTCCGTTGCGACGTAATTAAATAATTATGCCTAGCAAAACTACTATTCACATCGCTAACGAATTAATTCTAAATTAACTTGTTCGCCCAAATTAAAATCCAATTTTAATTCTGCGTCGAAATCCAATTTGGTATAATATATCGAATATATTATTTTATCGATTAATTCCAAATTAATCGTTTTCTCTCTTCAATAATATTTTATCCCAGATAAAATATCTCTGTAATTAATCCCAGATTAATTTTCTCTCTCTACTAATTAATCCCAGATTAATAAAGTACGAGTCATACGTCATCGGTGAATCTTCGGGAAGCGACCCATGAGATCCCCGGATATGTTGGCAGTAAATCCGGTCGTCGGACTATCCGAACACGTAAGTACCTAGTACTACGTTTGTACCGATTTACAAGACAAGGTTGGCTTCTAGTAAAGCGCCATGCCTACCCAATTCTCCAGAAATATCCTTAAATGAATAAGTGATCTATATCAGGCGTAATATACGTAGTATTTCGTATTTCGATCCAGTATCAGATGTCACGTTCTAGGCCTGGGGCTGGAATTGTGTCTGCCCCGTATGAAGCACATATCAGATCTCTGGTAACTAGTCTCTATAATCGGATAAACTTGACCTAGTCATTTTATCCCGATGACTACAGTACATAAGAGAACCAGTTCCGTATCCTACGTGACCATCATCTCCACTATGACTTGAGTGATACTTCTTTCTTGACATCACACCCAACACGCTACGATTCTCAATATACTCAGCAGAGGCGTACACAGAACCTGTTAAAGCCCTGGATGACCTAAAACCAAAGTATATTGATTGTCGCAAGTATTAGCGGTGCAAGTCTCAGGTTAAGACCAAATACACCTACCCTGATTTCGGACTTCTATAGACACATAGTCATACTACCAATGGAATTTCGAGGGGTCTATCTATAGCGAAGCTGTTTTCCGTACCATCGGTAAAACACAACCTCATATTACACTTGCATGAGTATCATATACCCAAATATATGAGAACTATGTCGTTATGCCCTCACAACACGCACAAGTGTAATACTAGTATTTTTCACATTATCGATGTCCAATCTCGATAATACTCTGACTAGGGATATTTAATGATTAAACCTTCGTGGATTGATACTGTCTCATATCATCTCAATCCAGGAACTAATCATAAGGACCTCCTATCATTTATACATCTTGGTGATCTAATCACAAATGATAAGAGAGCAATTTCCTTTGTCACATAGTTAATTTGTACAACAACACTATGATCTGTACAAATAGTGACGCTATGGGTCATAACTGTCGAACAATCTCCCACTTGGCCTATAGTCAGTCAATCAAGTGTCCTACACCCGAACTATGTATGGTTCGCTCAAATTAATGAGGAAAGGCTTTCGTCAGCGGATTTGCATGATCATCATCTGATGCGATTTATTCGATCATCACATCGCCATGATGTATGATCCAAACGAATCAGATGAATATCAAAGTATGTATCTGGATCGTTGTTGAGACCATTAATTCTTTAGCCTGCCCTGAAGCCTAGCTCAGCTGCTAACATAACTATATCTAATATAATTAGATTATTATCGACCCAAATGGCTTCTATTGCTGCCTCAGTTGCAGCAATAACCCATTTTTGTTGTTTATTCGGTAGCAGTATCTTGCTTGGAAGATTTCCAGCTCACTGTACCGTTATTCAAACTGTATAGTACCTTTGTTACGACTTACAGTCATTATTATCGGTTAGGAAACTTGCAGCAGTGATCCCAGTCACTTCAAGTTCTCCTTCTCCATAATATAAGACATCATCCTTAATTCCTTTAAGATACTCAAGGATGTTCTTAACATCAATCCAATGACTATCACTTGGATTGGCCCGATTGTGAATCCATATACTCAAAGCGTATGAGACATTAGGTCGCGTACATTTTTCATTGTACAATTTCTCGGAGAATATTAACAACTTTTAGATCTATCCCAGTAGATCTTTATTCCTAGAATAAAGGTTGTTTCTCCCAAGAATTCTACGGATAATTTTTCTTGAAAGCCAAGCTTTCACTGATTTTTATTATGGGAAATATCATTTCCAAGAAATGACATATTATCATTATTTAGGACTTTCATTGTTAGTGCGCTCCCACTAACCTCCTTATATACACAAGAATCATATTCGTTTTGAATTAAATCATACACCATTATGATTACATCAAAATGATAATTCCAAGAACCCAATGCTTGCTTCAATCCATACATGGATCGAATAACCTGCAAACCTTGTTTGCTAGTTATATTACGACAAAACCGTCAGGATGTTGAAAACATCCTCCAAAAGGTTTCCGTTAAGGAAAGCGGTTTTGGCATTACAGCTGCCATATTTCATGAATGAAACATGCAGCATCTGCAAGCATTATCCAAATGGATTTACCATGGCAACATGTAAAAGGTTTCATCGTAATCGACACAATGTTGATAACGATACCTTTTCGTTACAAGCCTATCTTAGCATGTTGGTATGTTGCCTTCCATGTATGTCTTCCTTGAAGACTTATACAGTACCAATAGGCACAATGCCTTACGGTACAACAACTAGTATCCAAACTTAGTTGGTATACATGGAATCCATTTCGGACATCATGGCACTTTGCCATAATAGGGAGTCGATACCTTGTATCACTTCCTCATATGTAGTCAGTTTGTATTCCTCAATAAGATTGACATCCTTTCGAGGTGAGATCAGAAACCCATACCTCCCAGGTTGTTTTATGACTCTCTCCGACTTACGCGGTTCTTGTGTATTTGAAAATTATTGGTATAGTTTCATCATTGATGAACTATTTGTGTTCCATTAGGAATCGGTGCCAGGATAGTATTACTCCGATTTTCATCGAGTTTTACTTTCCTCCCACTTACCACTGCATTTAGGTATTCCTCTTAGGAAAACTGCATGGTGAGCAACAATTACATTGTTCTCTTGTGAGTTGTATAAGTACTATACTTTGGTATCCCTAGGATATCCTACAACTTAGGCACTTATCCGATTTGGGTTCTAGTTTGGTATCATCCAAACATATGCCTAGCATACCCAAATTTTTAGGAATGAGAAACCCGGTTTCTTTCCTGTTCATATCTAATATGAATTCTGTCAAAGAGATTTTTATGGAACCTTATTCAAAATAAGTTTTGCACTGTTAATGTGTATCCGTTGAAGGAAATGGTAGCTCAGAGCGACTCATGATTAACCTTATCATGTCCAACAAAACTCGGTTTATCCGTTTGGACACACCGTCAAATTGACGTGTTCCGTGATGAGTCCTCATTGAAAGAATACTATACTTTTTCAAGTATTTAAGAAACTTATTGCTTAAGTATTTTCATCATGGTCCAATCATGGTGTTTAATACTTTAGCCGATATGTCTGACAACTTCGTGTCGAAACTCTAAAAGTTTCTGATTCGTGTTTCAAAAGAAACACATAACCATAACGCGATGCCACATCCGTAAAGGTCACGAAATATTCATATCCACCTCTAGCCTAGCTAGATATGGGTCCACTTACTTCACTATGAATAAGGGCTAACAGATCGGTGGCACTTGCACTTTTACCAAGTAAAAGGCGTTTTAGGCACTTTGCCTAATAAACTAGATTCGTAGACATCATTTGAATGGAATCAAATTGTCCTAGTACCCACTCTTCAAAAGTGTGGATATACGAGTCTTGTTTAATTGTGTCCCAGACAACAATGCCACATCTAAGTTTCAACTGATTAATTCAGTTTGAGCTATTTGTTTGTCATGTTATATGTTTGAGATTTATTTATATTCAAAATATAAATTCCGTTATTCACATCTAATGTGTTTATCTCAATATCATCTTTATATAATAAAACACTTTAGTGTTCTAGAGTATAAAGGTATATCCGCAACGGACTAAACACTGATATAGAGATAATGTTTCTAGTCAAACTAGTTACATTTTAACAGTTTCCTAATTTAAGTACACACATGAAGGGTAGTTCCTAAACTTAGGTATCTACGGTTAAAACAGCGACTTTCGTCCCGTTTCCGATTCGCAGATTGATCTCATCTGAAGTCAGTATCCTGCTCATAGCAGATTCTGCACACCAGTACATATTTATGTACCACACTAAGTATCTAAAATCCAATTTTAATACTAGTAGTGAACATATTTATGACAATCGTATTTGAAGTTAGAGCCTTGCCCGTCTTCAATTCCTTCATGTCTGCCTTGTCCAAACGGCAGTCACGCTTCCGCGATTCCGTTTGCCACATTTAGGCAGACATTTTAGGATATGTCCTTTATCTTCCCAGAAGATTATAATGATTTTGCCTTTGCCCTTTTTCACATTCTAGAAGCCTTTGGCCAAGCCTTGGCCTTCTAGAATGTCAAAGTAAGATGCGCCTTGCGCTACTTGCATTTTGAAAAGTTTTTTTTGGCTTTGTCTCCTTGAGAATAGCCATTAACTCTCCAAGAGTTTACTATTGCAATTTAGTACTTCAATGATCTAAAAATAGATCTATGAAGATCCTTCAATTTCATTATCATACTTTAAGGATCTAATCCTTAGTTCTGATTAAGAAATTAGGGAGTCTATTTGGCAAGCATAACGGATTAAGCACTAAAGTTATCATCACATGAATATTCCAAATATCATGTTCTACTATTTTCTTAACTCCAGGCTTAGGCCTAATATGTTATTTTATCAAATAAAGTAACTTATTAGTTTCCAGGACCATCCTGAAATTTTATTCCTAATTTAAAAATTAAAGTCGTTTAAATACATTTTCCCCAGGATTATGTTTTAAACACTAATATTTCAATTCTATCTTGATTCTAATAGTCCAACTATTTAATCAACGATTTCAATTACTATTTATTATAATGATTACTATAGTCCAACTATATAATGAACTATAATTTTAATAGATTAAATTCAATTATATTGATTACTATAATCCAATTATATAATCAACTATAAATGAAATAGTTTGAATACAGTCCAACTGTTTTTTAAAAACAACTATTAAATATTAGTCCAACTAATAAATAATTTTTTTGACGTAATAATTTGAATGAGCGCGTATGGCAAATAACTAAACGAATATTGCAAATTTAATACTTGCCTCCCACTATTTTTCGGCGAGCCTCTAACCCTCTGTGGAGTACTCGGGAAACCTTGTTTCCTAGTGGGCTAGGATCCCGTTAAATAGCACACAATCTTGACTTTGGCCAACAAATTGTGTGATAATTAACTAGGTATATCTCTAAGATCAATTGGATCCCATCAAATTCCTAGATCCAGTAGGTGGACATCCAAGTCCGAAACATATATCTTATATATGCCAATATATCCAATATATTACCTAACTTTTTTCCTCTGAATCAACTAAGCCTTGGCTTTGGCACAACAAACTTAGTGATCCCAGTTAAGCGTGACCCATTGACCTTGGAAAGCTTCGTAATCAATGTCGATGGACAAGAAGTGATCTTGACTTTGGCTAACAAATCACAACTTGGACAAGACACTGATATGGAACAAAGCTCTCATGATTCAAACACATCCTCGACGGACAAAGGCCTTGACTTTGGCCAACAAACCAATGCCAGTCTTGGATCTTGAGTAAGAATCACTCAATGGAAGGAAAAACGCTTAATATTTTGTGAGGGTTTTTCGCGTGTAAATTGGCAACCAATTTATTATCTTTGTTAATGTCTCATCGTCATACACCCTTAAACATGCATTCTAAACACATAATAAGGCGCGTAAAATAAAATAATAATGATATGCGGATGTATACTTAACACATTGATCCTAGATCAAATCTCTCACTTTCCTCTCTCCCTCTAGCACAAGTATTACTTCTACCCGTTACATAACACTTCTAAAGAAACCTCATTTACATTGAGGGGAATAGGTGAGAAGAGAAATACACAGAGTAAGGAGGTAATAGGCTGGACGCGCAGGTCCAATTAATAAATTCTAAATTTATTACAAAAATTTCCAAAATTGCCCCACCCATCTAATATCCATCCGATATACATTATTCATGCATCGCAACCATGTATTTACACAAGCATGTTATCAATCAATCTAATCCAATTAATTAATCTGATAATTAATGACCATCCAATGTTCAAACAACGATTTGATTTTGCGCGAGTCAAACTCGTTTTGCGAATAAGTACTCAAAATACAAATTCTTGAATTATATTAAACTACAAAATTAAATCCAATTCAATTTGTATTTAATACTAATCCACGATTTAATTCCAAATTAAATATTTACACTTTATTAACGAACCTTTACGACTTAAATTCCAAATTTAATCGTTACGGGTCTCAAAGCCCGATTAACATCCAATGTTAATTTAATTAAAGTCCAATGGGCTTTTAATTAATTTCTTAAGGCTTGGAATTTTGGTCAACTTGGGTCAAACCCAATAACCAAAGCCCAATCAAGGAATAACCCCATAAGCCTAGAAATCAATTTAGGCCCAATTAATAAATTAAGGTCCATTAAGTCATAATTGGACTTTATGGAAACGGTTTTGGGCCCAATTGGATCCAACCAATTTAGCCTAAACCCATTTTGGTACAACCAAGCCCATTAAGCCCAATAACAACTTTTGAGCCCAATTTCCAAAATTAGCCCAATTAATTAAATCACAAAAATTCCAATTTCACAATTTAATTAACCAAAGTGTATTACATAATTAATTACCCAAATCAATATTTCCAAAACACCAATTAGCCTAATTAATCATGCTCATTTACAACAATTAGTGTCCAACACAATTGATCAAAAATCAAACTCATTTCATGCTAATATAGTCTCGGCAATTTGGGCATTTTTATGTCCGATTCGAATTCAATCCAATTAAATCCAATTCAACATTAAAACAACATTCCCGATTGATTTCAATTCATCCAATGAATCAAAAATCAAAAATACCAAGACATTTTAGGGCACATCATTCTCGCCCAAGCCTAAAAAATTGGGGAAAATTGTTCCAAACAATATTTCATGAAATTGATCCAATCAAACTTCAATACAACATCATTTAAGCATACTCAATCAATTAATTTAATCAAATAATGCTCAAAATCAATTTACCCAATTTTAACCCTAAGTTCAAGTTTCATGTTTTTACTCGCTCTGATACCATTGTTGGGAAAATCTACGGTCCCGAGGATCGAATAAAGCATAGAAACATACATGTGAATACACGAAGAAGTTGCGGAATACTTACATCGATCGGTTGAGGCGATACGGTGAAGAACACAAATCTTTTCTGCCCTCCTTGAGCTCTCGGCAGTGAGTGTTTTTGGTCTCCAAAAATTCGGCCATGGATCATCTTCCAAGCTCCAAGCTTTCGTGATGTGATTCCATGCTCACGGGTACGGTTCCCTATCACCTTCGCAAGACTCTATTGTGTGCTAGAACTCTTGATTTTTGCCACAAAAATCATCAATTGCTTCTCCATGGCTCACGGCAGTGGGCTGTGAAGGAAGAGGAAAAATTCAGCCCCTTGGGCGTGAAATGGGAGAGAAGAAGAAGTGAGAGAGAGAGTCAAGTGTTGTGTGTCAAAATGATTTCCAAAACTAATTAAATGATATACCAAATATTTGGTATTTGTTCATTTAATTTCTTACACAAACATTGAGTGTAAATCAAGCCATCATCATTGTCACCAAAACCCATCACCAAAAGAACTAAAGTGACATGTGATGTGACAAGTGGGCCCCACTCGATTCAAAATGCGAGCGGGCTCGCAAACACTCCCGAGTTCGGGTTCACTAATTCCAAATTAACGAATTTTCCGTTGCGACGTAATTAAATAATTATGCCTAGCAAAACTACTATTCACGTCGCTAACGAATTAATTCTAAATTAACTCGTCCGCCCAAATTAAAATCCAATTTAATTCTGCGTCGAAATCCAATTTGGTATAATATATCGAATATATTATTTTATCGATTAATTCCAAATTAATCGCTTTCTCTCTTCAATAATATTTATCCAAGATAAAATATCTCCGTAATTAATCTCAGATTAATTTCTCTCTCTATTAATTAATCCCTGATTAATAAAGTGCGAGTCATACGTCATCGGTGAATCTTCGGGAAGTGCCCAATGAGATCCCCGGATATGTTGGCAGTAAATCCGGTCTTCGGACTATCCGAACACCTAAGTACCTAGTACTACGTTTGTACCGATTTACAAGACAAGGTTGGCTTCTAGCAAAGCGCAATGCCTACCCAATTCTCCAGAAATATCCTTACAGGAATAAATGATCTATATCAGGCGTAGTATACGTAGTACTGCGTATTTCGATCCAGTATCAGATGTCACGTGCTAGGCCTGGGCAGGAATTGTGTCTGCCCCGTACGAAGCACATATCGGATCTCTGGTAACTAGTCTCTATAATCGGATAAACTTGACCTAGTCATTTTATCCCGATGACTGCAATACATACGAGAACCAGTTTCGTATCCTACGTGACCATCATCTCCACTATGACTGGGGTGATACTTCCGTCTTGACATCACACCCAACACGCTACGATTCTCAATATACCCAGCAGAGGCGTACACATAACCTGTTAAAGCCCTGGACGACCTAAAACCAAAGTATATTGATTGTCGCAAGTATTAGCGGTGCAATTCTCAGGTTAAGACCAAATACACCTACCCTGATTTCGGACTTCCATAGACACATAGTCATACTACCAATGGAATTCCGAGGGGTCTATCCAGAGCGAAACTGTTTTCCGTACCATCGGTAAAACACAACCTCCTATTACACTTGCATGAGTATCCTATACCAAAATATATGAGAACTATGCCGTTATGCCCTCACAACGCGCACAAGTGTAATACTAGTCTTGTCGCATTATCGATGTCCAATCTCGATAATACTCTGACTAAGGATATTTAATGATTAAACCTTTGTGGATTGATACTGTCTCATATCATCTCAATCTAGGAACTAATCATAAGAACCTCATATCTTTTATACATCTTAGTGATCTAATCACAAATGATAAGAGAGCAATTTCCTTTGTCACATAGTTAATTTGTACAACAACACCATGATCTGTACAAATAGTGACGCTATGGGTCATAACTGTCCAACATGTTCAAACAAAATATGTACCTAGATTGTGACTTACAGTCGTCTTTATCGGTTTGGAAACTTGCGTCGGTAAACCCAGTTACCTCAAGTTCTCCATCTCCATAGATTAAGAATGCATCCTTAGTTCGTTTAAGATACTTAAGGATGTTCTTAACCGCAACCCAGTGACCATCACCTGGATCGGCCTGATAGCGACTACACATGCTCAAAGCATACGAGACATCAGGTCGTGTACATATCATGGCATACATGATCGATCCGACTGCCAAAGCGAACAGGATCTGACTCATGTTGTCTCTCTGATCTTGAGTTTTAGGACACATGTCCTTAGATAGAGTGACGCCATGTGACACTGGCAATAGTCCCCTCTTAGATTGATCCATGTTGAATCTCTTCAACACTTTGTTAATATATGTTCTCTGGGATAGTCCAAGCAGGTTTCTAGATCTATCCCGTTAGATCTTTATTCCCAGAATAAAAGCTGCTTCTCTCAGATCTTTCATGGAGAATTTTAATGAAAGCCAAGCTTTCACTGATTGTAGCATGGGAATGTCATTGCCAATAAGCAATACATCATCAACGTAAAGAACAATGAATGTCAATGCGCTCCCACTAACCTTCTTATATACACAAGGATCATCCTCGTTTTGAACGAAATCATATTCTTTTATGATCTCATCAAAACGTTGGTCCCAAGAACGCGATGCTTGCTTCAATCCATAAATGGATCGATTTAACTTGCAAACCTTGTCTGCATGTTTTGGTATGACAAAACTGTCAAGTTGTTACATAAAAACATCCTCCAAAAGGTTTCCGTTAAGGAAAGCGGTTTTGACGTCCATCTGCCATATTTCGTAATCGAAATATGCAGCAATAGCAAGCATTATCCGAATGGATTTAATCATGGCAACAGGTGAAAAGGTTTCATCGTAATCGACACCATGTCATTGATGATACCCTTTCGCTACAAGCCTAGCTTTGTATGTTTGTATGTTACCATCCATGTCGGTCTTCTTCTTGAAGACCCATTTGCAACCAATAGGCTATACGCCTTCTTGTGCATCAACTAGTGTCCAAACTTGGTTGGTGTACATGGAATCCATTTCGGATTTCATGGCATCTTGTATAAACCATAGTTGATACCTTGTATCGCTTCCTCATACGTAGCTGGTTCATCTTCCTCAATAAGATTAATATCCACATGAGGTGAGATCAGAAACCAATACCTCTCAGGTTGTTTTCCTACTCTCTCCGACCTACGTGGTCCTTATGTATTCGAAGATTGTGGTACAGTCTCATCCCTGATGAATTGTTCATGTTCCGTTAAGGATTCTGTGCCAGGAACAGTATTACTCCGATTTTCATCGAGTTCTACTTTCCTCCCACTAACCACTACATTTAGGAGTTCCCTTTCGAGGAAAACCGCATGTAGAGCAACAAATACTTTGTTCTCTTGTAGGTTGTAGAATAATATCCTTTGGTTTCCCTATGATAACCTACAAATAAACACTTATCCGATTTGGATTCAAGTTTGGTACCATCCAAATGTTTAACGTATGCCCAGCAACCCCAAATCTTCAGGAATGAGAAACCATATTCTTTCATGTCCATATTTTATATGAAGTCTGTTGAACAGACTTTGACGGAACCTTATTCAAAATAAGTATTGCATTGTTCAATGCATATCCCCTGAAGGAAATAGGTAGCTCATTACTACTCATCATTGACCTTACCATGTCCAACAAAGTTCGGTTTCTCCGTTCGGACACACCGTTTAATTGAGGTGTTCCGGGAGGAATCCACTGTGAAAGAATACCATACTCTTTCAAGTAATCGAGAAACTCATTGCTCAAGTATTCGCCACCACGGTCCGACCATAATATTTTAATACTTTTTCCGGTCTATTTTTCTACTTCGTGTCGAAACTCTTTGAATTTCTCAAAGGTTTCCGACTTGTGTCTCATAAGATACACATAACCATAACGAGATGCATCATCCGTAAAGGTTACGAAGTATTCATATCCACCTCTAGCCTGGCTAGACATGGGCCCACATACGTCACTATGAACGGGGGATAACAGTCCGGTGGCACGTGCACCTTTACCGTTAAAAGGTGTTTTAGGCATTTTGCCTAATAAACAAGATTCGCAGACGTCATATGAATTTGGATCAAATCCGTCCAAGTACCCACTCTTCGAAAGTGTGGATATGCGAGTCTTGTTAATGTGTCCCAGACGACAATGCCACATATAAGTTTCATCTTTGTTACTTAGTTTAAGCCTTTTGTTTGTTACATTATATGTTTGAGATTGATTTGTATTCAAAATATAAAGACCATTATTCACATCAGCACTGCATATCTCCTTATCATTTTTATTTATAAAACACCCAGTGTTTCTAAAAACAAAAGTATACCCACATTGGGCTAATAAAGATACATATATAATATTCCTAGTCAAACTAGGTACATAATAACAGTCTGATAAGTTTAGTACATGCCCCCAGGGCAGTTCCAAAATATAAGTCCCTACAGCCAAAACAGCGACCCTGGTCCCGTTTCCAACTCGTAGATCAATATCCCCTGAGGCCAGTCTCCTGCTAATCTGTAGATCCTACACATCAGTACATATATGAGTACCACAACCAGAATCAAAAATCCAATTTTTAAAACTAGAAGTAGACATGTTTATTTCTATAACAAACATACCTGAAGTCGGTGCCTTGCCTACTTTGATTTCCTTCATGTGCGCCTTTTACTCACGGCAGTCACGTTTCCAGTGACCCCGTTTGCCACACTATAGGCATACATCTTGGGATTTTTCATTTGCCTTCCCAAAGACTTTGACGATTTGGCCTTTCCCTTATTATTCTTCTTCTTTACACCTCCAGTAGCCTTCAGCCAAGCCTTGGGAGACTGAGATGTTGAAGTGAAGTGCGCCTCGCGCTTTATGCCATTCAAAAGCTCTTTTTCTGCTTCACGCAGCATTGCCATCAGCTCTCCAAGAGTATGGTCTTGGTTCATCATATTGTAGTTCATGATGAACCCGCTCCAGCTGTCAAGAAGAGACTGCAAGATCAAATCTATAGAAGTCTCAGCCTCAAAGGTTATGCCTAGCTAACCCAGCTGTTCGATGTCAGCAATCATCTGCAACACATGGTGCTCGACAGATGTACCCTATAACATTCGAGAGTGAAAGAGCTTCTTCTGCAATTCATACCTTTGCGATCTAAGGTTAGATCGATGAAGGTCCTTCAATTTTGCCATCATAGTATAGATATCTAATCCCTTGTTTTGGCGACGAAATTGAGGGGTCATCGCAGCGAGCATGATGGATTGAGTAGTTGAGTTGTCATCGCTATGAGTCTTCCAAAGCTCAAGCTCAAGCAGCTGCTCATTTCTGGGCTTAGGCCCGAGAGGTCTCTCTATCGTTTAGAGCATCCTCTCAACCCTCAGGACAATCCTGAGGTTCATATCCCAGTCAGGAAAGTTCGCACCATTATAGGCATTTCGCCAATGATAATGTCTTTAACCCCGATCTTTCTAGTCATCTTAATTGCAATAGTCTAACTATTCAATTAACGATTTTTGGGTACAGTCCAACTGTTACAAGAAAAAATAATAGAATATTAGTCCAACTAATAAATATTTAAAATGTCAAAATAATTTGAAAGCGCGTTTTGGCAAGTATTTGAACGAAATTCCAAATTCAATACTGGCCTCCCACTATTTTTCGGCGAGCCTCTAACCTTCTGTTGAGTACTCGGGAAACCTAGTTTCCTAGTGGGCTAGGATCCCGTTAAATAACACACAACCTTGACTTTGGCCAACAAGTTGTATGATATTTAACTAGGTAGATCTCTAAGATCAATTGGATCTCATCCAATTCCTAGATCCGGTAGGTGGACCTCCAAGTCTGAAATATATATACAATATATATATGGCAATATATCCAATATATTTTCCTAACCTTTTCCTCTGAATCAACTAAGCCTTGGCTTTGGTTCAACAAGCTTAATGATTCCAGTTAAGCGGGACCCATTGACTTTGGAAAACTTTGTAATCCATGTCGATGAACAAGAAGTGATCTTGACTTTGGCCAACAAATCACAACTTTCCCAAGACATGCGATATGGAACAAAGCCTTCATGATTCAAACACATCCGTGATGGACAAAGGTCTTGACTTTGGCCAACAAACCAATGCCAATCTTGGATCTTGAGAATGAATCACTCAATGGAAAGAAAACGCTTAATATTTTGTTGAGGGTTTTTCACATAATTGGCAACCAATTAATTATCTTTGATTAGGTCTCATCATACACCCTTAAGCATGCATTCTAAAAGCATAATAAGGCGTGATAAATAAATTAATAATGATATGCGGATGGATATCTCACAAATTGTCACTAGAACAAATCACTCTCTTTCCTCTCCCAGGCTAGCACTATTCTAACTTCTACCCAATTACATAATACAATAAAGAAACTTCATTACATTGAGGGGAATTGGTGAGAAGAGAATTACAAATAGTCGAGAGATAAAGGCTGGACACAATATTTTGCCGCGCCCTTCCCATATTGACTTTACTATCCATCTTTGTTTTGGTTGTTGTTTTACATCTTTTCATTTTCGCATATGTGCCATGTTCATGTTTGAGTGTTTGCTTCTAACGGTATATCGGATGGAAACTCATACATAAATTCCGTAGCCGAATCCGAATGGACGGTAGTGCTGTCTGTACTTGGGATACAACTCCACGTACCGCTTGAGCAACATTCATACATATTTCCGTGTCATTTTAGATACCACTTTGGTAATCTCGTTCCAACGCGTTATCAAACGCTACTTGAACGCATGCATTCTGTTTACCGTTCGAACGTGTTATCAAACACACCACGAACGTGCATATAGTGGATCGACTTTGTTTCCTCATATTTCGTGCATGTTTGCTTATTTAAGTCATTTCTTTCGCATTACATAATTAACCATACCATTTCATTATTGACGCTTTTACCGTTATTAATTATTTATATTTACTCATTTATTTATTTGATATGTTCATGAGATTGTGTGTTAACTTTTATTATTAATGCCTTTATAGTTGTTATTAGTTACACTATTGCGCTTCATCGTTTAATACATTTATGAATTATGCATTTTGCCCTCATTTTTTATTTCTGGTTATGGGTGTGCAATCTTGTGTGTTGATTACATTATCTTGCATGTGTTACATAAGACTTGGTTATACTATTGCATAAATCTTTTCATTACAATTGGCATAAGTAAGGGATTATTCCGAACCCAACGGTTTGAGGTCTTCCCTTGCGAGGGGTGAAGTGCGACCTTAAATCATTTCCCAGTTCACCCTGGGTGGTGACTCCATTTTATTTCTCCGGTTTAGTCCCCCGCGGGCTACTCCGTACTCCCGATCGGGCCTTGAGCCTGGATAGCGTCGTCCACTTCTGTACCTCGTCTACAGTCTGGCGACTCCACTGGGGATAGAGAATTGGCCCCGAAATAATGTCTTGTAATGTTTGTGATTTTTACTTTAGTTAACCTTGTCTACAAGTGGGTTGGGACCAAGGGGTTAATAAAACTTTCCAAACTAAAGTTGATTTAACCAAAGGTATTATTAAAGTTAGATAATGATTTGGTGTCTTCCTTCACTCACTACCTTTTTATAGCCAAAAGGAAAAGCTATGAAGACATCTAGATAATCATTTACTCAAAGCTTACCTTAAGGCATATTTAAAGTGATGGACTAATTTGGAGGATCTATTGTTTATTCCTGTCACCATGGTGATAAGAGCCTAAGAGGTAAGGGTATTTAAGAGAGTTCGCTCCACCCTCTCTCTGGGGAATTTTCAATAGAGGAATCCATTTGACAATTATTCATGCATCATAAAGTCGTTTTCGCTCGAAGCAGCGGATCGTTATATGGTATCATCACTTATTGGCACGTACCTTAGGGTATAAAAAAGGTGCGCTCACTTGGTCACTCGAACCCTTGAGTGGGGAGACCTAGTTGTGGGTAATCCTTTGCCAGCATGAGCCTTTATCTATACTCCTATAAACATGCATGTGAACCATAGTTGCATGACCTATAGAAGCCACCCTTTTATGCTTGTGTTTGGGACCATCATCATTTGGATTTAGTTGGACTTCTTGTCATGAGATGTGAACTTGTTGGGCCATTTAAACTGGGACAAGTTTATGTCTTATGACAATTGGGCCAAAAGTTTCTAAAATGCCGATGAGCCACTTTGTGTTTGGGCCTCGTATCATTTGAAGTTGTTTAGCCACGTTATTGCAAAAGTGTAAACCTGTTGGGCCTTTTTCAACTGGGACAATTTTGTACCTCGCAATAATATGATTGAATGCTTTGAAATGATAATGGGCCAACTTGTATGAAAACCTTGATAGACTTAGAAAATCCAATCATGATACAAATATGCTAGAAGCATGAGTCCGATATCCACACTGGCTTTCATCCAGAAAGGATACGCCTTGTTACGACATATTTGTATACTTTTGGACACTTCTAAGTTCATCCCCATGACCACGGTTGCCGAAAGCCCAATTCGTCATTTCTAGACAATGGCATGATCTCATAATCGGCTTAGTCCATGTTGTAAACGGGCGGTCTTTGTCTTTTACCGATAGAAAGGGACAGAAGCAGCCAAGGTTCACCCCGTAGCATAGGAGAGAGTGATTTTGTGTATCTTGCATCGGTGCATAGAATAAGCCATATCTAGAACCAAAAATAGGCTTACCACGAGTGTGGGAGAAATAAGGTGGGAAAGATATATTATGTTTGATCAACTCATGCATTTTATGTATTTCATGCATCTCACGCATACATGTACCATGCTAACTCGTAATTTTAAAGCCACCATAGATACCCGTTGGGTTAGAGAAGAGTGAAGACTCGTCAAAAGACCGTTAGCGAACATGACTCAGTCAGATAACGATGGATCTCGTATGGATCAGCTAGAGACTAATATCACTAAGATTATCGAGCAACTACAAGTTTTGACCAACGCTGTGGCCAGTTTGACCATACCCCATATAGCTAATAATAGAAAGTTCTGCAACCGGAATAGAAAGACCATTAGAGGGCCTTCGGGGACCAAGCCCAGTCCTTCTGAGGTCGCCCCGATCAGGAACATGCGATTCTCTAATTTTGGTAGACCTTTGTCAGAGGTGTTTGAAGAGCTGAAAAGGCAAGGACTCATAAGTCCCTTAGAACCTAAACCACTTCTAAACTCTGTGTCACGCTACCTTGACCTAAACATATATTGTTACCTCCACCAGCAAAAAGGCCACGAAACTGACAAATGCACCCGCCTTAGGCATGAGATCCAGAACCTTATTGACTCCCATAAAATACTCGACCCGGAAAAAGAACAACCCAACGCACACAGAAACCCTCCACCCACCCACATAATCAACTCCGGCCTACCCGACATCATTGTCCTCCAAACTCACGACCACCAAGCTTCCCGCAAGGGGATATGGGACAACAATAGTAAAGATGAAATGGAGTAGAAAGGGGAAAGTAAATGGGAAAAAAATTACTACAGTTGGAGGATCTGATGTTCGAAAAAAGAAAGAAGACGGAAGAAGACAAAGTTGCAAATTATGGAGATGTTTGTTTTCCTGATCTTATTCAATTGTGATCCCGCATCCATTAATCATAAGACATTGATTTTGCCTACGTGTTCAAGCTTTTTCCTTAATAGTTAAACATCAGTCCAATGATGAAATCGTTTGCTTTAGGGTGAAATCTTAAAAACGATAAACTCTTGATGTGTTTTTATCTGATGCTTTGAGTAATTGATCTATGTTAGACTCGTAAGCACTTGATTATGTTTCTTAGTAGTGAAAACCTGAGTAGTACCAAATTGACTAGTTGAAGAAATTATAGGTCGGTGAATGACCGTTCACCAAAATGTCTATCATGATTTGCTTGTGTTATGATGTGTGGTATGGTTGAAAATAAAAAAGAAAAGTCTCTAAAGAAAACAATTAAACCACCTATAACCGATAAGAGTGAAGCTACCCATGGGCGAGTATTATGACCACCATGAGGAGAAATGTTACCTAAAAGGGTAGGTGTGTTAAAAAAAGAAAAGAAAAAAAAAGAAAAAAAAATTTCAAAACGAAAAGAAAAAAAAAGAGACAAAAGAGAAAGAAAATCATTCCACATTGAGCACAGAAAAGCAACTGCATGGCATAATTGAGACATCTTGGTTGGTTTGACCCATCGATCCCAATTTTTTGACGAAATCATTGAGTTGGCTTATCTGGGGATGAATCTGCAAAGGAACCTTTGCACACACACACTTTGAGCTGGCTTAGATCATTTATTCAAAGACTTGGATTTGAGTAGCTTTGAATATTTTGAAGGTTCTCTGGTTTCAATACTGGGCATTCTTTGAGGGCAATAATATGTATAACTATTGGGATTGTTTTGTAGCCAGTAATATAGTATGTTGATACAGAGTGACACATCATGTAGTCCACATTGACCTAGTGCAAATAGTAGAGAGCATATAGCTAAGCCAAGTCTGCGGGTGACCAGTCTACCACCCCGCGAATAAAGGATATACCGAGAACTTGAGCCATGAGATAAAAAAAGAACTGAGCGATCACTAGAGGAGAATTGGCAGAAGAAAACTGTAATTAGGCCCGGGGGCGACCGAAGACATTTATGGGCAAAATACACCAGAGATCACAAGAAAGGCCTAACCCATCGGAATAGGAAATACATCCATGTATACATGCATACACGTTATGCATACACGATTTTTATTTTGTATTCACGGGTTTTTGAAGAAAGAAAGAAAAAAATGGCAAGGACGAGCAAGCCGAGAATGGCAACAATCTCAACTCAGTAATAGTTCGGGAATGAACTATCTCTCATCAAGTAACGGTTCGGGAATGAACATCTCTCATCAAGTAACGGTTCGGGAATGGACCACCTCACAATAACGATTCGGGAATGGACCACCTCACAGTAACGGTTCGGGAATGGACCACCTCACAGTAACGGTTTGGGAATAGACCACCTCATACAGTAACGGTTCAGGAATGGACCACTTCACAGTAACGGTTGGGGAATGGACCACCTCACAGTAACGGTTCAGGAATGGACCACCTCACAGTAACGGTTCGGGAATGGACCACCTCACAGTAACGGTTCGGGAATGGACCACCTCACAGTAACGGTTCGGGAATGGACCACCTCACAGTAACGGTTCGGGAATGGACCACCTCACTGTAACGATTCGGGAATGGACCACCTCACAGTAAAGGTTCCTGAATGGACCACCTCACAGTAACTGTTCGAGAATGGACCACCTCACAGTAACGGTTCGGGAATGGACCACCTCACAGTAACGGTTCGGGAATGGACAACCTCACAGTAACGATTCGGGAATGAACCACACCTCACAGTAACGGTCCGAGAATAGACCACCTCACAGTAACGGTTTGGGAATGAACCACCTCTCATCAACTCAGTTTGAAGTATCTCAGAACTACAGGTAAGTCAAGTAACAGCTGGCGAGCCAGGTATATAAAAATACATGCATGACTTTGATAGGATTGTCATTGTCACACACTACACAAGCCCATCAAAGTGGGGGAGACTGTAGACACTTGCATTTTTTCATGAAATCCTGATGATGAGCCTCGTTTGGAGGCACTACCCGATAAGTTGCGGAAGTTGCGGGAAACAGACGTCGGAAGAGAATTCAGAAAATAAATACCTTATCGAATTTAATTCATTTGTTTAGCCTCGAGTTCGCTCGATTAATCTCTGTTTTAACTGTTAAACCTCGACCCAAAATCCCCGCACCCATCCAAGGCACACGCCCAAGCCCACCAAAGAACCAAGCCACACGCCCAAGCCCACAAAAGAACCATGCCACACGCCCAAGGCCCACCAAAGCCCAATCCAAAAATATTTAACACATTAAACACATGTCTAAATTAAATCAAATCCAATTAAAATCAAAACAAATCCCATTCCTAAATTAAATAAATCCCCTTCCTAATTTAAATAAATCACGCACCAAATTAAAGATATTCCCCACCAAAATTACACAAATTTGTTTCCGTTTATAAACTAATTAAACACATCCCTTTTTGGCATGATTTTGTTTCCTTGTTTTGAAAATCCCATGCAAGGAAACCCTAGCCCACTCTTAGAAAAAGAAACCTAAACCAACAATAATTTTTTTTTTCTCTCCTCTCCCTCTCCCTTAGCTCTCTCACTCCTCACGACTCACACCAAAAAAATCAAACAATGAATAAACCCTGGATCAACACGCCTCTCTTCACATTCTCTCTCATTTTACACAAACAAAAAAGGAACCAAACGTAAACAAACCAAAAGCCGCATAAAGCCACACACACAACCACTCGGCCCACTCACGCACCTACATCTGACACAAATCACACCCCTCACACAGCCCATTAATCAACCACCTTCACGCAGCCCTTCAAGCCACGCAACAGTCCTGCAACCAGCAAATAACCCTTCTACGAACCAATACTATCCACGCAGCCCTCACAGACACCTTGCACACAAGACCTTCAACAACCGACAGTCCTTAAACCCTACTGCACACATTCACAAACTTCCCTTTCGTGTAGCCACAAAATAGTCCACACGGCAACTAAAAAAAATAAAAACTCACCCTGCCTAACGCAAAGCCGAGCACACCAAAGATGACACATCACTCACAGCCCCATAACCGAACAATAATCGGCACCAAAAATAGTCCAAAACCAGTCCAAAAATCAGCCCCCAAACCATCCAAAAACAGTCCAAACAGTGAATAAAACTGCAGTCCAAAATAGTGAGAAAACAGCAGAAAAACAGCGAAGAAAATAGAGAAAACGGCAGCCCAAAACAGCGGCAAACCAGAAAGTAACGGAGCATTAACCCTTTCGGCGACGACATAACGCACTTCCGAGGAGCATCTTAAAAGGTAAGACCTGAGGGCCCCTTTTTTATTATTTATCTTTTCAGTTATTCTTTGTCGATCATTCGCATGCATCGTTGTGTTTTACGTATGGTTTCATTTGTGTTGGGTTGATGGTTGAGTGTTATCCCTTGTGGTATATCAGATGGAAACCAATATGTAAATTCCGTAGCCGAATCCGAATGGACGGTAGTGCGGTCTGTACTTGGGATACAACTCCACGTACCGCTTGAGAAACTTTCAAGCACGAGTTACATTTTGGTATTTAATTTTGTGTTTGTTGTTCCGCTATTTATTTATTCATGCATTGTTACTTGATGTGCATGGGCTAATTACGTTGGTTTAAAGGTCTTCTATTTGAGGGAGAAAAAGCCTAAAAGGCTACCTTTACCACAATATTTTGCCGCGCCTTTTTAGTCCGTTATTTACTTTTCGTATATTATTTCTTTTTTCGTTCATGCATTGTTGCTTGATGCGCATGGGCTAATCACGTTGGTTTAAAGGTCCTCTATTTGAGGGAGAAAAAGTCTAAAAGGCTACCGTTACCACAATATTTTTCCGCGCCTTTCATCTACTTTCCATATATTATTTCTTTGTTTATTCATGCATTGTAATCTATTGCGCATGGCTTAATCACGTCAGATTAAAGGTCCTCCGTTTAAGGGATAAAAGCCTAAAGGCTACCTTTACCACGATGTTTTGCCGCGCCGGATGAGGTATGCTTGATGGAATGTGAAATACGTTCAATCGGGCATTTGAGATCCCATATAGATGTCGGCCTTGGTCGCATCCCTTTTATTTAATCATGCATTGTTGCTTGATGCGCATGGGTTAATTATGTTGGCTTACGGGTCCTCTATTTGAGGGAGAAAAAGCCTAAAAGGCTACCTTTACCACAATATTTTGCCGCGCCCTTCCCATATTGACTTTGCTATCCATCTTTGTTTTGGTTGTTGTTTTACATCTTTTCATTTTCGCATCTGTGCCATGTTCATGTTTGAGTGTTTACTTCTAACGGTATAACGGATGGAAACTCATACATAAATTCCGTAGCCGAATCCGAATGGATGGTAGTGCGGTCTGTACTTAGGATACAACTCCACGTACCGCTTGAGCAACATTCATACATGTTTCCGTGTCATTTTAGATACCACTTTGGTAATCTTGTTCGAACGCGTTATCAAACGCTACTCGAACGCATGCATTCTATTTACCGTTCGAACGTGTTATCAATCGCACCACGAACGTGCATGCAGTGGATCGACTTCTTTTCCTCATATTTCGTGCATATTTGTTTATTTAAGTCATTTCTTTCGCATTACATAATTAACCATATCATTTCATTATTGACGCTTTTACCGTTATTAATTATTTATATTTCCGCATTTATGTATTTGTTATGTTCATGAGATTGTGTGGTCGATTTTATTATTAATGCATTTATAGTTGTTATTAGTTACACTATTACGCTTCATCGTTTAATACGTTTATGAATTATGAATTTTGCCTTCATTTTTTATTTCCGATTATGGGTGTGCAATCTTGTGTGTTAATTACATTATCTTGCATGTGTTACATAAGACTTGGTTATACTATTGCATAAATCTTTTCATTACAATTGGCATAAGTGATGGACCATTCCGAACCCAACGGTTTGAGGTCTTCCCTTGCGAGGGGTGAAGTGCGGCCTTAAATCATTTCCCAGTCTAGTGAGATCGGACCTCTGTTGCACATGGAGCCCATCTGAGCCCATCTGAGATCGGACCTCTGTAACCCAAGCCGGTAGTCTCAATAATGGCCTCGGCGGGACGTAACCCAGCCCCGAGCCGGAAGTCTCAACAATGGCCTCGACGGGAGGTAACCCAACCCCGAACCGGCAATCTCAATAATGGCCTTGGTGAGACGTAACCCAGTCACGAGCCAGCAATCTCAACAATGGCCTCGGCGGGACGTAACCCAGCCCCTAGCCAGCAATCTCAACAATGGCCTCAGCGAGACACAACCCAGCCCCGAGCCAGCAATCTCAACAATGGCCTCGGCGGGTTGCAACACACCCCCAATCCAGCAATCTCAACAATGGCCTCGACGAGACGCAACCCAACCCTGAACCAGTTATCTCAACAATGGCTTCGGTGGGACGCAACCAAGCCCCAAGCCAGCAATCTCAACAATGGCCTCAGCGGGACGTAACCCATTCCCGAGCCAGTAGTAACACTTGGTCACAAGGGAATGTTCTTTCCTTGTACCAATCAATGCTTGGCCATGGGGGAGATGCTCCAACCCCATACCAACTAACATAATAGGGCCTCGGCGGGATGCAACATGGCCCCGAGCCAGTATTCTCTGTTGGGGTTTTGGCACGGGCGCAGCGGAAGCTCACGGTTCGAGTGAAATCGTAATTTTAAAACTTTTTAAATTTACAGAATAAATTATTCAATATCTAATATGAATAATTTAATCATATTTCACCTAAACATATTTATTCGATATCAAATAATGACATAAATAATTAAGAAACATCGCGAAACTTTTACGAAAAATATTTTTCCGTAAAATGGCATAAAATTCATTTTTTTCCGAACCGACCAACCAACACTTACGGGGATTCCCAGGTCAGCCCCAATAGTTCTTGGTAGTTTATGGGCTACCCAAACAGTGACCAATTCACTGTTTGGACAGCGGACACCTGGTAAGCCTAAAACTCACATGGTAACGTCGTTTTTCATCGTTTTCGTATATTTCAACTCCGAAATAATTTTCGGCAATGTTTCCAATGCCCAAAAAACATCCAATACGTTTATATGACATATTTTTCATCACCATAAGTGCATTTTTTTTCAGATCTGATCCAGAAATAAAAATTGTCATTTTTCAAACTTTAAATCCATTTTGCTCAACATTAATCATATTAATCTTTACACCAATCCAAGCCACCATAAATGAAGTACCCAAGAAAAATTCTAGGCATTACAGGAGTGGTCATAACACTCTAGAATGGCAACATATCATCAAATGATCAAATTGAACTAATATTACAATAATATCATTCAATTCAACTTCACACATGCAATAAGCCTCCAAATCCATCCTATAAATCAAAAAGCCCCAATTTCTAAGAAGTAAAGAACCCTAGAACTATTCTAGTAACTCAAAAACAAGAAACTAATTTTATAAACCTAAGAATATTAAAGATTACCTCTTAATCTTCAACTTTCCTTAAGCTTTTTCTTGATTTTCTCAACTTTCTTCTTGGTTTATTTAAACAAATTTGAGAGCTTTTGTTCAATGAGGTTTTTGGCCATGTAGGTTCTTAAATGAGAAAACAAAATTTTCTCACTTTAAATACTAGGGTATGGACGAAATTGACAGGTAATTTGGTTAATTTTATTTATTTAATCAAATTAAATTATTAAAGCTTTTAAGTTGACAAAATCAATTTGTATTCTTCAACTTTAAAAGCTTTGCCACATGTAACCAATAATAATTAGCCATATAACATAACATTTATGAAATATAGATATCATTTAATTATTTAAATATTTAACATTTAAATATCTAAATAATTAATTAATATGATTACTATTATATATGTATTTTTATTTCCATTAAATTAATAAATACATATATTAATGGCATGTGTCAAAGTCTCATTTGACAATTAATTAATATGTATCAAATCAAATTTTGTATCAAATACAAATACACATTAATTATTAATTGACCAAAATCCCTTAATGCATGTAATTTTCGTTTAACCGATTAAACGATTCGAATTAACTCATTTAATTCGATGAAGTATTATGAATAATCTGTATTATTCATAATGAGTTGCCCAAGTGCTCAACTAGTACACTTCATATTGTGAGACTCTCTAAGTTTAGGTTTATCTGTCACGAAATCAAATTTCGTGTCCATAATTCATCCACTCATGAATTATGACGACCACGGATAATCTCACTAAACTATGCAAGCCGAAGTCATTGCATACGTATAATCCTTTCGTCACAGGCTATCCATATTATACCCGGGATATAGATAAGAACGTCAAATCCTTATCGTATAATATAGTCGACTTTTAAATTTATGATCTCTAAATAACACTCGGAACTCGCTTCCGAAGTTATACCACGACCATGGATTTACTAGATCGCAAACACGTGTAGGAAACTTATGCCCTGTACATAGGACTGACAGATTCTATCTTGATACGCACTGGATATCATGAGCATCAGTCCACACTCAACTAACATGCGGAGGTCTGATCTAAATAGATCGGTGACGTGACTGCCATCAAAGTATGGAGGATAACTCATATATCCACTGTGGTATCTCAAGTCGAAGGACCACTATGCTCGCTCAACTCGAGAAGATTCCTATTAACATTGGTGTACCATCTATTAGGAAATCTTCAGTGAGTCATTCAATGTTTATCAAATAAACACCTACATGTCCATACGAGTCTCCCGAGACTCATGGCTCATTGGGATAAACCATCAGACCAAGTCACGATATCATGTACTGGTCTCAGCAGATTTTACTAACCGACCCGTGTTAGTAAATCTTGACCAGGAACTTTATTTAAGGATATATAACTTATAGTGACGCTTCCCAATGTCAATTACAAACTACGTTGTAACTGCGCACTACATTACTAGGGTCTTTGTCTAATATACATGGATCACTAAATCAGATTTTGTTTCAATCTAATCATAATTAGATATCTAATCGTAATTAGATCGAATATGTATATAAAAGATAATAGGTGCTACCATTAAATAAGTAATATTATGGAAAAACAAATTGTTCGTATTCATGAATCGGACATAAATACAATCCGAATTGGCACTTCGAGCACCAACCCTAACAATTTCTCCCACTTGCTCTAGTGCCAATCCACGGTATCATATACACATCTAAATATGTATCACATACTCATGGCCCTCAAGAGCTCACCTAGTGTGGGAACACAAGAACTGGGCGACGCATGCTGTCCCGGGCTCGCGGCCCGGTCGGGAGTACGGAGTACCCACGGGGGACTAAACCGGAGAATAATGGAGTCGCCACCCGGTGTGAACCGGGAAAATGAGATTTAAGGCCGCACTCACCCCTCGCAAGGGAAGACCTCAAACCGTTGGGTTCGGAATGGTCCCTTACTTATGCCACTTGTAATGAAAGGATTTATATGATAATTTAATCAGGCTTAAGTAACACTTATTTCTAAGAATATCATGCTTCTAAATCCACATTCATACATCAACAAGTTCATCTAAATTTATATGTAACACATATTCAAATTTGCATACAGCCTATTTGCATGTAATCTATGTCTCAATTTGCATACATAAGGTTTATCATATGGCAAGCATACAAGTTAATGAACACATTGGTGGACACAGAAGCGCAAACAAATAGCATTCTTACTAGCATGCATATTAAGAAAAGATATTTAAGCGCATAACAGAAATAGACAACTAGAGAGGTAATACAAATGCATAACGTAAGAAAAAGGGAACTATGTGCTAAGATGGACATGTCGTAATGTGATGCAAGAGGATCTGTTTACCGTGGGCGTTCGTGCAGCGTTCGTAGACGCGTTCGAACGGTAAACAGAAGGTTCTCGTTCGAGTAGCGTTCGTAAATGCGTTCGAACGGAAATGAAACAGAATACTCACGTTCGTATGGCGTTTATGAACGCGTTCGAATGGAAATGAAACAGAATGCTCACGTTCGTATGGCGTTCGTGAACGCGTTCGAACAGAGATGAGACCTGATGCATGATAAGGCAAAAATGCATGCGCGTTCGAGTTGCGTTCCTAAACGCGTTCGAACGGGAACAGACCTGATGCATGAAATAGGACGCAATACATAAATAAAAAATAGTACAATGCGAGGCGCGGCGAAGCATCGTGGTAAAGGATTTTAACCTCTTCAATTAGAGGACCTTTCATCGCACTTACTAAGCCCATGCGCTCGATCGCATCATGCATACAAACATAAAGACAATCATATCAAACTAAGTATGCCCGATTGAACACATCTTACATCCAACCGAACATACATCAACCGGCGCGGCAAAGCATCGTGGTAAAGGGCTTTAAACCCCTCCCCATAGGGGATTTTTCATTCCACTTACTAAGCCCATGCGCTCGATTGAGTCATGCATATAAAGAATTAAACACAATAATATCAAACTTAGTATGCCCGATTGAACGTATCTTACATCCAACCGAACACACATCAACCGGCGTGGCAAAGCATCGTGGTAAAGGGCTTTAACCCCTCCCCATAGGGGATCTTTCATTCCACTTACTAAGCCCATGCGCTTGATTGAACCATGCATAAAAACATAAAGACAATCATATCAAACTAAGTATGCCCGATTGAACACATCTTACATCCAACCGAACACACATCAATCGGTGCGGCAAAGTATCGTGGTAAAGGGCTTTAACCCCTCCCCATAGGGGATCTTTCATTCCACTTACTAAGCCCATGCGCTTGATTGAACCATGCATAAATAAGCAACATGCAGAATTCAAGTGACGAAAAATAAATAACCAAAACAACACAAAACAAAAGAGGGTGCCGTTTGCTCAAGCGGTACGTGGAGTTGTATCCCAAGTACAGACCGCACTACCGTCCATTCGGATTCGGCTACGGAATTTACGTCTGGGTTTCCATCCTATATACCACAAGAGACAACACTCTTCCATTCATCCAATACCCACAACACACATCATACACAAACAAGATTTAACAAACAAGTAAAATACAATCAAAATAAATAACAAAAATCAAATAAAGATGAGTGTGAAAAGTACCCTCAGGTCTAACCTTTTAAATCACCTTTCGGATGTACGGCACACAGTCTTCGGAAGGGTGGTTGCTCCGCAACTCTTTCGGTTCACTGGTTCACTGCTCTCGTTCGTTGTCTCACTGTTTGGGGTAGTCGTTCTCCGTCTTTTGCTGCTGTTTTTGACTCTGATTTGCTACTGTTCGGCCTCTGTTTTGCTGCTCACTGTTCAGGTCACCTGTTTTGATGTTTTAATTATTTTAATGATTATGAATGCAGTTTTTATATTACTATTTTTAAGTTTTTTAGAGATTGTATGGGGCTGTGATTTTCGGTACTTGTGAGGACTGTTTTGGGGCTATATTTTTCGGTGATCTAAGGTGTTTATGGGGGTGTAATTTTCGGTAATGTGTGGAGGCTTAGGGGGCTGCTATTTTCGGTTATGGAGTGGAGGAGATTTGTGAGGTTTATGGGCGTGTAGGGCTGATCGGTTTGTGAAGGTGCTTTTAATGTGAAGGCTTGGGGTTATTTTCTTTTCTCTTGTGATTTGTGTGAGTTGTGTGTCTATTATGTGTATGAGCTAGGGGTTGGAAATTATTTTCTTCTTTTATTTCTTGTGATGGGCGTGAACTAGCAGTGGGATGGCTTTGGGTAGGGGTTGTTTATATAGAGAAGGGTTAGGGCTTCACCTTGTCTCACAAGGAAGGGATTTGGCATTAAAAGGAGGATTTGATTTGGTGTTGAGCAAGGAAAGTCAAAGATTGAGGGGGGACAAATCTTGGCTAGAATAGGAAGTCAATATCTTTAATTTGTTATGATTGATTTTAATTAGGCATGACATCTTTTTAATTTAGTATGTGATTTGTTTAGTTAGGAAGTTAATATATTTGATTTATCTTAATTATGTATGATTATATTTTGTGTTTTATTTAATTGGTAAATGGTTTAAATATTTTATTTAATTCAATGTTTAATTTAATTAAATTGGGATGTGTTTTATGGGCTTTGGGGAGCTAATTGGGCTTGAGTGTGAGGTTAGCAACAAAACCAGAATTACCGACACCGTTCGAACGCTTCCTCGAACGCGACACGAACGCCCGCAATCTGTTTGGCGTTCGAACGTATACATGAACGCAGCACGAACGAAAACAGTGAACCTTGTTTATTCTGAATTTTTCCTTCCGATATCCGTTTCCCGCGGCTTCCGTGACTCAAAAGGTAGTGCCTCCAAATGAGACTCATCATCGGGTTTCTCATGCAAAAATACAATGCCTACACCTAGCACTCAAAAGGTAGGCAACAACAAGTAAGCCCGCTATAACAAATTGAGTTTGTCCAACAAACCCAATCATTTCCCTTAACCATCATCATTCATATTTTGTAGAACCCAAGTTCTACATCAATATTACTCAGATGCGATATCAATATTGTGCTATAGCTATTAAGTTTTCCAAGTATTTAGGGATCAAATCCATAATACTATGCAGACAACCGCAAGCACAACATAAATATCAAAACTTCTAATTTACAAGATCACTATGCAACTTCATCAGTCAATACTTCTGACCGGCGTAATCACACGCGTATAACGCAAGCGCACGTATCGTTCAAGTAGTATAAAAATATCGATCCCACGAGTACTTAATTCCTACTATTGTTATTAATTGTTGATACTATTTATTTATCGGTATCTAATTAAAGGAGAATAGAATGATTGTTATTGGTTGGTTGAATGTGGATTTACTGAATAAAAAAATAAATAAAATACCTAAAAGAAAATACTAAGGAAAATAAACAACAGATTTAAATATCTAGGGTTGTGATTCCACACAATATTATACAAAAGATGAATTGATTCTCTTATATATGTATAATAAATTAATTTTCTAACTTGGAACACGAAAATATGCATAAACCTCTGTCGATGATCAGATGCAAACACTCAAAAAACATAATTAATCATATGTCTATGTTAACCAGATTACCTGAATTCTTTAAGATCAAGTTCCAATTATGGCTACCCCCGCCCGACAGGTATATGTCTATCATGTAAGGAAATCTATTAAAGGGTTATCTATCCTCAATGAAGATCGTGAGCTATTGAATCTAAGGCTGAAACCTAAAATCCATTTTCCAAGTTCATTTTAAGTTTACCATATCAATCTTATTGGTGATCAGGCAACAAGAAACATTAAGCTTAAGACTCAATAAACAAACTAAAGAATTACCCATAATATAATTAAATCAATTATTAAGCTTGTTAATATTGTGTTTCATCACTTCCCTATAATAAAAATAAAATACTGGGGGTTATGGGATTCACTTTTGGAAATCTCACTGTATTATAATATGGAAATTGTCAGTGTTACCCAATTAAGTTGAACCAGCCATAAATGTGGTGTTATTATTTATCTATAAACCATCCATATAGGCGGTAATCATCTGTCATCTAAAGACTGTCCTCTAAGCGGTGTCACATTATGTTACATAATTAAAACCAGCCATTAAGGCGCTATCAACTTTTAATCCATATTAAATTACAATTTCCATATTATAAATTAGGTGAGAATAATCTACCTTTACTATTTCTAATTTAGAAATCTCTCTTATTATAATATATAAATTTATGTGATAATTACCAACAGACCAATATGGCGATATTCATGCTTAGTCAGGTTAAAACCAATTTAAACAATTACCAACCGACCAATCAAGCGGTATCCTCATTAAGTCAGGTTTTAACTAGTTTATATATTATAATTAAGGGAGATTAATCTAAATTATAAAAGTAAAAAGATTCACCATTCCCCAGCAGTAAATTAACTACTGAACATAAAAGAAAATAAAATAAAATTTATTACAGAAAGTAAAAGTGCATAATTAAAAGTACTAAAAGTAAAAATGCTTAATTTAAATTATAAAAACTTAAACAAACAAGATGCAATCCTTAAATTCCTTACAAAACCTAAGGAATGCATGATTTGAATTCTGAAATCGAGCTGAATTTATAGGCGTCGACAGGCTTCACGCGTCGCGACGTGCCGTGATTTACGGCGTGGCTTGCGGAGGCGACGACATGTGGTACTTGGATTCGCGATAAGGTGACATGTGGCAGAGGGCGTCGGCAACTCAATGATTATGCTGACGTGGCGATGACGTGGCTATGTTGATTTTCAGCACCGTGTGATTGGGACACGTGGCATTATATGATTGGTTGATGATGACGTGGCTGACATATGGCAAGCTGACTTGGCATGTGACTGATGTGGACGCCACGTGGGTGACACGTGGCGATGGTGATTATCGGTAACATGAGATGGTGACACACATCGCACATTAGCGGATTTGCTATGATGTTGACACGTGGCAGGCGCACGTTAGCATCCAGTGCATGTTAGCAGACTTCTCAGATTGTGACACGTGGCACGGCGCATTTTAGCAGGTGGCGCACGTTAGCGGTCGCGACGTATAAGGCTTGCGCGTCGCGACACGAGAAATTACAATTTTGCCTTTTTGTCTGCTTTTCACTGTTTTGGCCCCAAATTGCTTCTAGAGAGTCCTTAAACTTTATTTATCTACAAAATAACACAAAACACATCAAAATATTCACAAAACTCAAGAAACTATACAAAATATTAGGTTAAATGAGTGGGAAATAGTGATACATTTACCACTCATCAACTTCATAAGTTGCTTCTAATTCCACTTACTAAGTAGAATCATGTGTGACACTCTCACTGCATCTTTTCTGACTCTATATGACGTAGACTGCCTAACATTATAATTAGACTCAAAACTAATTTGATCTTAATGGTTGTGGATTATATTCTCCATGAATAAGAAACTCGTTCTTAATATCTCAAAGATAACAAAAAACATGTTTCAAGACACATCCTTTGGTTTATAGCATATCAAAAATAGCTCGTAATAATTACGATTAAATTGATATCCTTAATCACACATAATATAGTATTCATTATAACATCCTCATATGATGCATAAATGACTAGACATTATAATCAATTTCTCTTTCGACAAAGGAACCATCCTTTACGAAAGATGAATATTATATATAAAAGACACACTAACTGTCAAACAGTTATACTAACTGTCATACAGATAGTTTTGATGTGTCCTTTGTTAGATCATATCTAATGCACGATTAATGGGAGTATCTCACAAGTCTCTTATTTTATATCATATATAAAAGTTTATATCAAATATAACAGAGACTACTCCCATTGTTTTCACAGAGAAAAGAAGACTTGGGTAAACATTTTACCTTATAAACATCTCATTATTACATTAATAATGATAATGTGGTTAGTGTTGGACAATTATGACCCATAGTGTCACTATTTGTACAGATCATGGTGTTGTTGTACAAATTAACTATGTGACAAAGGAGATTGCACTCTTATCATTTGTGATTAGATCACCTAGATATATAAATGATATGAGGTCCCTATGATTTGTTCCTGGACGGAGAATGATATGAGACAGTATCAGTCCACGAAGAAGAAATCATTAAATATCCCTAGTCAGAGTTTTATCGAGATTGGACATCCATAAATACGTAAAAGACTAGTATTACACTTGTGCACGTTTGTGAGGGCACAACGGCATAGTTCTCATATATTTGGGTATAGGATACTCATGCAAGTGTAATAGGAGGTTGTGTTTTACCGATGGTACGGGAAACAGCTTCGCTCTGGATAGACCCCTGCGGAATCCCATTGGTAGTATGACTATGTGTCTATGGGAGTCTGCAATCAGGGTAGGTGTATTTGGTCTTAACCTGAGACTTGCACCGCTAATACTTGCGACAATCAATATACTTTGGTTGAGGTCGTCCAGGGCTTTAACAGGTTCTGTGTACGCCAATTCTGGGTATATTGAGAATCGTAGTGTGTTGGGTGTGATGTTAAGATAGAAGTATCACTCCAGTCATATAAAGATGATGGTCACATAGGATACGGAACTCGTTCTCTTAAATGCTCGAGCTATCAGGATATTATGACTAGGTCATGTATATCCGATTATAGAGACTAGTTGCCAGACATCCGATATGTGCTTCGTACGAGGCAGACACAATTCCAGCCCTAGGCCTAGCACGTGAACATCCGATACTGGATCGACATACACAATACTACGGTATACTACGCTTGATATAGATCACATATTCCTATAAGGATATTTCTGGAGAATTGGGTAGGCATGGCGATTTGCTAGAAGCCAACCTTGTCTTGTAAATCGGTATAAACGTAGTACGAGGTACTTACGTGTTCGGATAGTCCGATGACCGTATTTACTACCAACATATCCGGGGATCTCATGGGTCGCTTCCCGAAGATTCACCGATGACGTATGACTCGCACTTTAATTAATCTGGGATTAATTAGAAGAGAGAGAAAATTAATCTGGGATTAATTACGGAGATATTTTATCTGGGATAAAATATTATTTAAAGAGAGAGAACGATTAATTTGGAATTAATCGATAAAATAATATGTTTGATATATTATACGAAATTGGATTTTGACGCGGAATTGAAATTAGATTTTAATTCGGGCGAATGAATTAATTTAGAATTAATTCGTTAGCGACGTGAATAGTGATTTCGCTAGGCGTAATCGTTTAATTACGTCGCAACGGAAAATTCGTTAATTTGGAATTAGCGAACCCGAGCCCAGGATTATTTGCGAGCGCATTCACATTTCAAATTTGAATGCGGCACGCAAGTCAAATCAAGCGTCAAATCATTAGTCGTATCAAGCGTCAAATCACATGTCCATTTGAGTGATGTGACAATTGCTGATTGATTGATGTGAGATGATGTGAGTTGATTGAGAAACATTTATTGTTTTTTGCTTTTGACTTTTTGAAATTGAAAAAGGTAAATGGTTTATTAATTTTGGAAATAAATAAAACCAAATACATTTTTTCATTTACTCTCTCTCTCTCTCTCCACTCACGGTTTCTAGGAAACCATTTTCCCTCTTCTCTTTCCTTCTCTTCTCTCACGACTTGGAGCCGAATTCTTGCTTCTGTTTTCTGCAGTTTTACCGAGAATAATGGAGAAGAAATGGAGTGGTTTTTGTGGCAAAAATAACCAAGTGCTAGCACACACAAATGGGTTATACAAAGGTGATAGGGCAGCGAATTTGGGAGCTTGGAATCATCTTTTGAAGCTTGAAGCTTGGAGCTTCCATGGATTCATCAATGGCCGAATTCTTGGAGGAGTTTCACAGCCCAAACCGAGCAGTCCACGAGCTAGAAGATCCACTGCCGAGCTTCTTGGAGGAGTTTTCTTCTTCGCGTCGTAAGATCCGGTCAATGTGAGTATATTCCGCACCTCATTTGATGTGTATTCACTTGTTTCATTGCTTGATTTGATGATTCTTGGGACCTAATTAGAAACCAACAGTTAGGATATATAACACTAGAAAAAAATTTGTACGCTCTCATTAACCCTACTATCAAATATGTATTCTTTATGCTTTGATAAAATCAGACAATCTGACTGTTATCAAAATTAGAAAAAAATACAGATTTCCAGAAAGCTTATATGACTCTACAATAGGCTCTATAAGCTAGTATATCAAACTGTGATCTTTGCAGAATACAAACTCTAGGGCCATTCTAGAATGAACTCTTCAAACAAAGAAACCACAATGGATCTCTTCTTCGAAGAAACCATTCAGGAATGCCACTTTGCATTCTTTAGCCAATATACATAGTTTAATATCAACATTAACCAACAGATCTTTAATTGTTCAATTAGTGCGACTAGAGACAAGTTTTCTCAGAATCTACAATAGATTACTGAGTATAACCTTTCTCACTGTCATACTATAAAGGTCAAACCTTTAATTAGCTCACCTTGCTTTTGCTGCGCAAACAATTTGCACATTTTATGACGAGAGCTCAATCAAGTTCAAAACTTGATCGTAGTAAGCTATAAACAATCTTAGATCTATGGTTTAATGCTAACTTCCGAAATCGATATCAAATATCGCTCCCACTATAAGTTATAGGATAATTTTCTTCGATAAGAAAACAACAGAACCATTAAGTATCAAATATTTCGCAAATGATTCTGACATCCTATTGGACTTATATGGAAGCAGTCTAAGGGCCTTTTCATCTTATTAATTACGTGGTTCTATTTATAGTTTATCATTAAGTCAAGTCTTTTCTACATTGGTCAACATCCGATGTTACACACCAACTAATAAAAAATAATTTTATTACTCGAGATCGTAGAAAATATATTCTATCAAATAGAATACAATATTCTATTAAATAGAACAAATGATAAACTTTTACTTGTACCTCCGATGCGCAAGTACTTTTCAATTATATAACCATTATACAACAGAAAGATTCAAATCTCAAAAGTTTCAAGATTCGAATTTTCTACTTATACATATCATATACGTAACTGTAGAAACTAATGAAACCTTAATTAAAAATATGAATTAGTGTTACTTGAGCGTATCCCCAAGAGCATTGAAAACTAATTCGGTAACACTCAATATCAAACGAATCATATCATATAAGAGTCAATTTCTCATACTGATCAATTCCATCACGATGGAATCGTAGAAGAATAATATTGAGTATGAATCACATTCATTAAATAACTTTAGAACTAATTGCCATAAATTCATATGTTTGATCATATCAAAAATCATTGAACAATTCAAAAACTCACGATGAATTTTTAAAAATATAGTTTTCAACACTTCAAATAGAATATCTTTGAACCATTCAAAATATTTTATTCGCGTTTCATCAGAAACATATTAAAAATTCTCGAACCATTCAAGACGTTCAATATATATTCTTTTAGAAACACGCAACTAAGTCATGACAACTCATTAACTAAATTACGAAGTAAAGAAAACTATCCAAGGTAATTTATAATTCATTAAACTACATACATCCAATGTATTAGTTTAATAAATCTGTGGTCTAATGACGATCATTGGTTAAATGAGATTTAATCACATCGTGAATACAATATTCATTAAATGGATAAGGATATATTGTGTGATCTTGTATCAGACCATCTTTTACCATACGGAATAAGCATATAATATTTATGTGATAAAATCTCATAAAGCACTGTTCTAAGTTATTAAGTTAACTGAATATTTTTCTTAATGTTTATCTCTATATCAATGACACTACTAGTCATGTTAAAATATGTAACAACTGTTTATAAAGAACAAGTAACTATCCAATAGTCACAAGTTCTGATATCAAATATCAAAACAATCATTAAATAATATTTTAAATAACTATACGAGAGATCTGGTATCCAATACCTATAGTTGTCGTATTGTGAGAATCGATATTTTTAACACACAACTATACATATCTTCTTTCTTAAGCTCTATAATTTGCCTTCAATTATTCACAATAATTGCAAATAATTGATTAGCAAACTGTGTCAAACACGTGACTTCTAAAAGTCACTAAAGCCAAGAAACGTCATTATAAGATAAACAAATACCTAATGGAGTTTTCTTAATGCCAGTCAAGAATCTTGAGACATGAACTAATTCATGTCAATTCTTACCGCACAAGAAACTATTCTCTCTAGACAATTATATCCTAAAACAGATATCTATTTAGATTACCTATCGTGACTTAGAAACTAAGTCACTAACCATCTTGTTTTTCAAGAAAATCGGAACAACAGTTCCCGATGGTTTAGACTAATCTAACAATATCCAAGACTACTAACATTCTAGAACCTATTCTAGAAATACGTAATCATAAGTGAAGTCAGAAAATATATTCAAATAATATTCATGCAGTGGATAAGAAGTTTAGATTCTATCAACAATATAGAATAAAGGAAAATAAAAGCAGCAATTTCCATAATATTACACACTGCTTTAGTTATGGATTTTTAACCCAGCAGTGTCTCCCACTACTTTACGTAATACCGTAATCCCCAACGAAAAATAGGAATTCAATAATTAAATTGAATTCCATAGTGAGAAGTGGACCCCATGAATATATTTCGACTCACAGCTTTGGCACGATCTCGCCTACGTATATTCATTAGGTAGACAACTCATTGTCAATCACACTCACTATGACTCCTGATTTTGGTCCTAACTGTTTCTCTTTATGACAGCTTTGGCACGTTCACAATGAGGCATATCAAGGCTTCACTTGCCAATGACAAACTCAAGCTACCGATGTAGTCCTGACAGCTTTGGCACGTTCAGGATTTCCACTTTCATTTGAATTTTTCTAGTATCAAATATACATCCGGCATCGATAAAATTCTATCAACTACACTCACACTGCTTTGGCACTTTCTCGGATGCAGCCATAGAAAGATACTCATAAACCGTATTGACAAGACGGACCAAGAAACATGCATCCAATACATGTCACTTTACTGCCTTATTTAAGCGGGGATATTCCTCAAGAAAGCTTTGCTCTACATCAAATGTAGAAAATAATCTAGATCAATTTCTAAACTGTTCAATTCTACCTTAGAAAACATAACTTAACATAACCATTAAATTTTCGTTACGTTTCCCGTTAGCGTAGAACTAAAAGTCAAGAAACATCTAAATTACTTGCATGCGCAAACATAAAAATTGGATTATATATCATATATCAAGCATGAAAAATGTTATGGATGAAGGATCAGACCTGCTCTGATACCATTTTTGTTGGGGTTTTGGCGCGGGCGCAGTGGAAGCTCGCGGTTCGGGTGAAATCGTAATTTTAAAACTTTTTAAATTTACCGAATAAATTATTCAATATCTAATATGAATAAATATATTTCACCTAAACATATTTATTTGATATCAAATAATGAAATAAATAATTAAGAAACATTATGAAACTTTTACGAAAAATATTTTTCCGTAAAATGGCATAAAATGAGTTTTTATGCGAACCAACCAACCAACAATTACGGGGCTACCCAGGTCAGCCCCAATAGTTCTTGGGCAGTTCATGGGCTGTCCAAATAGTAACCAATTCACTGTTTGGATAGCGGACACCCGGTAAGCCTAAAACACACCTGGTAACACCATTTTTCGTCGTTTTCGCATATTTCAACTCCGAAATAATTTTCGGCTATGGTTCCAATACCCAAAACACATCCAATATGTTTATATGACATATCTTTCATCACCATAAGTGAATTGTTTTAGATCTGATCTAGAAACAAAAATTGTCATTTTTCAAGATTTAAATCAATTTTACTCAACATTAATCAGATTAATCTTTACACCAATCCAAGCCACCACAAATGAAGCACCCCAAGAATAATTCTAGGTATTACAAGAGTGTTCATAACACTCTAGAATGGAAACATATCATCAAATGATCAAATTGAACTAATATTACAATAATATCATTCAATTCAACTTCACACATGCAATAAACCTCCAAATCCATCCTCTAAATCAAAAAGCCTCAATTTCTAAGAAGTAAAGAACCCTAGAACTATTCTAGTAACTCAAAAACAAGAAACTAATTTTCTAAACCTAAGAATATTAAAGATTACCTCTTAATCTTCAACTTTCCTTAAGCTTTTTCTTGATTTTCTCAACTTTCTTCTTGGTTTATTTAAACAAATTTGAGAGCTTTTGTTCAAGGAGGTTTTTGGCCATGTAGGTTCTTAAATGAGAAAATAAAATTTTCTCACTTTAAATACTAGGGTATGGACGAAATTGACGGGTAATTTGGTTAATTTTATTTATTTAATCAAATTAAATTATTAAAGCTTTTAAGTTGACAAAATCAATTTGTATTCTTCAACTTTAAAAGCTTTGCCACATGTAACCAATAATAATTAGCTATATAACATAACATTTATGAAATATAGATATCATTTAATTATTTAAATATTTAACATTTAAATATCTAAATAATTAATCAATATGATTACTATTATATATGTATTTTTATTTACATTAAATAACAAATACATATATCAATGGCCTGTGTCAAAGTCTCATTTGACAATTAATTAATATGTATCAAATCAATTTTTGTACCAAATACAAATACACATTAATTATTAATTGACCAAAATCCCCTAATGCATGTATTTTTTGTTTAACCGGTTAAACGATTCGAATTAACTCATTTAATTCGATGAAGTATTATGAATAATCTGTATTATTCATAACGTGTTGCCCAAGTGCTCAACGAGTAGACTTCATATTGTGAGACTCTCTAAGTTTAGGTTTATCTGTTACGAAACCAAATTTCATGTCCATAATTCATCCACTCATGAATTATAACGACCACGGATAATCTCGCTAAACTATGCAAGCCGAGGTCATTGCATACGTATAATCCTTCCGTCACAGGCTATCCATATTATACCTGAGATATAGATAAGAACGTCAAATCCTTATAGTATAATATAGTCGACTTTCAAAATTATGATCTCTAAATAACATTCGGAACTCGCTTCCGAATTTATACCACGACCATGGATTTACTAGATCGCAAACACGTGTAGGAAACCTATGCCATGTACACAAGACTGACAGATTCTATCTTGATACGCACTGGATATCATGAGCATTATTCCACAATCAACGAACAAGCGGAGGTCTGATCGTAATAGATCAGTGACGTGACTGCCATCAAAGTATGGAGGATAACTCATATATCCACTGTGGTATCACAAGTCAAATGACCAATATGCTCGCTCAACTCGAGAAGATTCCTATTGATGTTGGTGTATCATCTATTAGGAAATCTTCAGTGTGTCATTCAGTGTTTATCAAATAAACACCTATAAGTCTATATGAGTCTCCCGAGACTCGTGGTTCATTGGGATAAACCATCAGACCAAGTCACGATATACAACATGTACTGGTCTCAGTGGATTTTACTAACCGAACCGTGTTAGTAAATCTTGACCAGAAACTTTATTTAAGGATATAAAACTTATAGTGACGCTTCCCAATGTCAATTACAAACTACGTTGTAACTGCGCACTACATTGTAAATCATATGGTCTTTGTCTAGTATACATGTATCACTAAATAAATTTAGTTTCAATCTAATCATAATTAGATATATAATCATAATTAGATATCTAATCGTAATTAGATCGAATATGTATATAAAAGACAAGAGGTGCTACAATTAAATAAGTAATATTATGGAAAAAGGAATTATTTGTATTCATGAATTAGACATAAATACGATTCGGATTAGCACTCCGAGCACCAACCCTAACAATCTCAATAATTTCCCTAAGGGTTTAGCCAAAGAGGGAAGATCATCAACCTTCGGTAACCCCTAAGAGCTTGGTGACGGCGTCCGGTGCCAAGTCCTCAATAAAACAAAAATATTAAAATAAGACAACGCACAACGAGGGTGATATATCACATACCCCGCATCGACCCAAAAAGAATAAATTGCGTAGGTGCCTAAGACAACGTCCTGCCTTAGGACACCCAAAATAATAATTTTGAACCTTACAGTCCAACATCCCGGCAAATCGAGCTACGGATCGAGGGGGCGGCCAACGCCATGAGACTCTCCTCATGCTAGGCAGGCCCCTAGGCAGCAAACGCCACATAGGCTTTCTAACCTTTCCTGTGCTATGCACCTAGAGGATCCGAAAGGGGATGGCCAATGCCACAGGGGCATTCTCCCTCCTTGTGCTAGGCAATCCTGAGGCTGCAAACGCCACAGAGGCTTTTGGGCCTTCCCTGTGCTATGCACCTGCAACACTGGATGGCAAACGCCTTAGGGGAATTATCACTCCCCACGCTATGCAGACCCAAGGGTATCGTAGTACCTAAGTTGTTTTTCTTTCATACGTGCTACGGTTGCCTGGGGGCGCCAAACGCCACGCTGGCCCTCCCACCAAATGTACTATGGTTACCCGGAGGTGTCGATCGCCACGCAGGTCTTCATGCTATATTCCTTGTAAATGCAGGTCTTTGAGTGGTGGCGCTCTTCCCGGTGAATTTGGTAATGTCACTAGGGAATGGTGCGTCACGGGTGGTTCGTGCTCTTTCCACTTGGTCTTTGTCTATTCACGAGTCTCGATCATGAGTATTTCACAAGAATATCAAATATGTTTTTCCCATCCAAAGAATAAACAAGAACGATGAACATGTTTGTTATTTAAAGGGGAAAATCTTATTCATATTCAGGGGATCTACTTCCCTTCGTACAACTTTTTGAGGGTCATTATGAGAGATGCCTTCATTAAAAATATCTCCCTCAAGGTCTTTGAACAGTTTTCTAATGATATCTTCATGATCCGAGCTCTTAAGGAGAACTGGATGTTGGTGGATCGTATAATGGCCATTATTCGAGGAGCTATTGAAAGTATTTCCTTAGCATCTCTACATTCCAGGGATTCTTGAGTCGGGTACCGTCCAGCTTTTCCAATAGATAGGTTCCCGACTTGACGATCTCGACCATTCTATATGGTCCTTCCCATTTGGCTCCCAATGAACCTTCATCGGGTCTTCAGGTGTTCAAATTAACCTGACTTAGGACCAAACCTCCAGGAATGAATGATCGTATATGAACATTCTTGTTGTAAAATCGGGCCATTCTTTGCTAATATACAGCTATTTTAACTGCCGACCTTTCCCTATTTCTTCTATCAAATCAAAATGATGTCTGACAAGGTCTTCATTCTGCCCCTCTTCAAAATGCTTCACCCGATAGCTTACCATCCCGATCTCCGCTAGGATGACCGCCTCGCACCCATAGGCTAGTGAGAAAGGTGTTTCACCCATTGAATCAATATAGGTCGTCTGATGCACCCATATCACCTCTAGCAGCTCCTCAACCCATAAGCCTTTGTAGGACCCGAGTCTTGCCTTCAAATTGCTCTTGATCGTCTTATTCGTCGCTTCCACCTGCCCATTCGACTTTGGGTGAGCAGGTGATGCGAACCTTAGTGCAATTTGGAGGTCTTCGCAAAGCTTCCTGAAACCCCTACTGTCAAACTGCTTCCCGTTGTCAGTAATAATAGCTCGGGGAATCTCGAACCGACACACTATATTTTTCCTGATAAAATTAGTTGCCCTATTCTCGGTAATTGTAGACAACGGTTCAGCTTCCACCCACTTCGTGAAGTAATCAACGGAAACTATAGCGAACTTGGCTTGACCCCGGCCTATTGGCAACGGCCCGATGATATTTATTCCCCACTTGGCAAACAGCCAAGGACATGTAAATATAGTCAGCTGCTCGGGAGGCTGATGAGGTATGTTGGCGTTCTTCTGACATCCATCACATGATCGCGCCACCCCGACCCCATCCTAGTGCATCATCAGCCAAAAGAACCTCTGCCTTAGTGTCTTGTGAGTGATTGACTGACCTCCAGTGTGGCTTCTGGAGATCCCTTCATGAATTTCCCTAAGCACATAATCCACCTCATCGGTGCCTAGACACCTTAAATACGATGTCGTGTACCCCCTCCGGTATAACTCTCTCTCTATCAGGAAAAATTTAGCGTTTTTGTACTTCAGCTTCCTCGCCTCCTTCTTATCTTCGAGTATCTCCCCCGATTCTAAAAATTCTTAATTGGTTCCATCCATGATAGCCCTCTCTCAGCGTCCACCTCCATCACATCCAGCATCCCAATACTTTTTTATTGCATACATCCTAAAAGAATGGTTTGAGGATTCTTCGACTTGATGGACGATGCAAGTCGAGCCAATAAGTCTACCTGCTGATTGTTCTCTCGCCCGACCTGCTCGAACACCATATTTCCCATCCTTCGAACTATCTTCTTCACCTTATCCTGATGGCAATCATGCTGGGCTCCCTGGCCTGGAATTTGTCATTTAATTATTGGACAGCCAACTATGAATCATTTCTCACCACCACATCTCGAACCTCGACCGCTATGCACAAACTCAAACCTGCCAAAATGGCCTCATACTCGGCTTCATTATTCGTTTCTTCGAAGGAAAATCTCAAAGCATAACTCAATTCCACACCCTCACTGCTTCGGAGGATCACCCCAACCCCACAGCCCTGTGTACTGACCGACCCATCAACAAACAGTTCCCATTTGGCCCTCTCTAACGCTAAGACTTGCGATCCGGTGAACTCTGCAACAAAATCCACCAATGTCCGCCCCTTGACTGACACCATTGGAAAATAAGAAATGTCGTACTCACTAAGCTCCACGGTCCATTTCACCAGACGACCCGAGACCACCGAATTATGCACTATTTATCTTAGCGGATGGTTGGTATAGACCCCAATAGGGTGGGCTTGGAAGTAAGGACGCAGTTTTCTAGCCTCCGTGACCAAAGACAGAACCATCATCTCATGAGCGGGATATCAGGTTTTCGCATCCAAAAGGGCTTTGCTAGTATAATACATTGTCCTTTGGATCTTGTTTAACTCCTGCACCAACACCGAACTCACAGCATATTCAGAAACAGCTAAGTACAAGAATAAAGTTACACATGAGATCGGCTTGGCCAATAATGGAGGTTGTGCTAGATACTCATTCAGCTATTGGAATGAAACCTCACATTCAACTGTCCAGCTGACCTCCTTCTTGGCCTTCTTAATCAGCTTGAATAAAAAGTGACATTTATCAGTGGCCTTGGAAATGAACCGGTTCAGCGCTGTCACTCGGCCTGTCAGGCTTTGCACCTCATTTACCGTTCTCAAGGGTTTTAGATCCAAAACCACTCTGATCTTCTGTGGGTTTACCTCGATGCCCCTGGCACTGACCATATAGCCCAAAAACTTTCCCGAAGATACCCCAAAGGCGCACTTGTCCGGATTCAACCTCATGTTGTGCTCTCTTAACAACTCAAAGTCCCCTTGAGGTCGGCCAGATGATCTTCGGGTTCCTTTGACATTGTGATCATGTCATCGACATAGACTTGTATTGTCTTGACGATGAGGGGTTTGAAAACCTTATTCACTAATCTCTGATAAGTAGCCCCGGAGTTCTTCAGCCCAAAAGGCATCACCCTGTAGCAGTACAACCCTTGGTCGGTGATAAAGGCTGTCTTTTCTTCATCCTCGGGATGCATCTTGACCTGATTATAACCTGAGAAGGCATCCATGAAAGTGAGCAGTCCATAACATGTCATGGAGTCCACCTGCTGATCAACCTTAGGAAGTGTGAAGCTATCCTTCGGGCAGACTTTGTTCAAATCGGAAAAATCCACACACATCCCCCACTTCCCGTTGGCCTTTTTTACCAAGACCACATTGGATACCCATTCTGGGTATTTGACTTCCCTGATAAACCCGGCCTTCAGTAATTTCTCAACTTCTATCCGGATCTCCATATATCATTCCTAATTGAAGATTCTCCTCTTCTGTTTCACTGGCTTATTGGCTCGGTTAATTTCCAAGCGATGACTGATGAACCTAGGGTCGATCCCGGGTATATCTTTATGCCCCCACGTGAAGACATTCGCGTATTCCTTCAAGAAACCCAACAACTGCTTCTTCAGACCTGTCTCCAGTCCTGCCCCGACCTTAATTATTTTTCCCGTGTCGAAGAGCTCTACCAGCCCTAGCTCCTTACCCGCCTCTAACTCAGTAGACTCCTCGGGTTAGGGATCAGCCGACTCTAACTCAGTTGTCTCTTCTTCCCTCTCTTTTCTCTTTGTGCTTTCCTCTTCAACATAAAGTGTTTCCTTGGAAACAGTAGCAAAGTAACTCATTTTCGTCTTCTGGCTCCCGTATACCACCCCGACCCTCTTCCGAGTCAGGAATTTCAATTTCAAATAATGACATGACATGACAGCCCTGGACTTCATCATGAAAGGCCTTCTCGCGATCACATGGTAACCGCTCAAACAATCTACTATTATAAAGTCCATCATCATAGTCTGGGTATGGGGGGGTCGTTCCGATTGTCATTGCCAATTGTATCCGGCCTAACGGGACAACAGTCGCACCCCCAAACCCATACAGCGACGTTACATCATGGGTCAGGGTGGCGTACTCCACGGCGAATCCATCCAAGGCTTCATTGGAGATAATATCTATAGCACTCCCATGATCCACCAATATTTTATCCACCTCGACCCCTCTGATAATGGCCTTAATTTTTAATGCATCATTGTGGGGGTAGCTCACTCCTTTAGCATATTCCTATACAAACATGATGGGAATAGGTCGAGAAATCTGAATCCTCGGCCCCCTATCAGTCGTCAACACTTACGGGCCCCTAGTCTGGCAGTAATTTTTTCTAGACCGATTTGAATCCCCCGCCAATGTTCTTCCCCTAGCTATAGTGAACATTGGCTTATGCTCCCTATACATCATGACCCTCATGGCGTCTTTGTCTATGCAGTTATTCAAATAGCCATTTTTAACCAGGTCATCCACTTGTTCTTGTAGGTCCCTGTATTTATTTGTGGGATGCCCCATTTACATTATGGTGTATGCAGTACGTCTTGACGACCCTCTTATCAACCGGGAATCACCTCGGGTTGGGCTCGGTCAATAGATCTTTGTCCTGAATCTCCTGAGCTATCTGAGATAACGGCCTGTTCAAGGCGGTGTATGTCGAGCCTCCTGCGACATGAGTGACCTGGGCCGGCGGCCTTCTTTCTTGTACCAGGTTACTCCGGGCCATTAGCCTCAACTCCTTATGCCTCGGGTCCAGTCCTCTCTGATCCCTACTCGCATCACGTCGGTTCTCTAGCCTAACTATTCTTAGCCTAACTATTCCTGCCTCGGGCAATCTTCTCATCTTCTTCCATCAACACAAACTTCTGCGTCTGCTCCAGAGCCGTGGCATAGTCTGGTACCTCTTGTATTCTAAGGTGGGACCATAACCTTCTAACCTTGAGAGCTCCTTTGAAACTTTCCAACACCTCCGGGGACTCATACGCCCCGATTTCCAACACCGGGTTGTGGTATCTATCGATAAAACTTTTCAAAGACTCGTCATCTCCCTGTTTCATCAACCTCAGCGATCCCACCGTCTTCCTTGGAACGCAAGACCCTTTAAAGTGTCGTATGAAGGACTTTCTCAACTGGGTAAAACTGCCTATGCTCATCGGCTTCATGTTCATGAACCACAAGATGGCACACCCGCCCAATATCAAGGGGAACACTTTACAGATGGCCCCTCCTACCATCCCCTGGATTTCCATCAATAAGATAAACTTCTCCACATGGGATTTGGGATCCGTGTTACCTTTATACAGATCCATAGAAGGCATGGTGAACCTTCTAGGAAACTCCATCGCCATTATCTCATCGGTGAAAAGGGAAGCTGTCACCATGTTTCGGTCGTCTCCCGCTTTCCCCTTCACGTTTTCTTCCCATTTCCTCATCTCTTTTCGAAACCAACTCCTCATATGGCTTTCGGAACTGTCATGCTCTTGGTCACCAGTATCCCTCATTCTTCCACTTCGGGCACGATTCCTCCTAAAACTGGGAACACCCTGTTGTTCCATTCGATTTCATTTCAGATCACTCTCCGCGCAACATGGACTGTTATTGGAGGACTTCGGTGTCTTCCTACCTTCTTCTTCTTCCCACATTCCTCGCACCGGTTCAGCTCCGGCGATGACTACAGATCTCATTCTATAAACATCCATCTTCTCATTTCCACCACCACCTTCTGACCTAACAATCTTCTTTCCCTTTGCTATCTCTTCTCTTTTACGGCTAGGACATGCCTCTATTTTTTCATCATTTTTCTTTTCTAACTACTCCAACTTTTCCATAATGGCTTTCATGACGATTTGGGTTGATTCCCTATCCTTCTGTGCTTTTTCCCTCTCCTTTTGCATGGTTTCTTCCATCCACTCCATTGTTGAACCCTCTGAAGATCTGTGGTTTTCGTCTCCTACCATCGCCTTAGTATGTTTGCTGCTTTTTGTACCGTCCCCACAGATGGCGCCAACTGTTGACGGTCAATTTTCGTTCCAGGGATAGTTCTGGAAAAACATTCCTCAAATAGTATCCCATCAACTGTGAATTTGTTTGGTTTAGGGACCAAATTCAAACTTAGCAAGAGGTAGGAAAACACACGACAAATAAAGGATTTAACGTGGTTCGGCGGAAATGGATCCAACCTACGTCTGCGGATACAAAGAAAATGAAGATTTTATTATGTGGTCGAGTTGGACCGACTTCTTAGAAACTCACCCTTACACTTAAGCTTTTTAGCTCTCTCTCTTACAAGTTATACGTGAATGAATTTTTCTAACCCTTTACAATGACTTCTCAAGCCCTTTATATACTAGGGTAAATCACACTATTACATCAATCTCATGACGTCAGCCACATAACTTCTGCCATCAATGTCAAGGCTCTCTCTCCCATCGTTCTGCAAATAGTAACCCTATAGTCTGACACACTTGTCTTCTGACACCTATATCTCATTAAACCATGCTACTCTTGGCCACTGCCACACGTTATCTAGTGTCAGAAGATTAACTAGTCGCATTCTCCCATCACATCAGACCTTTTTAGAGAATGTGAGTCTCTATGTCAGATTCCAACCACCCAACCAAGATTGGCGATTAAATACCGACGCTCTGACCAGCTCTACCGGATCGGGAATCAGGAGTAATGGTTGCCGATCAATAAGGTCGGGTTGGTGCTGAGAAATCAAATATCTGAGCTGCCTTGAACATCTTCACTCATTGGCCGGGTGAAGTACATGAACCGACCTGAGGCTAGCGCCAGACGGGAAGTGTAGGCACTGTATTTTTGCATATGAGTCCCTATGATGAGACTCATCTGGAGACACTACCTTTTTAGTTAATGATATTGCGGGAAACGGTCGTCGGAAGGGAATCGGTGTTTCATTAGATTTTTATTCACTTGTTTAGCTCCAAGCTCGCTCGTTGGACCTCCGTTTTAAAGCACCTTTAGCCTAAAAAACCCAGAACCATTTAACCTTGGCCCAAACCGACTCACCAAACCAACAGAACACCTAGCTTACCAAGACAAAGCCCACGCCCACACCCACCTAGGCCCACACGCCCATGGCCTCTAAAATACACCCAAATTAAATTAAATATTAATTAAATTCAATATTAACTAAATAAAATATTAATTAAGTCATTTACCAAATTAAATAAGACATAAAATATAATTATACCAAATTAAAATATTGTAACTTCCTAATCCAAAATATTATATACCTAACTTAACAAATTGCATGACTAATTAAAATCAATGAACACCAATCAAATATTCAACCTTCCTAATTCACCAAAATTTGTCCCCCCTCAATCTTGTATTTACCTTACTTGAAACTAAATCAAATCCCCCTTTAATTAGCCAAATCCCTTCCTTGTGAGACAAGGAGAAGCCCTAGCCCTTCTCTATATAAACAAAGCCAAACCAAGCCTCTCCACCTCTCTCATTCACACTCTCTAAGACGGAAAAAAGCCAACTAAAACAAATAGAAACCCTACTCTCTCCACATACAACACACTCGGCAGCCCCCACAGCCTTCACTCCACTGCTTCAAACTCATCAAACCAGCCTGCCCCTTAACGCACCTCAGCCTCTTCTCCATTCACTCACAAACCACACACATGTAAAGCACCTCCCCTCACACAAACTGACCACACGGCACCCTCACAAATGAACCCTCATCAATAACTTTCATAGCCTACAAGCCCCACTCATTAGCCCCCACGTCCCGAGAGCTCTCACACACTTCAACCGCACAAAAAACCACCCCTCACCTTCACGCACTCATCCCTCATAAACTCCAACTCACTTTCACGCATAGCCCCCCACGTAAGCCCCCCTCACCCGTAGCACCCACAATCAAAGTAGCCGCACCATAAGCCCTCCACCCACCAACCGACTAAACTGTCCCACCGAGCCATCACGCACACACTGCCCATTAACCAGCCATATTCCAACAGCCCCTAAACTACCCTGAAACAGTCCCCAGAAACCACCCTAAAACAGTGAGCAAACAACCCCAAAAAAATCGCCAAAACAGTCCCCGAAACACCCAAAACAGTAGCCTTAATAGACCTGAAACAGTGAGCAGAAAATACATAGGAAACAGCAGCGAAATGGAGGCCAAACAGCAAGCAAAACAGCAAAACAGTGAGCTAAGACACTAAACCAGTGAACCAGAAAAGTTGAAAAGCACATTTTTATCTTTGTACGCATCGTAATGAAAAGCACATTTATTCCATTGGTTGTATCATTTACCTTAGTCTTGGCTTAACGTATTACAATCCATATATTCATGTTATGATAGCATTTGAGTATTATTTCTTGTGGTATATCGGATGGAAACCCAGACATAAATTCCGTAGCCGATTCCGAATGGACGGTAGTGCGGTCTGTACTTGGGATACAATTCCACGTACCACTTGGAAAAGTGCTCACATGTGTGTTTGTGTCCATATTAGTTATCTTCTTTTGAACCACGTCATAGCATGCTTACTTTAATGCCTAATTGCATCCTTAATTGTATTTTTGCATTATGTACTTAGTTGACTCTTTTATTTACGCATGGACATGTAATGGCTATTTGTTTATGCTTCCGCACATATAAGTATGATATGTCTATGAAATCACATGTTCGCCATTATTTGATTCACTTTTATGTGTGCTTGCGTGGTTAGTGTGTGCTTGTGTTTCCATGAATATAATATGCCAATGAAGTTGTATGTTCGTTGCTACTTTGACGTACTTTCAAGCATGCAATCTTAGATGTAAGATATATGCAAATTTAGGTGTAAGTTTTATTTTTGCGCATATGAACTTAGAAGCATGATACTCTTGGAAATAAGTGTTACTTAAGCTTGATTAAATTATTACACAAATCATTTCATTACAAGTGACATAAGTAAGGGACCATTCCAAACCCAACGGTTTGAGGTCTTCCCTTGCGAGGGGTGAGTGCGGTCTTAAATCTCATTTTCCCGGTTCACACCGGGTGGCGACTCCATTATTCTCCGGTGTAGTCTCTCGTGGCTACTCTGTACTCCCGACTAGGCCGCGAACCCGGGACAGTATGCGTCGTCCAGTTTCTGTGTCCCACAGTCTGGCGAATCCACTGGGGATAGAGAATCGGCCCCGAAATATTGTCTTGTAATGTTTGGATTTATGTTCTAATTGACCGTGTCTATAGTGGATAAAATGGGGGTTTAATCAAAGGCATTTTGAGGCTAGGTAATGGTTTGGTTCTTCCTTCATTCACTACCTTTCTAGAAAGGAAAAGCTGTGAAGGCATCTATATAGCCATCTACCCGTAGCCTATTGTGATGGACTAATTTGGAGGACTCGTTGTTTATTCTTGTCATCAAGCGATAAGAGCTTAAGAGGCTAGGGTACTTAAGAGAGCCTCGATTCACCTCCCTCTGGGGAATCTACAACGGGAAATCCATTTGACAGTCAGTCACACACCATAGCTCATTGGCACGTACCTTAGTGTATAAAAAAGGGTGCGCTCACTTGGTCACTCGAACCCTTGATTGGGGAGACCTAGTTGTGGGCCATCCTTCGCCGGTGAGAGCCTTTGTCTACACTCTTGTGAACCCACCCATAGACCGGGGTTGTATGGTTAAAGTAACAATTATTTCCTTGAGTATGTGCTTGTGGACCATCCTCATTTGGATGCAGTTGGACTATTGTCAGAAATGCAAACTTGCTGGGCCATTTAAACTGGGGCGAGTTCGTACCTTATGACCACTAGGCCCAAAGCTTCTGAAATGTTGATGGGCCATTCTGTAGAAATCAGTGTTTTATATTTGCATTATCTTTCTTTTATGCTTGTGTTTGGGAACATCGTCGTTTGGATCCATTTGGACCATTTGTCATGGGATATGGGCTTGTTGGGTCATTTAAACTGGGACAAGAACATATTTTATGACGATTGGGCCAAAGGCTTCTAAGTGATTGATGGGCCACTTTGTGCTTGTGTTCGGAACATTACCATTTGGAATTAGTTGGGCTCCTTGCCATGAGATGTGAACTCGTTGGGCCATTTAAACTGGGAAGAGTTCACTCCTATGACAGTTAGCCCAAAAGCTTCCAAAATGATAACGGGCCGATTTGTTTGAAAATTTTAGTTGATTTAGTATGTTATATATGTTACATGCATCTCATGCACCTCATACATACATATATCATGTTAACACCTTCTATGTCTCAAAAAGACATCATAGATACCGTTTGGGTTAGAGAAGGGACAAGACTCACTAAAAGAACAGTAACAGGCATGAGTGAACTGGTAACGAGGTATCCCGTATGGATCAGTTAGAGAATGGTTTCGCCAAGATTACCGAACAATTGTAAGCCTTGACTACCGCCATGGCAAATATGGTTGTACCTCGTGCTGGGGGAAATTCTGAGAATGTGAGGCGCGAGGAGCCTGTGAATGGGTTGGGGGATGATATCCCCACTTTTGATGATGACATGAAAGAGTATGCAACATGCAGAGTGATTGGGTCTCAGGTAGAATTTCAGAAGCTCCGGGATCAGGTTGAAATAGTTACCCGCAAAATGAGGGGTAAACATGAAGAGTTGTTAGATTATGAGGCAATGACCTTCGGAGAACAGCTGCCAGCTCAGTTTAAAATGCCCGACATGGCTAAGTTTAATGGGAATGGAGACCTGAGAGTCCATCTGCAGCAATATGTCTCAGTCATGAGTTCAGTGGGCCTATCACAGCGCCATGTCCAAAAGATGTTTGGGATGTCACTCGATGGGGCACCTATGGTTTGGTATCATAGCCTTGAGAAGAAGGTTAAGGAAAATTGGAGAGAACTAACTGATGCTTTTCTAAAGCAATATTTTACAGACTTAGAGATTGACTTGTCACTCCGTGATTTGGAGAACACTAAACAGAAGCCAGAGGAAAGTTTCAAAGAGTATGTGGATCGCTGGAGAAGCCAACTTTTGAAAATGCAGACTCGGCCTTCAGAGAAAGAGCAAATTAAGATGATTATCAAGAGCACCAAGCCCTCTATTTATGGTAAGCTGAGGAGGATGACCTCCATGATTACTGATTTCCGACAGTTGAGAGAGACTGTTATGGATATTGAATAAGAGGAGGCTGAAAACAGAAAGTTTTATGGCCAGAATAGAAGAACTTTTGGGGGCATTCTGAGACTAAACCCGCTATTGCTGAGGTTGCTGCCATCAAGAACCGGCATTTCTCTAACCTGGGGAAGTCGTTATCTAAGGTGCTTGAGAAGTTGAAGGGACAAGGACTCCTAAAACCCTTAGAGCCTAAACCACTTCCAGATCCTATACCACCCAACCTTGACCTAAGCTTGTATTGTCACTTCCATCAGAGGAGAGGCCACGAAACTGACAACTGCACCCGCCTTAGGCATGAAATCCAAAACCTCATCGATGCTCACAAAATACCCGACCTAAAGAAAGAACAACCCAACACATATTGGAACCCCCTACCAAATTACCACTCTGTTCCACCACCCACCTACATGATCAACTCTGGATTGCCCAAAACTTTTGTCCTCCAAACCCTTAACCACCAAGCTTCTTACTGGAGATAGGGGATGACAGTGAAGAACCGTAGGTCAAGAAAGAAGGCAATGCTGCGAATGATGAAGTTGTTCCTCCTAATTATTTTGATCCTGCATTTTTATATAGACATTGATTTGGTCTACCTGTTCGAACCATTTCTTAAATGATAATAAAGACGTTCATTTCGTTTACTTGCCTGAGTCTCTCCCTCCAACCTGCAACATGAGTATATTTGAGAAAAGCATTTAACCTTGGTACTATAAATTCAGTGATGTTTAAAACACGGGGAATCTTCGGAAGCAACACACAGTACAGTCAGTTTCAGAAATGAATCAGTATCAGCTTGGGGGCGAGGCCCACATTATCAGCATCAGTTTAGGGGCTTAGGCCCACATCAGAATCAGTTTGGGGATGAGTCCCAAGGCCGAGGCCCATATTAGGATCAGCTTAGGGCCAAGGCCCACATCAGTTTCAGTTTTGGGGATGAGTCACAGGGCCGAGGCCCACATCAGTTACAGTTTGGGGATGAGTCTCAGGGCCGAGGCCCACATCAGTATCAGCTTGGGGCGAGGCCCACATCATCATCATTTTAGGGCCGAGGCCCACATCAATATCAGCCCAGGGCTGAGGCCCACATCAGTGTCAGTCTGGGCTGAGGCCCTATCAGTATCAGTCAAGGCTGAGGCCCACATCAGTATCAGCTTGGGGCGAGGCCCACATCAGCATCAGTTTAGGGCCGAGGCCCACATCAATATCAGTTTAGGCCTGAGGCCCACATCAATATCAGTTTAGGGCCGAGGCCCACATCAATATCAACTTGGGGGCGAGGCCCACATCAGTATCACCATCAGTTTACGGCCGAGGCCCACATCAGTATCAGCTTGGGGCGAGGCCCATCAGCATCAGTTTAGGGCCGAGGCCCACATCAATATCAGCTTGGGGGCGAGGCCCACATCAGTATCAGCATCAGTTTAGGGCTGAGGCCCACATCAGTTTCAGTTTTGGGGATGAGTCCCAGGGCCGAGGCCCACATCAGTTTCAGTTTAGGGACGAGTCCCAAGGGCGAGCCCACATCAGCATCAGTTTGGCCGAGTATGGCACTCCGAAAGTGGAGCATGGTTCGAAAATGGAATACTATCACATCTCGCCGAAAATGGCACTCTGAAAGTGGAACATGGTTCGAAAATGGACTACTTTCACATCTTGCCGAAAGTGGCACTCCAAAAATGGAGCACGGTTCGGAAATGGACCAAGGAAGGCCTAACCCATCGGAATATGATACATATCCATGCATACATGTATACATATCATATACATGCAATGTTTGTTTTATGTTCGCAGGTTTGTAGCGGCAAAGACCATCTCATCAAATAACGGTTCAAAAATGAGCCACATTCCGCACAGCAAGGTTCGGAAATGGACCGCTACCACAACAGATGCCGAAAATGGCACCCAAAATGGAGCACACATAGCAGACGCCGAAAATGGCACTCCAAAATGGAGCACCACAACAGATGCCGAAAATGGCGTTCCAAAATGGAGCACACACAGCAAAGGCCGAAAATGGCGTTCCAAAGTGGAGCACACACAGCAAAATGCCGAAAATGGCGTTCCAAAATGGAGCACACACATCAAAGGCCGAAAATGGCATTCCAAAATGGAGCACACACAGCAAATGCGGAAAATGGCGTTCCAAAATGGAGCACACACACAACAGATGCTGCTGAAAATGGATGCCGAAAATGGCGCTCCAAAATGGAGCACACACACAAAAGATGCCGAAAATGGCGCTCTAAAAATGGAGCACGGTTCGGGAATGAACCAGGGGGCAGCACCTCACCACCAAATCAACTCAACTCAACACATGGTAAGTCAAGTGGCAGCTGGCGAGCCAGGTAAGTGAAAATGCATTGCATAACTTTGATAGGATTGTCACTGTTACACATTACACAAGTCCCATCAAAGTGGGGGCGACTGTAGGCACTGCATTTTTGCATGTGAGTCCCTATGATGAGTCTCATCTGGAGACACTACCTTTTTAGTTAAGGATATTGCGGGAAACGGTCGTCGGAAGGGAATCGGTGTTTCATTAGATTTTTATTCACTTGTTTAGCTCCAAGCTCGCTCGTTGGACCTCCATTTTAAAGCACCTTTAGCCTAAAAACCCAGAACCATTTAACCTTGGCCCAAACCCACTCACCAAACCAACACAACACCTAGCTTACCAAGACAAAGCCCACGCCCACACCCACCTAGGCCCACACGCCCATGGCCTCTAAAATACACCCAAATTAAATTATATTAATTAAATTAAATATTAACTAAATAAAATATTAATTAAGTCATTTACCAAATTAAATAAGACATAAAATATAATTATACCAAATTATAATATTGTAACTTCCTAATCCAAAATATTAGATACCTAAACTTAACAAATTGCATGCCTAATTAAAATCAATGAACACCAATCAATATTCAACCTTCCTAATTCACCAAAAATTTTCCCCCCCTCAATCTTGTATTACCTTACTTGAAACTAAATCAAATCCCCCTTTAATTAGCCAAATCCCTTCCTTGTGAGACAAGGAGAAGCCCTAGCCCTTCTCTATATAAAAAAGCCAAACCAAGCCTCTCCACCTCTCTCATTCACACTCTAAGACGGAAAAAAAGCAACTAAAACAAATAGAAACCCTACTCTCTCCACATACAACACACTCGGCAGCCCCCACATCTTCACTCCACCGCTTCAAACTCATCAAACCAGCCTGCCCCTTAACGCACCTCAGCCTCTTCTCCATGCACTCACAAACCAACACACATGTAAAGCACCTCCCCTCACACAAACTGACCATACGGCACCCTCACAAATGAACCCTCATCAATAACCTTCATAGCCTACAAGCCCCACTAATTAGCCCCCACGTCCCGAGAGCCCTCATACACTTAAGCCGCACAGCAAACCACCCCTCACCTTCACGCACTCATCCCTCACAAACGCCAGCTCACTTTCACGCATAGCCCCCCACGTAAGCCCCCCCTCTCACGCGTAGCACCCACAATCAAAGCAGCAGCCGCACCATAAGCCTTCCACCCACCAACCGACTAAATTGTCCCACCGAGCCATCACGCACACACTGCCCATTAACCAGCCATATTCCAACAGCCTCTAAACTACCTTGAAACAGTCCCCAAAAACCACCCTAAAATAGTGAGCAAACAACCCCAAAAAAATCGCCAAAACAGTCCCCGAAACACCCAAAACAGTAGCCTTAATAGACCTGAAACAGTGAGCAGAAAATACAGAGGAAACAACAGCAAAACGGAGGCCAAACAGCAAGCAAAACAGCAAAACAGTGAGCTAAGACGCTAAACCAGTGAACCAGAAAAGTTGAGGAGCTTTAACCCTTCCGATCTCCGTGAAACGAGAGTCCGAAAGTCGACAAAAAAGGTTAGACCTGAGGGTATTTTTCACATCCGTTTTCTGTTTTATTTTTATTATTTATTGAGTATTGTTCGCATGATTATTATTATGTTAAAATGCATGTTGTGGCCCTTGAGTAGATAAATATGCATGTATTACGAAATATTGTATGTTGTGGCCTTGGAATAAAATGAAAGATGTGTCAACTCTCGCGGTATATCGGATGGAAACCCGGACATAAATTTCATAGCCGATTCCGAATGGACGGTAGTATGATCTGTACTCGGGATACAACTCCACGTACCGCTTGAGTAAACGGCACATTCTTTTGTTTTATGTTGCTTTGATTTACTTGTTATTTGTCATTTAAATTCCGCACGTTATTTGTTTATGCATGATGTGATCGAGCGCATGGGCTTAGTAAGTTGGATTAAAGGTCCCCTATTTTGAGGGGTTAAAATCCTTTATCACGATGCTTTGCCGCGCCGATTGATGTATATTCGGTTGAATGTAAGATGTGTTCAATCGGGTATACGAAGCCGATATTATGGTCTTTATTTTTTATATGCATTGTGTTAATTGCGCATGGGCTTAGTAAGTGCGATGATGAAAGGTCCTCTAATTGAAGAGGTTAAAATCCTTTACCACGATGCTTCGCCGCGCCGGATATCTTTGTATTCACTTTTGTTTTATATATATGCGTTGTGTTAATTGCGCATGGGCTTAGTAAGTGCGATGAAAGGTCCTCTAATTGAAGAGGTTAAAATCCTTTACCACGATGCTTCGCCGCGCCGGATATCTTTGTATTTACTTTCGTTTCATATATATGCATTGCATTAATTGCGCATGGGCTTAGTAAGTGCGATGAAAGGTCCTCTAATTGAAGAGGTTAAAATCCTTTACCACGATGCTTTGCCGCGCCGAATAAGGTGTATTCGATTGAGTGTGAGATGTGTTCAATCGGATACGCGAAGCCCGATATCATTTTCTTTACTTTATATATGCATTGTATTATGTGCGCATGGGCTTAATAAGTGGGATTAAAGGTCCTCTATATCGAGGGGTTAAAAGCCTTTACCACGATGTTTTGCCGCGCTTCTTGCCATGGCATTTATCTTTTAGCACATCATTGCTCTGTTCACGCATGTATTATGAAATCCCATATAGTCATCCTTATCTTTGTACGCATCGTAATGAAAAGCACATTTATTCCATTGGTTGCATCATTTACCTTAGTCTTGGCTTAACGTATTACAATCCATATATCCATGTTATGATAGCATTTGAGTATTATTTCTTGTGGTATATCGGATGGAAACCCAGACATAAATTCCGTAGCCGATTCCGAATGGACGGTAGTGCGGTCTGTACTTGGGATACAATTCCACGTACCACTTGGAAAAGTGCTCACATGTGTGTTTGTGTCCATATTAGTTATCTTCTTTTGCACCACGTCATAGCATGCTTACTTTAATGCCTAATTGCATCCTTAATTGTCTTTTTGCATTATGTACTTAGTTGACTCTTTTATTTACGCATGGACATGTAATGGTTTTGTTTATGCTTCCGCACGTATAAGTATGATATGTCTATGAAATCACATGTTCACCATTATTTGATTCGCTTTTATGTGTGCTTGCGTGGTTAGTGTGTGCTTGTGTTTCCATGAATACAATATGCCAATGAAGTTGTATGTTCGTTGCTACTTTGACGTACTTTCAAGCATGCAATCTTAGATGTAAGATACATGCAAATTTAGGTGTAAGTTTTATTTTTGCGCATATGAACTTAGAAGCATGAGACTCTTGGAAATAAGTGTTACTTAAGCTTGATTAAATTATTACACAAATCCTTTCATTACAAGTGACATAAGTAAGGGACCATTCTGAACCCAACGGTTTAAGGTCTTCCCTTGCGAGGAGTGAGTGCAGCCTTAAATCTCATTTTCCCGGTTCACACCGGGTGGCGACTCCATTATTCTCCGGTTTAGTCTCTCGTGGCTACTCCGTACTCCCGACTAGGCCGCGAGCCCGGGACAGCATGCGTCGTCCAGTTTCTGTGTCCCACAGGAAGCCCCCCTTCTGACCAAACCTCGGCCCTCAGGATCTTTGAAACGAAAATCCCTTCTATACTCTTCTTGCTTTTCCGGGAGCCTGGTGCCCAAAAATCACTATCAACAACTCCTCTACCATTTCATAAAATCACCAATAACGGTTTACCACAATTGTCCCCTTATTTATTGTTGTTCTCATTCATTGGTCACTCAATCATCACCATTCTAAGGTTATGTTTGGATTGATGGAAGATGATGAAATTGAGTGGAATGTAATTTAAAATATTTAAAATTCATTGTTTAGATTGATGGAAGAGGATGAAATGCAGTAGAAGTGAATGAAAGGTAGTGTAACAAATATGAGTATTGAGTCATTGAAAATGAGCCGCCCAAATCGGGGGTTGGGATGAAACGTAACTTAAAAAAATAACATTAATTGTAAAAAAAAAATTGTCACTTGAAAAAATAACATTAAAATATTTATCTTTTTTATTTTTAGAATTTAAAAAGACACAGTTGTTTTTAAAACCTATTTAGTTATTTACCAAATAATATTTTGAAACATTATATTATAAACCTCTTTTTTTTCTCAAACAAGATTATGATACGTTATACTATATTCTGTTATGTTCCATTCCATTGAGTTACATTCCATTATAAACTATCTCATTTCATCAATCCATACATAGCCTAAAAGAGTTGGAAAATATGGAATAGGCTAATAAATAAGTAGCCACCAGTGGGTATACATCATCTTTTTTTTTTTGGAAACATTGGAAACCTCACCGTCAAACCACCCGATCCGAGATTAAGCGAAGCAAGTAAAACCCTCGACTGCCCCAGGCTCTTACAATAAACGCACCCCCTGAACTCAAATCCAGGACTTGACAACCACGTCTTAATCCATTTAACATCAAATCACATCCCTAGGTCACAGGTATACAACACACCCGTTGGGGACTGGTATACGACATCCTCAGTTCTTTTTAAAATCAAGTTAGGTTACACATATAAAGTTAAATTTTGTTGGGTTTTTGCTGTGTAAAGAATCTGATCACATTGGAAAAGAATAAGTTGTTTTAACACATTGTGTCTTGTATCCACAATTTATAATGGGAAGCTTATGAACTTATAAGGCGCACTTAGAGTGCATATGAAATTAAATATCGTCGTTTCTATCAAGAGAGAGTGATTCCTACAAGAAATTTCGATGGATTGCTTTACCTACGAGTCAAGATAAAGAAGAGGATAATACAATGTGATATAGAAGAAATACAGGCCAATGCTCAAGTTGGTGGCTGAAAACATGCCATCATTTATTTGCTGATTTGCTAACAAAAAGTTTACAATGCCCATACATTTTTGGATCATTTCAAACTGGGAAATAGCAGAAATCGGCTGCTTCAATAGATAAAAAAGGAAAGTACAAAAAAAATATATATATAATGAAAATTTTTTAAACGAAGAAAACCTCATCTGAAGGACCATTGAATTTCTTCCAGAGTTCTCCCTTTTGTCTCAGGGACCCAAATGCTTACGAATGCCAAAGTGAAAGCACTTACGAGCATGTATATTGTAAATGTTCCTGTTAAAGATAAAGTAGCCAAATTAGTTAAATAAACCCATAATGACAACATAACAGCTACTCTAATAACAACAGTAAACGTGCTTCCTCCATCAGCGCAAAATCGCTATTTTGTGGAGGCCATTCTGTTGATTGTCACAGTGCATATATTTCATATGTCTGTGAATGCATTGTGCTGTGTTCTGCCTGTTTTGTGTGGCACAAGTAAAAGCGAGAGAGAGAGAGAAACCTCCGCCACTCCAATTCAAGAGTAAATTTGCAGTCATTGTAATTAGCCAGGCAGTTAACCAGTTGCCAAGGGTAGCCACACTTCCGGCAAGGCCCTTTATATTGATTGGAAGAATCTGCATTGAGACATAGCATGAGAAAATTAGTAATGAGAATATGAGGAGTATCACAAACAGAAATAAGTTTGAGATATGTAAAATGTAATGTGGTGACAGATATTGGTACCTCAGACATGATAAGCCAGGGAATTGGCCCCATTCCCAGAGAGAAAGCAACGGCCATGGCCTGAAAGAAAAAACAGGTTAGGAAGATAGTAAAAGCTGTAGCAAGTTAAGATTCAACAAGAATCACAATATCATTTTGTGGAAAAACAGACATACCGCAACTCCAATAACTGAAAAGATTCCCAATAAGCTGTAAAGACTAGAATCATCTGATACAAAACCCTGAGGTCGATTAAAAACAGGCAAACACTAAATTCAGAGACCATGGTATAATGAGAGAGAGACTTTAGAAAGGTAAATTACTTTGCCCAAAATGTGGGATTGTTTTATTTTCTCATCATTGGTTAATCCTTAGGCGGTTAGGCCACAGTATGTGTGCTTCAGAATGTCATTTTTCAACAAGATCTGACCATATACCTTTGCAAAGAATGCTACTGCAACAATTAGGAGGCTCACGGTCATTCCAGCTGAGGAAATCTGAAATAAGGAAACTAGAATATTAGCAATCTGTCACCTCCAAGAAGATTTCTGTTGAATTATGTAAAGAATATTGCTTAAACTCACAATAAGTAGAAGCCGGCGACCTGCTTTGTCCGCTAACCACGTAGTCACTCCAGTAGCAATGACCTATTTAGTGTATATATTCCAATTATTTTGCAACTTTGAGAATTATGATAGATTCAGATTGGAATAAGGGAAAAAAACATTTTCTTCTCAAGTTTTCATCATGCTATACCTGAAGAGCACCAAGCCCTAATGTAGCCACATTACTTGATGTGATCCCTGTTAAAGATTAAGGAAACTATCAGAGCCTTTAAAGCTAAATTGATATTTTTGTATGCAGTATCACTGAGAATGATAAAAAGTAACATTGACACCGTTAAATCCAATATATAGCCAAGAAGGAGATTTTATGCGTAACAACTAACATATTATGGGCAAATCAGGGATAGAAAGCAAATAACGACCACAATCCTGGGAAACATTTAAAAGGAAAACAATTGCTTCGTTCAAGTAGTAATTCCTTGAGGTTTGAATTTTTGGTGTAACCATGTACTTTCAAGGACGTAGGTGAATTCCTTAATGATATGGCTCTTTATTTTGGGGGGAAAATGGGAAAACATGAGAGATATACACAATCTCTTTTGGTACAAAGAAAGACTGATATTCCAAAAGCTGTGGTGTAACACTTTCACAAAAGGCTCAAACACCAGATAGGGAAATCTGTTTACCAGCAGATTCAAAAATGGTACTTGAATAGAACACAACACCATTTATTCCACTAAGCTGCTGCAAGATCAATAGACCAATTCCAATCTGCAGGACATCAGTTAGTTGGAAATAATTAGGTTTGAAAGATTTAAAGAGCTGTTGAAAGTGCGGCCAAAATTGGGGGAGATGAAAACTAAAGTTTCTAGCAATAGTTACTACCGTTAAAGGAAAATAATATCTTCTGCGTTTGAGTTCTGCAAACCGGATTGTTGTTCTTCTGCTAGTTGATGCAACAGACCTCTGCATGATGCAAGTGAGATAAAATTCCTTATCCAAAAAAAAAGTGAGATAAAATTATCTAACTACTATTGTGCAGACAAGAAAAACTTTGCCCAGGGATTTTCACAAAGAGATTGCATATGTGAAAGCAGGGAACCACTTTGCAATATACAAGTTTAGAAAAAGAAGCTGAACTTAGTTTCTGTTACCTTAATTTCATTCACTTCAATGGAGATATCAGTATCAAAGCCCCTCAAAACTTGCAATGATGCTTCAAAATCTTCTGTCATACCCATTTTTGCCTAAATTAAGGTGGGAAAATAAAACTTGCATCGTGAAATTACAACAACATTTGCAACTATAATCAATATAACAACCTCCTTCATGGACCTTACCAGCCACCGTGGAGATTCTGGAATGAAAAACAGGCCAGGTATCAATATTGTACATGGCAATATTCCTGCAAGAAGATAAAGGTTGACAGAGTTCAAAATGATTATTCATATCCTCACCAAGAATTATTAAAGCATATTGGAATCACATGTTAGAGGTAGTTTTTTTCTCCCCAAGGGAGGAGGAAGAGCTTCAACTTGTGAATTAAGGTGATTCTTATAGAAACCATGCAAGTTGACAACGTGACAAAAAAAAAATACAGGACTTGTGATATGGACACTTATGTTGAACACCCACAACGAATTCAAACAATTTAGATAAAAACGATGCCTCATCAAACAGATAAAAGGAATAGAAAAAAAAAATTATCCGAGAATTGACAAACTCGAAAATTACCTAGAATTGCGAGTATTCTCCATGGAGCAAAAAGTCCCAGCAAATAGGCCAGCATTATTCCAATTGTGACTGAGAGCTACACAAGTATACAAATATATACTGATTCATTATCATTTAGTTTGAGTTCAGTAATAATCGATAGAAATAATACCAAATCGTGTTTTCTATAGCCACCAATAAACACCCTACCTGATTCACCGAACCCAAGGCCCCTCTCAAGTTTTGAGGTGCTATCTCAGCAATATACACAGGAACCTACAGAAGACGAAGAAGCCTGATATTCTCAACTTGCATTCATGCACAGATTTAACTGAACAGCCCAAAATCACAGCTCAAGATTACCGTATAAGAGATAATTCCTACACCAAAACCTTCTAACAATCTCCCCATGTAAAGAAAAGATGAATCCTTCATCAAGCAGTGAACACAATTAACATTAGTTTTACACGCATCCTAACACACCAGCTCTGATCAATAGCACCAAGATTAAGTTGTACTGAAAACTCACTCTGGCAAAAGATATGGCAAGCCATCCAATGATATTAGGAATAGAAGCAATCATTAAAGACTACATATAACACAAAGCATCAAAATTCAGCTATCACCAAGAAGCAATTAACAGAAAACAGAATGCGAGTAAGTTTAATTTAAGCAATTATCTCCTACCCCTTTTCGCCCAATATACTCAGAAATCTGACCACTAGCTATTGCCCCAACCATAGCTCCCACATTAGATAAAGAACCGAACAACGAAAACTGTCACAAGAAACCATGTTAAATCCAAGAAACCATGTTAGAAATCAAACCCAATTGAAATTTAAATCCAAAACTAAAAATTCTCACCTCTGAAACAGTCAGTCCAAGATCCTTAGTGATAGCAGTTTGCGTTGGCGATGAATAACCAGACTAAAATGAAAACCAAAACAAAGACGAATCAATTAAAAGTTAAAACTTTCATAGTTTGTTCAATCAATTCAAAGCAACATCCAGAAACAACAACTGATGAAATAGAGAAAGTTTCTTACAGTGAAACCGAATTGAATTGGACCCAAAGCAACAATGAGCACACAAGCTACAACAGAGATGGAGCTATCACGAATGACCTGAGAAGAGCCCATCATACTGGATTGTCTAGAGCCCATACGGTACCAGCTTCCCGTATGCAAAAACGGTCTACGCAGATTTTGATCATCACTCTCGTCTCTGAAACTCATTTTCAGCTAAATCTCAGTGAAGACGGAATCAGGAATCTTATATTTCAAATTGCGTTCGACGAAATGCCTCAGAGAAAAACAAATGCTACTGAAAGATGTATGAAAACTAAATTGGTGGTCTTAATTAGACAGTAACCATGAGAAAGAAACACGATTTTTTTTTTTGGTGGAGTAAAAGAGTGTTAGGAATGTGTCTCATATTAAATAGGTTGCTGGGGACGATAAGGGTAATGTTGTAATAAAATTAATAAAAAGTATCCTAGTTGATTACAATTATTACATTTCCATCAAACCATGTACGCATAGACAATCCACGGCAGGTAATGGACTGTTGATTCTAGCACAACTCAGCTCTTGGAATTATTAATTATGATTTGAAGCATCCAACAAATTAGCTGAGCATGAGCTCGTCTCATTTTCTTGTTTGATTTTGCTGATATGATGATACGTTTTCAACTTCAATGTGACACAACAACGAAGCCAACTCATATCAGTCGGAATGAAAGCAACACTTTCTCCGAAAATGACTCAAGTTGCTTATAACAACTAATGTAATTCGCAACACTTGGGAAAGCCAGCTTTGAAATTGTCCTTACTGTAAGAATCAATCATCCACGTGCTTTTGCTTGTGCTTGTGCTTGTGCGTATTCTGAGGATGAGGATCCACAATCCTATATTTCCGTACTTTCTGTTAATCTTGATTCTGTTAAGAACTTTTTCTGTAGTGGCCCCAACTCATTCTATAATGGCCATTCAACAATTTTCACTTTCAAACTTACCCTATAAATATCGGCCCCATAAACAAATGAGAATTGAGAGGATAACACGTGCTGTAGAAATGCGTGGCGTGGAACTGCAAGTTTAAACTGGTATGTTTAGTTTATTTTTTCTTAAATTTTAAAATAATTTCATTCAAATATATATATATATTGAAATGAAAGTAACACTTCTCATTTAACCATCATTGTGAAAGAGGTACATAATTTCTGCTGTGAATGTATCCAGTCATACAACAGTTTCTGTTTTTTCCATAGTTATCTTTGATAAATCATGAGCAAGAGTATTACAATTTTGAGAAATAAAGGTGCATTTGAAATCACGGAAGTGTTTGCTGACTTCTCCAATTTCCGAGATTATCCATACCACTTCTGTAATGGTGCTACACCTATTGTTTATGAAATCCACAACTCCCTTAGCATCTGATTCCACAACTCCCTTTTTCTACTAACTGTAATCCCCAACTTGCTGCTTCAGTTTCAGCATATATCACATCCCCCTAGAATCTTGAAGTTTTGACGGCTGCTGCTATTAGGTTGACATTCCAATCTCTAATGACAGCACCCAACCCAGATAACTTTCTCTCTAAGTTGGTAGTCGCGTCCACGTTTATCTTGTACCACCCAATCGGAGGAGGTTTCCATGGCATTTTCACTGCTAGTTCTTCTCCCAGGTTACGATTTATATCCAAATATTTTATTCTTCTGAAAGAATCAAGCATAGCTTCGGCTCTTACTACTACCTCCAAAGGTTCTTCCAGTTTTCCTTCAAAAATCTTCTTGTTTCTGCCCTGCCAGATCTCCCAAAAAATTACCACTAACACTTCCAAAACTGTTTTACATTGATTCCTGGACAGACTTTCCAATACATTGAGGATGTCATCACAAGCAGCTCCCTGGATGTTCTGAGCATATGGGGTAGCTTCCCAGATTTTCCTTGTTGCCTTACATGTAATAAGCACATGCGTAATGGTCTCGACTCCATTTTTACATATCATACACATCAGATCATGCAGTAATATCCTCTTACAAAGATTTACAGCCGAAGGTAATAGATTTTTGGCCGCTCTCCACATGAATATCTTGATCTTATTTGGGGTGTTGAGAGACCAAATGATGCTCCAGTGATTGCTTACTTCTGCTGATTTAGTAAAGTTGTCTGTTTATTTCATCTTGAGTGCTATCTGACTCTTGACCACTTATTGGCCCTTCTTGTCATAATGCCAAATTAGGCGATCTGATCTCGGCTTCTTAGGAAGGGGAATCGCCATTATTGCTTCTGCATCTTCATTGCTGAACTTGTCCTTTATAAGCTCTTCATTCTAAATATTCCTTGCCTTTATAAGCTCTGCAAATGTAGCCTCCTGATGTAGAGCTGGTTTCATTATTGGTTTGAAGGTTAACGGCCTAGGGATCCAATTGTCCTTATTTATCCCCACTCTACCTTCATTACCAATTCTCCATCGTCCCCCTTTTCAAGTACTTGTCTTCCCCACACGATGCTTCTGAGCCAATTTTTGCTTGCATAAAGTCAGAGTGATTATGGTATCTTGCCTTCAAAATTCGAGCAAATAGAGATTCTGGGAATTGAATTACTCTACATCCCTGTTTTGCTATAAATTCCTGGTTGAAAGAATATGGTTTCCTAAAACCAAGCCCTATTCTACTTGTTGTTTGACATAACTTATCCCACCTTACCCAATGTATGCCCCTTTTCTCTTCCTTGGATCCCCACCAAAACCTTGCAATAGCTCTCTGTATGTCTTCACAGATCCCTAAAGGTATTCTAAAGACACTCATCGCAAAGGCTGGTACTGCTTGTGCTAGAGCCTTGATAAGGATCTATTTTCCACCACTCGAGAAGAACTTGTGTTGCCAGCTAGAAATTTTGCCTAGTACTCTCATCCTGATATCGTTGAAAAAGCTCTTCCTCTGCCTTCCAATCATGGATGGTAATCCAAGATATTTCTCATGTTTAGACACTACATTTAGCTGGAATATGTTTCTAATTGCATCCTTAAGTCTTCCTTGAGTGCTACTGCTGAAAAACATTGAGGAATTTTCATAATTGAAAACCTGCCCAGATACTTCTGCATATCTATCAAAAATAGACTTCAATTGTCTACACTCGTCAATTGAGGCTTTCAAAAAAATAAGGCTATCGTCTGCAAAAAGAAGATGAGAAATTTTGATGTTCCTACCAAAACTCAGCCTGTGTATCATCTTTTGTTGTTATGCTTGCCACAACATGTTGGAAAACACTTCTACGCATATAATAAACAAGTATGGGGACAAATTGCAACCTTGTCTCAGCCCCCTTTTCGGAACAATATAGCCCTTGGCTACCTCATTGATAATAATCGAGAAAGAAGCTATGGTAATGCAACTCATGACTAATTCTACCCAAGCATAGGAGAAACCCATCCAAATCAAAGCTTGTCTTAAGAAGATCCACTTTATTTTATCGTATGCTTTGCTAATATCTATCTTTAAGGCCACCATATCGTGCCTCTTTCCCTTATTAAGCCTAATCTTGTGCAATACTTCATACCCAATAATTATGTTGTCAGTAATGAGTTTGCTAGGAATGAAGGCACTTTGGATTGGGGAAATAATCTGATGAATGATGAGTTTGAGCTTATTCGCTATGGTTTTAGAGACTATCATATAGATCACATTACAGAGACTAATAAGTCTGAAATCTCCAACTCTTTCCGGCTTTTGCACTTTGGGTATTAGAGCAATGTGAGTGTGGTTAGAAGGGACAATGTTGTTGGGGTTTTGGGCGACAATTCGCGTAAACGAAGCGGAACACGGAAAATCAAAATTTTCCGATTTCAATAATTTTTCTTGGGTAATTTTAATTACTCAATACTTAAAAACTGAAATTTTACCCAAAAAATTAGATTTTTCATAAATTGCCGATTAGCCCCTAAACTTTGTATTTTAATCATTTTAGTCCTACATTATCAAATACAATTCTAATTGATTCCAAATCAATCCCAAAATGATTTATACATGTCTTATACATTAAAATACAATTTGCAACTCAAGAAAACTAATTTTCAGAAATTGCCGAGTGGTCCTCATATTTACAAGAATTTACAATTTGGTCATTTTTGTTCAAAACATGTCAAGATCAAATCCAAAAATTTCGAAATTTAATATACATCATATATATACATCAAATTACATCACATATATGAAAAGCCCCAAATTTGAAGTGGGTTATGAACCTTAATTTTATAATTTCAATAAATTGATAAATTAACACCAAATTAATTAAATTCAACACTTTAATTCAATTCCCACCACACCAAACAAGTCTCACCATCATGAAACAACTCAAGAATAATTCTAGGTCATTTATGAGTGGCTAAGTAACTCTAGAATGGCAACTCACCATCAAATGGTTAAAAAGAATGCTTAAGAAATAATTTCATGCAATCTTAATACATATACATGCTTCCATCTTTCTATCAAGTTCTCAACCATCAAAATACATCCACAAGAGAGTGGAGGAAAAACTAAGCTACACATATCGAAGCCTAGAGTCTTAGAAATATTTTTCATAAAGAAAAAAGTAAGAAAAAACTTACAAAAACTCGAGATTTCCAAGTCTTTTTGCTTTCTTTCTTCTTTTTCTCTCAAACTCTCTTTTGTATTTTGATTTAGGGTTCTTAGATAATGAAATGAAAAATTGAAACAAGGCTTATATATTTTTTAAGCCATGACCGAAAATGGGTAAAAAAATATTAGCCATGTATTTCCAATTTTTATTTCAATAAAAAAAAGGATAAAGATTTAATTAATTTGTGGTGATTAACCATTAAACAATTTAATGTTTATCACAAATAGACCAATTAAATCTAGCCATTTAAACCAACCAAAATTGGCCATTTAATCCAATTAAAATTAGCCATTTAGCTTACTTTATTAAAGTAAACAAGATATTTATTATTTAATTAATTTAATTATTCAACATTTGAATAATCAAATAATTAAATACAAATATCTTAAATATATGTATTATATTTACATTAAATAATCAAAATACATATATTAATAATAAATGTCAAATATCACAATTCGACATTTAATAAATGGTCGAAAGATCTCAAATACATGTATTTTCGTTTAACCGTTAAACGACTTATAAATAATCAGTATTATTTATAAATGTTGCCCTAGTGCTCTACGAGTATATTTCATTAGTGAGACTCTCTAGGTTCAGGCATATCCGTAACGAAATCCAATTTTGTGTCCATAATCTACCCACCTGTAAATTATGACAAACACAGATAAAATCTCTGAACCATACATGTCTAGGTCACTGCATACGTATAATCTTTCCGTCACAGGTATCCGGATTACCCCAAAGATATAGATATAAATATCAAATCTCTATAGGTATAATCTCGTCGACGATTCTATTAGCAATCTCTTAAATAACACTTAGAACTCATTTCTACAGTGCATCACGGGCCCATAGATTTAACAAATTGCTAATTCCATAATGGATACCTATGCTCTGTACACAGAACTGGCGGATCCTATATTGATACGCACAGGATATCCTGAGGATCAGCCCACACCCAACAAACAGGCGGAGGTCTGGTCTAAATAGATTGGTGACGTGACTGCCATCAAAGTGTGGAGGATACCTCATACATCCACAGTGGTATCACAAGTTGAAGGATCACTATGCTCACTCAACCCGAGAAGATTCTTATTGACATTGGTGTATCATCTATTAAGAATCTTCAGTGAGTCGTTCAGTGTTTATCTGATATAAACACCTACGTGTCTATACGAGTCTCCCGAGACTCATGGTTCATTGAGAAACCATTAGCATCCAACAATCTAATATACAACACGTACCGGTCTCAGGGGGTTTACTTATTGACCAAGTAATTGTAAACCTTGACTATGAACAATTAAAAAATGATACTTTTATGATACTGCTCAATGTCAGTTGTGACGTTTTTGCAACTGTATTTACCATGTAATAAAATAATTTATATTATAGAAACTTTTTATTTTATTCACTAATAAAATATTTACAAGAGTATTTACGAGGAAATACTTAAGAAATTGGCGCTCAAAGCACCAACCCTAACAAAATCTCCCACTTGATCTAGTGCCAATATCGATTGTATCTAATACCCATTGACTCCACATATTTATCAAATAACTTCGGAGGTATGGCCTTCGTGAGCAGGTCTGCTACATTATCTTCACTGGGAACTTTGCACACGACAATGTCACCTCGCGACACAATCTCTTGAATAATGTGGTACTTTCGTCCACATGCTTCGATTTCTGATGCGCCCTCGGTTCTTTTGCTTATGCAATGGCACCAGTATTAACATAGTATAACGAAATCAGATTCTCGATACTTGGGACAACTCCTAGTTCTGTGATAAACTCCTTAAGCCAAACAACTTCTTTTGCAGCTTTGGAAGCATCAATATATTCTGCCTCTATGGTGGAATCAGCTGTAGTCCCATGTTTGGAACTTTTTCAACAAATTGCACCTCCGTTAAGGGTAAATACGAATCCTGATGTAGACTTTCTATTATCGGAATCCGATTGGAAATCAGAATCTGTATACCAACTAACCTGCAGTTCATTTCCACCATAAATGATAAACTTGTCCTTAGTACCTTTGAGATACTTCAGGATCTGTAGCTAATATATGTACCTGGATTGGACTGATATTTACTGGTTACATTAACCGCGTAGCTAATATCAAGCCTCGTACATAATATGGCATACATAATGCTACCCAAACATGAAGCATAAGACTGATTAGACATTCTAATCTTCTCATCTTCTGTTTACGGACACATCTTCTTCGAAAGATGAATGTCATGTCCGAACGGTATATTTTTTGTCTTATAGTTAGCAAAATTGTACATTTCTAAGATATTATCTATTTACGTTGATTGGGATAACCCAATAAGCTTCATTTCTCTATCCCTATAGAGTTTTATACCCAAGATATAAGAAGCTTCACCCAGGTCTTTCAAGGAGAAATTCTTACAGAGGTAAGCTTTGATGCCTTTCATCATTCCTATATCATTCCCAATGATTAGGATGTCATCAACATAGAGAACCAAAAATACTATCATACTCTCACTGGCCTTCTGGTACACACATGATTCTTCTGTATTCTTGAGAAAACCAGATAATCTAATAATCTCGTCGAATTGAATATTCCAACTTCGCCAAGCTTACTTAAGTCCATAAATGGACTTCTTAAGCTTACAAACCATGCCTGAGGTTTCACTGGATGCAAAACCCTCCGGCTGTTCCATATTGATTTCTTCGTCAAGAAATCCATTTAGAAAAGACACTTTGACATCCATTTTCCAAATCTCATAATCATGGTAAGCAGTAATAGACAAAAAAATCCTTATAGAGTTCAGCATCGCAACTGGCGAAAACGTTTCATCGTAGTCGACACCAGGTCGCTGCGTGTAACATTTAGCTACCAGTCTGGCCTTAAAGGTTTCAACATTTCCGTCAGGCTCATGCTTCCTCTTGTAAACCCATTTACTACTGATAGGAATAATTCCTTCAGGAAGCGGAACCAAGTCCCAAACTTGATTCTGATGCATAGAGTCTAACTTTGATTTCATGGCCTCTTGCCACTTCGCGGAACCGATGTCCATCATCACTTCTCTATAGTCTCTTCAATTAAGAGAACATCTAGACTTTTTTCTTGTATCAAATACAAGCGTTCAGGAGGTCTAGACACCCTTTGGGACCTACAGAGTGTGTGTGTGTTGAAGGATCTTCATCTATCTGAACTTCAGGTTCCTCCAATGGTTCATTGGTTCCAGGTTGTACTTCATCAAGTTCAACTTGTCTATGATTACCTCCTTCAGACAAAAATTCTACCTCTAGAAATTTTGCGAAGCGAGCTACGAACACATTTCGATGCTCGGTATCATAGAACAAATATCATTTCGTATTGGAATGATATCCAACAAACCTAAACTTTTTCCCTCGAGACGAAGGCTTATTTTGCTGAGCCATCCTGACATAGGCAGACAGCCCCAAATCTTAACATAATTAAGATTCGGTTTCCTACCGGTCCATATCTAATACGGAGTCGTATGAACAGTCTTTGAAGGAATCTTATTCAAAAGATGAGCAACAGTTAAAAGAGCATAACCCCATAAATAATAGGGCAAATCTGTAAAACTCAACATCGATCGGACCATATCCAATAAAGTCTGATTTCTCCTTTCGGACACTTTATTGTGATGTGGAGTACCCAGAGGAGTATATTGAGCGAGAATCTCATTCTCTTTTAAATAATCGGTGAACTCACAACTCATATATTCACCGTCCCTATCAGATCGAAGACATTTAATATATTTACCAGTATTTTTTTTTACTTCATTTCGGAATTCTTTGAACTTTTCAAAGGTTTCTGATTTCTGTTTCATCAAATAAACATAACCGTACCGTGACAGATCATCGGTAAAGGTAACGAAGTACGAAAAACCACTGTAAGCAGTGTAACTCATGAGACCACATACATCAGAATGTATTAGTTCCAATAAGTCAGTGGCTCGGTGTCCTACACCCGAAAATGAGACTTTGGTCATTTTACCCCGAATGCAAGATTCACAAGCTTGATAAGGTTCAATGGTAAGATATTGTATCAAACCATTCCTAACCAACTGGGTTAGGCATTTCACGCTTATGTGACCCAACCTAATATGCCACAGTTCAGTATTATTTATATAAGATACTTTACGTTTATTAATACCAGCATTAAAGATATCTTGTGAGGTATGCAAAATGTAATGACCATGTTCATTTGGAAAAATTAGGATTTGAACATTATATCTATCATATAAATATAAAGAACGATTCTTAATATTTACATTATATCCTTCAGTATCTAATACAAAAAGTGACATAATATTCGCAACACATCCCGGTATAAAATGCAGTCATGCAATAAAAGGATCCCACTGGGTAGGGGAATCTCGCATAAGCCCACAACAACTGCATATAGAGAGTCGCCACTCCCGAATCGCAACTGCATCTCCTCATATTTTAGCCGTCTACTTTCATTCAGCACATGCAACGAATTGCAAATGTGAATTGGACAAGCAGAATCCAAATTCCAACTGGATGACATAGCTTCACAAGCTAATGAGATATCAATAATGGGAAAAATAAAAGTACCTGGAGTAAATGCTCTTTCCTTTCTGATTTTCGCCAAATAGTCATGACAATTCCTTTTCCAGTGGCCAATCTTGCTGGAGTGGTGGCATTTATCTTCGGCAGCTCTCTTTGGTTTAGCTATCTTACCTTGTGGTGGAAGATTCGAACCCTTATTTTTCTTACCTTTCTTATTTTTCCCTTTCTGTTTAGATTGGGAGGAAGCATGAAGAGCAGTGGGTTTAGGAGGGCGAGTCGGTACTCCATTCCTTAAATCTTCCTCCGTAGTTTGGAACATCTTATGCAGCTCTTGGTAAGAACAACTAATTTAATTCATATTGAAATACATCACAAATTGTGTAGGGGTTTTTAGAGGCTAAATCCGGTAATGCAGCGGAAGCGGTGGAAAATCGTATTTTCCGATTTCAAAACTTTTTCTCGGATTAATTAAATAAACATATTTATTTAAAATTCCAATAATCAAATTATGAAATAAAATTCAATAAATCATATTTAAGTGAATTTACCAAATTACCTTTACTTGGTATTTTTGTCCATTTTAGTTCGAAATTGATCAAATCAATTTTGAATGATTCTAAATCATTTCTAAGATGAACTTAGCATGTTCAAAACATCAAAACACCAAAAGCAACAAAATCCCCAATTTTTATCCATTTGGCCGAGAGCCTCACAAGGGTGCCATTTGGTGCACTTTGTCATTTCATGCTTCAAAATACATCAAGATGTAATCCAATGAACATGAAACTTTATATGCATCATATACACACACAAATACACAACATATATGAAAAGCCCCAAATTTGGAATTGGTCATGAACCCTAATTTTTCAATTTCCACAAATTAGACCAAATACATTAAATCAATTACTTCAATCATCATTCTCACATCCAATCCAAGTCTCAACACAATGAAACAACTCAAGATCAAATCTAGGTCATCTAAGAGTGGGTCGACAACTCTAGATTAGCAACATGGTTTCCAAAACCGTAAAAGAATAGTTATAACTACAATAGTTACAAGCTTTCTTCATCATACATGCTCAACACTTTCAACAAAATTTCCATCATCAAAAACACAAGAAATAAAGAAAAGAATAACTTAAGAACATCACAAGATGTTGCCTAGATCCTAAGGAACAATTTTTTTTCTAAAAGTAAGTTTGAAAAACTTACAAAATCCAAGCTTTTCTTTGGTTTCTTCTTTTCTTCCTCACTTGCTTTCTTTGTTTTCTTTAATGGAGTTTCTTGTAAAGTGTATTAGGTTATCTAAATGAAAATGAAATGAAAACAATATATACTTGTGCACAAAAAACCCTATGGCCGAATTTCACAAGCATATACAACAAAATTAATTTCAATTTCATTTAACATTTCATTTAGTCAACTTGGTTAAATATCTAAAAACAACTTTATTAGATATTTTAATTAAGTCAACAAAGACAACTAATATCATTTACTTCAAATATCCTAATGTAAGATATTTATATTTTAATTAATTTAATCATTTAACAATAAATAATCAATTAATTAATCAAATACAAATATATTAAATATATGTATAATATTTACATTAAATATTAAAAACATATATTCATTTAGGATATAAGTCAAAAAACTCATTTTGACTAATAATTAATGTGTATTTAAATTAATCAAGTATTAAATGTAAATACACAATAATTAGGCAAATGACTATCTAGTCCCTTTTTGCACGTATCTTGCGTTTAACCTTTAAACGAATTTATAAATAATCAATATTATTTATTAATGTTGCTCTAGTGCTCTACGAGTATGTTTCATTATTGAGACTCTCTAGATTAAGGTATATCCGTCACGAAATCAAATTTCGTGTCCATAATTTATCCACCGACAAATTATGACGATCACAGATAATCTCGCTGAATCATACAGGTCGAGGTCATGGAAAATGTATAATTCCTCCGTCACAGGTATCCGGATAAATCCCAGAGATATAGATGTAAACGTCAAATCTCTATAGGGATTATCCAGTCGACTATTCCATTAGCAATCTCTAAAAGAATGTTTAGAACAAGCTTCTAAACTTTACCACGGGCCCATGGTTTTATCTGATTGCTAATCATATGGACTACCTATGCTCTGGTACACAGAACTGACAGATCCTATCTTGATACACATAGGACACCCTGAGGATCTATCTACACCCAACGAACAGGCGGAGGTCTGATCTAAATAGACCGGTGACGTGACTGCCATCTAAGTGTAGAATATGTCTCATATGCCCACAATGGCATCTCAAGTCTAAGAATCACAAGTGCTACTCAACCCGAAAAGATTCTTATTGACGCTGGTGTACCATCCATTAAGAATCTTCGGTGAGTCGTTCAGTGTTTATCCGCTATAAACACCTACACGTCTATACTAGTCTCCAAGACTTATGATTCATTGAGAAACCATTGGAATCATATATTCCAGTATACGACATGTACCGGTCTCAACGGGTTTACTATACTGACCAAGTAGTGTAAACCTTGACCAGGAACTGTCTGAGAATGACAACGTCATGATACTACTCAATGTCTGTTGCGACGCTTTTGCAACAGTACCATGACTAATCATTCTAAGTTCAATACGTCTTTACCATATTAAAAGATAGATTATATTATAGATACTGCATATATTATTCATAATAATAATGTTTTACAGAAGTATTCAACAGAAATACAACCGGGAATTTGCGCTCTGAGCACCAACCCCAACAAAATCTCCCACTTGCTCTAGTGCCAATATCGATTGTATCTAATACCCATCGACTCCACGTATTTATCAAACAACTTCGGAGGTATGGCCTTCGTCAGCGGGTCTGCTACATTATCTTCACTCGGTACCTTGCACACGACAATATCCTCTCGCGACACGATCTCTCGAATGATGTGGTACTTGCGTTCCACATGCTTCGACTTCTGATGCGCCCTCGGTTCCTTTGCTTGCGCAATGGCTCCAGTATTATCACAGTATAACGGAATCGCATTCTCGATACTTGGGACAACTCCCAATTCTGTGATAAAGTTCTTTATCCACACGCCTCTTTTGCAGCTTCAGAAGCTGTAATATATTCCGCCTCAGTGGTGGAATCTGCTGTCGATCCCTGTTTGGAACTCTTCCAAAAAACTGCACCTCCGTTAAGGGTAAAGACAAATCCAGATGTAGACTTTCTATCATCGGGATCCGATTGAAAATCGGAGTCTGTATACCCATTAACCTGCAGCTCGTTTCCTCCATAAATTATTAACTTATCCTTGGTACCTTTGAGAAACTTTAGGATATGTTTAATGGCCATCCAATGGTCATTACCTGGATTGGACTGATATCGACTAGTTACGCTAACAGCGAAACTGATATCAGGCCTCGTACATAACATGGCATACATTATGCTACCCAAAGACGAAGCATAAGGTTGGTTAGACATTCTAACCTTCTCATCTTCTGTTTGTGGACACATCTTCTTAGAAAGATGAATCACATGTCTGAACGGTATGTTTGATGTCTTACAGTTACCAAAACTATACCGTTCTAAGATCTTATCTATGTACGTTGATTGGGATAACCCAATCAGCCTCCTTTGTCTATCTCTATAGAGTTTTATCCTTAAAACATAGGAAGCTTCTCCTAGGTCCTTCATGGAGAAATTCTTACAGAGGTATGCTTTGACGCTTTGTAACATACCTAAATCATTCCCAATGATTAGGATGTCATCAACATATAGGACTAAAAATACGACCATGCTCCCACTGGCCTTCTGATACACACAGGATTCTTCCGAATTCTTGAGAAAACCAGACGATCTAATAATCTCGTCGAATCGAAGATTCCAACTTCGTGAAGCTTGTTTAAGTCCATAAATGGACTTCTTAAGCTTACATATCATACCCGAGGTTTCGCTGGATGCGAAACCTTCCGGCTGTTCCATGTAGATTTCTTCATCAAGAAATCCATTTAGAAAAGCTGTTTTGACATCCATTTGCCAAATCTCGTAGTCATGATACGCAGCTATAGAAAGCAAAATCCGGATAGACTTAAGCATTGCAACCGGTGAAAAAGTTTCATCGTAGTCGACGCCAGGTCGCTGCGTGTAACCTTTTGCTACCAGTCGGGCCTTGTAAGTTTCAACCTTACCGTTAGGCCCGCGCTTCCTCTTGTAAACCCATTTACAACCGATAGGAACAATTCCTTCGGGAAGCGGAATCAAGTCCCAAACTTGATTTTCATGCATTGAGTCTATCTCGGATTTCATGGCACTTTGCCATTTCACGGAGTCGATGTCCAACATCGATTCTCTATAGGTGAAAGGATATGTCTCTTCAACTAAGAGAACATCCAGACTCTTTTCTTGTATCAAATACAAGCGTTCAGGAGGTCTAGATACCCTTTCCGACCTACGGAGTGTGTGTGTTGAAGGTCCTTTATCTACTTGAACTTCAGGTTCCTCCGTTGGTTCGTTGTTTTCAGGTTGGACTTCATCAAGCTCAACCTGTCTATGATTACCACCTTCTGAAAAAAATTCTACTTCTAGAAATTTTGTGAAGCGAGCTATGAACACATTTCGATGCTCGGTATCATAGAACAGATATCCCCTCGTATTCGAAGGATATACGAAAAACCTAAACTTTTGCCCCCGAGGCGAAAGCTTATCTTGCTGAGTCACCCTGACATAGGCAGGACAACCCCAAACCTTAATATAATTAAGATTTGGTCTCCTACCGAACCATATCTGATACGGAGTCGTAGGAACAGCTTTTGAAGGAATCTTGTTCAAAATATGTGCGGCTGTTAAGAGAGAGTAGCCCCATAAATAATAGGGCAAATCTGTGAAACACAACATTGATCGGACCATATCCAATCAAGTCTGATTTCTCCTCTCAGACACTCCATTGTGTTGTGGAGTACCTGGAGGAGTATATTGAGCGAGAATCTCATTCTCCTTCATATAATCCATGAACTCACCACTCATATATTCGCCGCCTCGATCTGATCGAAGGCATTTAATATATTTACCAGTTTGTTTTTCTACTTCATTTCGGAACTCTTTGAACTTTTCAAAGGTTTCTGATTTATGTCTCATCAAATAGACATAACCGTACCGTGACAGATCATCGGTAAAGGTAACGAAGTACGAATAACCATTGTGACCAGTTTGACTTAGTGGACCACATACATCAGAATGTACGAGTTCCAGTAAGTTAGTGGCGCGGTGTCCAACACCAGAAAATGAGGCTTTGGTCATCTTACCCTGAATACATGATTGATGAGTGGTATTTATATCACTATTTCCCACTCATTTAACTTAATATTTTGAATAGTTTCTTGAGTTTTATGAACGTTTTGATGTGTTTTATTGTTATCTTGCAGATAAATAAAGTTTGGACAGCACTAGAGGCAATTTGGGGCAAAACCGGACAAAAATGCGTCAACATGGATATTTCCGTCTTTTACGCGTCGCGACGCTGTAACACTGCGCGCCGCGACGCCCAGCGTGAGCCGGATTTGCTAACATGCGCCTGGTCAACGGTCATCCATTTGAGAAGTTTTGACTTTGCTAAAATGCGCCGTGACACGTGTCACCATCACAGCCGATCTGCTAACATGCGTCGTGCCACGTGTCACCATCATATGCAGCCGACACTCAAACTTGACACGTGTCGCCTCGTCATCAGCCATGTCATCGGTCAACAAGTCAACTTTGCCACGAGTCATGCCACATCATCGTCCACGTCAGCAGGTTAACCGAGTCAACTTGCCACGTCAGCCTCAGCCAATCAGAGCATGACACGTGTCGCCACGTGTCGCAATCCTATTGTGCCGACAAGTCAACAGTCAGCCGCCTCGCCACGTCAGCGCCACGTCATCGCCACGTCAGCATGGCGTCATCAATGACGTCATCACAATAATTGAGAATTAGCCGCCTTGACACGTGTCGCATGTACAGTCAGCCGCCTTGCTACGTGTCGCCGTATCATTGTGCCACGTCGACAAATTGAGCGTCGCGACGCGCAGCTCCTTGGCGTCGCGACGCGCGAACAGTTCCTGAACAGTAAAATTTTTTGCTATAAATAGGCCGCGAATTTTCAGTTTTTAACACACCTCTCTCTCTCTTAGTTTCTCTCTCTAGAATTTTTATTTTTATTTTTTTAGTTTTTTTTATTTTAGTTTTGTAAATAATTTTAATTACTTTTTGTAATAATAGTAATTTAATTTTTACTTTTTACTTTTTACAGTTTTTACTATTCACCATGTTGAAGTAACTTTTTCAGCTAGGGTGAAAGGTAATTCTTTTATTGTTACTATTTAGATTAATCTCCCTTAAAAATAATATATTCACTATTTAAAATATTGACTTAATAAGGGATACCGCTATATTGGTCGGTTGGTAATTTAATTTTAATCTGTTTTAAACCTGACTAATCAAGGATATCGCCAGACTGGTCGGTTGGTAAATTTATTTTTGGTTCCGCCTTAATGGCTGGTTGGACTTAATTTGACTTAATCAGGATACCGCCAGACTGGTCGGTTGGTAAATTTAACACAAGTTTATATATTATTTTATGGGAGATATCTAAATTAGTAGTAGTAAAAGTAATTCCTTTTACCTTAGCATTTTATTTTTATTTTACTTTTCAGTATTTTTATTTTATGTATTTTATTTTTATAGTCCTAGTTATGTGTTAGTTAATTAGGGGTTGTGATGACTTTTAATATCACCGTTTTATAAGGGATTATTTTATAGTTGGATAATTTAAAGGTTTATTTATTAAGTCTTAAGCTTAATGCTTCTTGTTGTCTGATCACCAATAAGATTGAAATGGTAAATCTAAAATGAACTAGACATAGGGATTTTAGGTTTCAGCCTTAGACTTAATAGCCCACGATCTTCCTTGAGGATAGATAACCCTTTAATAGAATTTCCTTACAGGATAGGAATATACCTGTTGGGCGGGGGTAGCCATAATTGGAACTTGAACTTAATGAATCCAGGTAATGTGGTTGACATAGGAATATGGTTCAATTGGGTTATACTGGGTATTTGTAGTTGACCATCGAAGAGGCTTTTACATAATTTAGTGTTCCAGGTTAATAAACTGATTTATTACACAAACATAAAATAATCACTTCATCTTTTAAATGATATTAAAAGAATTCACAACCCTAGATCTTTGTGTCTTTTATTTTCCTTAGTATTTTCTTTTATCTTTTTATTTATTTATTTAGCAAATCTTCAATCAACCAAATCAATCAAGCAATCAATTCTATTCTCCCTTTAATTAGATATTTGTAAATAAATAGATTCAATAATTAATAACAACAGTAGGAATTAAGTCCTCGTGGGATCGATATTTTTATACTACTTGAACGATACGTGCGCTTGCGTTATACGTGTGTGTTTACGCCGGTCAATGATTCACAAGTTGGATATGATTCAATGGTAAGATCTGGTATCAAACCATTCCTAACCAATTGGTTAAGGCGTTTAACGCCAATGTGACCAAGTCTCATATGCCAAAGTTCAGTATTATTAATTACAGGTAAACAAAGTTTATTAACTCCAATATTTAATATATCTTTTGAAGTTTGCAATGTATAATGACCATGCTGGTTTGGACAACAAAGGATATGAATATTATTACTATCATATAAATATAAAGAACTGTTCTTAATATTAATACAAAAGCCTTCTGTATCCAATACAAAAAGTGATATAATATTAACTACACATCCAGGTACAAAATGGCATTCATTTAACAAAAGTGTCCCATTCGGCAATGAGATCTCGCATACTCCCACTGCAACTGCATCCAAAGAGTCTCCACTCCCGAACCGCAACTGCATCTCCCCGGGCTTCAGCCTCCTACTTTCCTTCAGCACCTGCAACGAATTGCAAATGTGAATGGGACAAGCAGAATCTAAAATCTAGTTGGATGTAATGGCTTCACAAGCCAAAGATAAATCAATAACTGGAAAAATAAAAGTACCTGATGTAGATGCTCTGTCTCTCCTCAGCTGGGCGATGTAATCAGGACAGTTCCTTTTCCAATGCCCGACTTTGCCACAGTGGTGGCATTTGTCTTCAGAAGCCCTCTTGGGCTTAGCAATCTTCGCCTGTTGTTGAGGACCGAAAGCCTTCTTCTTCTTCCCTTTCTTCTTCTTTCCCTTGGACCATCCTTGGGAAGAAGCAGAGAGAGAAGTAGATCTAGGTGGGCGAGTCAGTATTCCCTTCTTAAGATCCTCTTCTGCCGTGAGCAACATCCTATGTAGCTCCTGGTAGGTACAGACAGTCCCGTGCATGTTGAAGTATATCACGAACTGGCAAAATGAAGCTGGTAGTGAACCAAGAATGACACTCCTACCGAGAATGTCATTCAAGATGAGATTATGTTGCCTCAATTGATCGATCAAATCGATCATCTGAAGAACATGTGGGCTAACACTTTGCCCCTCATCCAGACGCGCATGGAACAGTTCCATGGCGACTTTGTGAACAATCACTTGTTCTTGGTTCTCAAACGATTGTCTCAATCGCGTCATCATACTAAATGAATCTAACATACCATAGTACTGTTGCTTGAGTTTCGGAGAAAGTGAACTAAGGATATATGATTTAACCCTTAAATCATCATCCTTCCAAGTTTCAAAAACTTGGCGTTCCTCCTCCGAAGCATCCGCACCCACAGCAAGGGGCAACGGACCCTCAAGAACATATCCCAGCTTTTCGGAATCGAGGACAATCCTCAAATCCAATTCCCAGTCAGCGAAGTCCTCAGCGCCTTTCAGTTTGTTCGCATCAAGCATACGCGCAAACTGATTTGTGGATTGTGCCGCCATCCCCAATCTATCATATAGATCACGAAAAACGGTTAGCAGAAAATAAGCAGTTTCATATAATATCAAAAGCATAAACTAGATCATGGATTTTTAATCTAAAAATGCATCTCCCATTAAATCATGCAATACTGTAATCCCCAAACAGAAAACAAAGATTTAATAATTAAATTAAATACTAATAATGAAAGGTGGATCCCGTGAATATACTTCGGCTCACAGCAGAGGCACGGTCTCGCCTACGTATATTCATCAGGTAGACAACTCATTTGTCAATCATTCTGTAATGACTCATGGGTTTCCGGTCCTGGTCGTTTCTCGTTGTCGCTGCGAAGGCAGGCCCACAAGGAGACGTACCAAGGTTAAACTCGTCAATGATAAACTCAAGTTACTTACGTAATCCTGACAGCTAGGGCACGTTCAGAATTCCGCTTTTACTTGAATTTACCTAGTATCTGATATACATCCGGTATAAATAAATCTCTATCGGCTACACCCTTACAGCAGAGGCACGGTCTCGGATGTAGTCACAGAGAAGTATTCATAAACCGTATTGACAAGACGGACCACATAACATGCATCAAATACATAATTACATTAAAACCTTATTAATTAGGGATTTTCCGCTAAGTGTCATACACCATAAATCCAACCAAATTAGATTATAATAAGCATGCATAAAGTCAAGAAAACATGATTAAACATTGATTCAATGAAGGCTAATCATTTTAGGTGGCCTAGAATCAGACTCGCTCTGATACCATTTTGTAGGGGTTTTTAGGGGCTAAATCCGGTAATGCAGCGGAAGCGGTGGAAAATCGTATTTTCCGATTTCAAAAATTTTTCTCGGATTAATTAAATAAACATATTTATTTAATATTCCAGTAATCAAATTATGAAATAAAATTCAATAAATCATATTTAAGTGAATTTACCAAATTACCCTTACTTGGTATTTTTGTCCATTTTAGTCCGAAATTGATCAAATCAATTTTGAATGATTCTAAATCATTTCTAAGATTAACTTGGCATGTTCAAAACATCAAAACACCAAAAGCAACAAAATCCCCAAATTTTATCCATTTGGCTGAGAGCCTCACAAGGGTGCCATTTGGTGCACTTTGTCATTTCATGCTTCAAAAAACATCAAGATGTAATCCAATGAACATGAAACTTTATATGCATCATATACACACACAAATACACAACATATATGAAAAGCCCCAAATTTGGAATTGGTCATGAACCCTAATTTTTCAATTTCCATAAATTGGACAAATTAGACCAAATACATAAATCAATTACTTCAATCATCATTCTCACATCCAATCCAAGTCTCAACACAATGAAACAACTCAAGATCAAATCTAGGTCATCTAATAGTGGGTCGAAAACTCTAGATTAGCAACATGGTTTCCAAAACCTTAAAAGAATAGTTATAACTACAATAGTTATAAGCTTTCTTCATCATACATGCTCAACACTTTCAACAAAATTTCCATCATCAAAAACACAAGAAATAAAGAAAAGAATAACTTAAGAACATCACAAGATGTTGCCTAGATCCTAAGGAACAATTTCCTTTCTAATAGTAAGTTTGAAAAACTTACAAAATCCAAGCTTTTCTTTGGTTTCTTTTTTTCTTCCTCACTTGCTTTCTTTGTTTTCTTTAATGGAGTTTCTTGTAAAGTGTATTAGGTTATCTAAATGAAAATGAAATGAAAACAATATATACTTGTGCACAAAAAACCCTATGGCCGAATTTCACAAGCATATACAACAAAATTAATTTCAATTTCATTTAACATTTCATTTAGTCAACTTGGTTAAATATCTAAAAACAACTTTATTAGTGTACGTGCCAAATTTGGGCCAGGGGTAAAATTGTCTTTTCACATCAAAATTCAATACCAAAAGCCCACAAATATTGGCCCTTAAAAACCATATTGGAAGAACCCAGCCCAAAAGACTTTATTCCATCGGTACATAACTCTACAAATGAAAAGCCAAATAAGTAGACAGCATAAAACAATTGTTACTAACTATTCCTCTTTTTCTAAAAACACAAACACATGCAAATATTCTTCCACGCCGAAAGTTGAATCCAAAGCACGTTGTGGGCTCATCTGCCAGAGAGGTCAGCACTTATCACAGCTACAAAGTAATCTCTTTTCAGATCTATAAAAGGGGAGATAATTCAAAGTTCTAGACAGGCTTCTCGATGGCTTACTAGCTACTGTTCGTAGACAAAAGTTCTCAGAGAATTCCCTTCTTCAAAACACATATCATCGCCCTCACGGCCACTATAAGAAAGTTAAGGTAATAATAAGCCTTGCTTTCACATTTTATGCATTTACTACTCATTTCATACTACTGACTTGGGCGTCGGAGTGCCCCCGGCACCCACCACACCGGTGGGTAGTCTACTCCCGCTCATTCTACCTTTGTCTTGCAGGATCGCTAATGCCCCCAACCTACAAATTCTGATTGTGGACCTCGGCCGAAATCCAGCATCCACAATTTGGCGCCCACCGTGGGGCCTTAGCGATTCATAGCAAGCAAATACCACTCGGTCGACAATCTTTACAAACAGACACAAGATCCTGTAGTGGCATAATCAGCCACTCTACATAACATTTACAATCAATGGAAGATGAAAATTGATCCATGTAAAACTCGAGTACTAATCTCCAATAGTAGCATGAGGCAACAAGTCATTTCAACTATCTTATCAAACTCAATCTCTTATGAGCATTCAAGAATATGGCAAGTGAAAATTCATCATCAAACAACCATCCATTTAATCACTAAAAAAACCATCACATTTCACCAGCCGACCTTTCACAACAAGTCACATCTTCCATGTGAAAGGAAATGTTGGTAAGTAATTATCTCCAATCTACACCGAAGAAAGCACTCTGCCACATGTAGTCCTTAAACAAATGTAGACTGTAAGAATAGCCTACTATGAGACCACATGCTAGATCATATCTGTAAAATTATATTCAAAGAAGAGATGATTGTGGGGTTCACTCGACAAAGCCACATGCAAAGGAGAAATGGTCCATTCGACAAAACACCATGCACAGGCCAAGACATATGGGATCCAACTTGATTTAAAATGACCAGGTCCCATTCGACACTACAAGATATTCTGATTTTTGAAAACCATCAAATAACATGGAGTGCTTTGGCTTGCCTTTTTTGACTCTACATACGAGCATCTTCACTTGTAGCATGGAATGATTATATGAAAGGTCTCATTTTTGAATCGACACAAGTAGTGCGTGAGAAAAAGAAGGAGCAGGCTTCAACGAAAGTCAAAATAATAATATGCTTTCTTGGTGTATGTGGAGCATGAACACAAAGCCAAACAACAAAACTATTCTCCATACGACAATGTGGATGGCTATCCACTTCAGGCTACATGGAAAACTTCCAATCTCTCCAGACAACTTGGAATTATTGTCAACTCCTCCAGACTAAGTCAAAGGTTAGTCATCATCTTCATGCTACATGATTTATTATTGCCAACTCCATACTACATAGGGAATCTTTTATCATTCCTAGTAGAATGAAAAAAAAAAACTTTCTTGGATCTCCTTTAGGTCCAATCGACCATCTTTATCAAGTTAGGTAGTATGAAAATTCTTTTGGACTTTCATCAAGTCAATTTGTCCCAGTCGACATCTACATATGTAGCTTGGGACTAGTTGCATATCTTATGCTTGTATGGCTTGATACTTGTTTGTTTTCCCAATCGACATCTACATATGTAGCTTGGGACTAGTTGTAGATCTTATGCTTGTATGGCTTGATACTTGATGTTTTTCCCAATCGACATCTACATATGTAGCTTGGGACTAGTTGTAGATCTTATGCTTGTATGGCTTGATACTTGATGTTTTTCCCAATCGACATCTACATATGTAGCTTGGGACTAGTTGTAGATCTTATGCTTGTATGGCTTGATACTTGATGGTTTTCCCAATCGACATCTACATAAGTGTAGCTTGGATTTATTGTGGATTTCACATGGTAGATTGATATTGGATGTCTTTCCCAATCGACATTCATAAGGTAGCTTGGGATTTATTGTGGATTTCATGCATGTGTAGATTGATGTTTGATGTCTTTCCCAATCGACATCTACATAAGTGTAGCTTGGGATTTATTGAGGATTCATGCGGTATAGCTTGATATTTGATGTCTTTCCAATCGACATCTACATAAGTGTAACTTGGGATTTATTGTGGATTTCATGCATGTGTAGATTGATGTTTGATGTCTTTCCCAATCGACATCTACATAAGTGTAGCTTGGGATTTATTGAGGATTTCATGCGTGTATAGCTTGATATTGATGTCTTTCCCAATCGACATCTACATAAGTGTAGCTTGGGATTTATTGTGGATTTCATGCATGTGTAGATTGATGTTTGATGTCTTTCCCAATCGACATCTACATAAGTGTAGCTTGGGATTTATTGAGGATTTCATGCGTGTATAGCTTGATATTTGATGTCTTTCCCAATCGACATCTACATAAGTGTAACTTGGGATTTATTGTGGATTTCATGCATGTGTAGATTGATGTTTGATGTCTTTCCCAATCGACATCTACATAAGTAGCTTGGGATTTATTGAGGATTTCATGCGTGTATAGCTTGATATTTGATGTCTTTCCCAATCGACATCTACATAAGTGTAGCTTGGGATTTATTGTGGATTTCATGCATGTGTAGATTGATGTTTGATGTCTTTCCCAATCGACATCTACATAAGTGTAGCTTGGGATTTATTGAGGATTTCATGCGTGTATAGCTTGATATTTGATGTCTTTCCCAATCGACATCTACATAAGTGTAACTTGGGATTTATTGTGGATTTCATGCATGTGTAGATTGATGTTTGATGTCTTTCCCAATCGACATCTACATAAGTGTAGCTTGGGATTTATTGAGGATTTCATGCGTGTATAGCTTGATATTTGATGTCTTTCCCAATCGACATCTACATAAGTGTAGCTTGGGATTTATTGTGGATTTCATGCATGTGTAGATTGATGCTTGATGTTTTTCCCAATCGACATCTACATATGTAGCTTGGGACTTGTTGTGGATCTTATGCTTGTATGGCTTGATGCTTGATGTTTTTCCCAATCGACATCTACATATGTAGCTTGGGACTTATTGTTGATCTTATGCTTGTATGGCCTGATGCTTGATGTTTTTCCCAATCGACATCTACATATGTAGCTTGGGACTTGTTGTTGATCTTATGCATGTATGGCTTGATGCTTGATGTTTTTCCCAATCGACATCTACATATGTAGCTTGGGAATTGTTGTAGATACCACATATAGTTATGACTTGAGACTTGATGTTCATCGCAGTCTACATCTACAAGCCTATATCTTGGAACTTGTTGATGAACTCATTCGACAATATACCCATTATCCTGACCTTCATCTGGTTCAGTCGACTGGGGACATCCCCCATTGGCTCATGTAGAGTCAAGTTGAAGACCTGGCCTTCATCTGGTCAGACGACATTGTAGATTCCCCTGGTCCTTTGACCCGTAGTATGGGGATTATCCTGACCTTCATCTGGTTCAGTCGACTGGGGACATCCCCCATGGCTCATAAAGAGTCAATTGATTATCCTGACCTTCATCTGGTTCAGTCGACTGGGGACATCCCCCATTGGCTCATGTAGAGTCAAGTTGAAGACCTGGCCTTCATCTGGTCAGACGACATTGTAGATTCCCCTGGTCCTTTGACCCGTAGTATGGGGATTATCCTGACCTTCATCTGGTTCAGTCGACTGGGGACATCCCACATGGCTCATAAAGAGTCAATTGATTATCCTGACCTTCATCTGGTTCAGTCGACTGGGAACATCCCTCATGGCTCAAGTAGAGTCAGACGACATTGTAGATTCCCCTGGTCTTTTGACCCGTAGTATGGGGATTATCCTGACCTTCATCTGGTTCAGTCGACTGGGGACATCCCCCGTTGGCTCATGTAGAGTCAAGTTGAAGACCTGGCCTTCATCTGGTCCAGAAGACATTGTAAACTCTACTGGTCCATGACTAGTAGTATGGAGATTATCCTGAACCTTCGTCTGGTTCAGTCGACTGGGAACACTCCCCATGGCTCAAGTAGAGTCAATATATAACCTTCATCTGGTCAGACGACATTGTTAATTCCCCTGGTCCTTTGACCCGTAGTATGGGGATTATCCTGATCATCATCTGAATCAGTCGACTGGGGACTTCCCTCATGGCTCATATAGAGTCAATTGATTATCCTGATCATCAACTGGATCAGTCGACTGGGGACATCCCCCATGGCTCATATATAGTCAATTGATTATCCTGATCTTCAACTGGATCAGTCGACCGTTGACATCCCATATGGCTCATATAGAGTCAATTGATTATCCTGATCTTCGTCCGGATCAGTCGACTGGGGATATCCCTCATGGACTCATGTAGAGTCGAGTTCATCACATGACCTTCATCTGGACTAGAAAAATTTGAAGATTCTTCTGGTCCTTGACCAGTAGTACGGAGATTGTCCTGGCCTTTATTTGATTCAGTAGACTGGGGACATCCCCTATGGCTCATAACGAGTCAAGTTCAGCACATGACCTTCATCTGGTCTAGATCCCCTGGTCCTTGACCGGCAGTATAGAGATTTTCCTGAACTTTCATCTGGTTCAGTCGACTGTGGACATTCCCCACGAATCATGCCGAGTCAAGTTGAAGACCTGGACTTCCTCTGTCCAGTTTACACTTATCGTATGGAATATACTCCTGAACCGTATTATGGTTCAGTCGACTGGGGACATTCCCCATGGCTTGTGTCAAGCCAAGTTGAAGACTTGGACTACTCATAAACCATGCATTGAATTCACTCTGTCGTATGAAACATGAACTAGTACATTCTTGACTGGTACGAGATACATCTTGTTGTATTCGATATATATTGAAATACTCTCCAAGTCAAGGACTTCTTGACTTAGAGAGTAGGGGACAAACTGTACGTGCCAAATTTGGGCCAGGGGTAAAATTGTCTTTTCACATCAAAATTCAATACCAAAAGCCCACAAATATTGGCCCTTAAAAACCATATTGGAAGAACCCAGCCCAAAAGACTTTATTCCATCGGTACATAACTCTACAAATGAAAAGCCAAATAAGTAGACAGCATAAAACAATTGTTACTAACTATTCCTCTTTTTCTAAAAACACAAACACATGCAAATATTCTTCCACGCCGAAAGTTGAATCCAAAGCACGTTGTGGGCTCATCTGCCAGAGAGGTCAGCACTTATCACAGCTACAAAGTAATCTCTTTTCAGATCTATAAAAGGGGAGATAATTCAAAGTTCTAGACAGGCTTCTCGATGGCTTACTAGCTACTGTTCGTAGACAAAAGTTCTCAGAGAATTCCCTTCTTCAAAACACATATCATCGCCCTCACGGCCACTATAAGAAAGTTAAGGTAATAATAAGCCTTGCTTTCACATTTTATGCATTTACTACTCATTTCATACTACTGACTTGGGCGTCGGAGTGCCCCCGGCACCCACCACACCGGTGGGTAGTCTACTCCCGCTCATTCTACCTTTGTCTTGCAGGATCGCTAATGCCCCCAACCTACAAATTCTGATTGTGGACCTCGGCCGAAATCCAGCATCCACAATTAGATATTTTAATTAAGTCAACAAAGGCAACTAATATCATTTACTTCAAATATCCTAATGTAAGATATTTATATTTTAATTAATTTAATCATTTAATAATTAAATAATCAATTAATTAATCAAATACAAATATATTAAATATATGTATAATATTTACATTAAATATTAAAAACATATATTCATTTAGGATATAAGTCAAAAAACTCATTTTGACTAATAATTAATGTTTATTTAAATTAATCAAGTATTAAATGTAAATACACAATAATTAGGTAAATGACTATCTAATCCCTTTTTGCACGTATCTTGCGTTTAACCTTTAAACGACTTTATAAATAATCAATATTATTTATTAATGTTGCTCTAGTGCTCTACGAGTATGTTTCATTATTGAGACTCTCTAGATTAAGGTATATCCGTCACGAAATCAAATTTCGTGTCCATAATTTATCCACCCATAAATTATGACGATCACGGATAATCTCGCTGAATCATACAGGTCGAGGTCATGGAAAATGTATAATTCCTCCGTCACAGGTATCCGGATAACTCCTAGAGATATAGATGTAAACGTCAAATCTCTATGGGGATTATCCAGTCGACTATTCCATTAGCAATCTCTAAAAGAATGTTTAGAACAAGCTTCTAAACTTTACCACGGGCCCATGGTTTTATCTGATTGCTAATCATATAGACTACCTATGCTCTGGTACACAGAACTGACGGATCCTATCTTGATACACATAGGACACCCTGAGGATCTATCTACACCCAACGAACAGGCGGAGGTCTGATCTAAATAAATCGGTGACGTGACTGCCATCTAAGTGTAGAAGATGTCTCATGTGCCCACAATGGCATCTCAAGTCTAAGAATCACAAGTGCTACTCAACCCGAGAAGATTCTTATTGACGCTGGTGTACCATCCATTAAGAATCTTCGGTGAGTCGTTCAGTGTTTATCCGCTATAAACACCTACACGTCTATACTAGTCTCCAAGACTTATGATTCATTGAGAAACCATTGGAATCATATATTCCAGTATACGACATGTATCTGTCTCAACGGGTTTACTATACTGACCAAGTAGTGTAAACCTTGACCAGGAACTGTCTGAGAATGACAACGTCATGATACTACTCAATGTCCGTTGCGACCATTTTGCAACAGTACCATTAAGAATCTTCGGTGAGTCGTTCAGTGTTTATCCGCTATAAACACCTACACGTCTATACTAGTCTCCAAGACTTATGATTCATTGAGAAACCATTGGAATCATATATTCCAGTATACGACATGTATCTGTCTCAACGGGTTTACTATACTGACCAAGTAGTGTAAACCTTGACCAGGAACTGTCTGAGAATGACAACGTCATGATACTACTCAATGTCCGTTGCGACGATTTTGCAACAGTACCATGACTAATCATTCTAAGGTCAATACGTCTTTACCATATTAAAAGATAGATTATATTATAGAAACTGCATATATTATTCATAATAATAATGTTTTACAAAAGTATTCAACAGAAATACAACCGGGAATTGGCGCTCTGAGCACCAACCCCAACAAATTGGAGATATGATGGAGGGAGAGATCCAAGTATGACACTGCGTCCAAAAGTGTCATTCAGAGGGAAATTATAGCGCCTCAACTGTTCGATCAGATCAATCAGATGAAGTACATGAGGGCTCACATCTTGTCCCTCTTCCAGTTTTACATGGAACAATTCTATTGCAATTTTATGAACCGAAACATGTTCTTGGTTCATAAAGGATTCTCGTAGCCGCATCATCGTAGTATATGCGTCAGACAATCCAAAATATTGCCTCTTAAGCTCCGGTGTCAAGGTTCTGAGAATATATGATTTGACCCTCCTATCATCATCTCTCTACTTTTAGAGAGTCTCATGTTCCTCTTGTGTAGCATCATCTGTTATGGCAAGTGGCAATAGACCTTCTAACACATATTAGTATATGAGCAAAAGGATTATAAGCAGGTGCCGCCATCGCAAATCTATCATATATATAGGGAAAAACGGTTAGCAGACTAAACAATTTCATATAATATAAAACAAACAAAGCATAAATAGATCATGAATTTTTAATCTAAAAATGCACATCCCACTATTACATGCAATACTGTAATCTCTAAACAGAATGCAAACAAACAATTAATCAAATTAAATATAATAGTGAAAAGTGGATCACATGAATATATTTCAGCTCACAGCTTTGGCACGATCTCACATACGTATATTCATTAGGTAGACAACTCATTGTCAATCACTCACTAGTGACTTCTGGGTTCCGGTCCTGGTCGTTTCTCGTTGTGACAGCTTTGGCATGTTCACAAGGAGGCATACCAAGGTTAAACTTGTCAATGATAAATTCAAGATACTTGCGTAGTTCTGACAGTTTTGGCACGTTTAGAATTTATGTTTTCGCTTGAATTTACCTAATATCACATATACATCAGGTATCGATAAATTTCTATCAACAACGCCCTCACTGCTTAGGCACTTTCTCGGATGCAGCCATAGAACAAATACTCATAAACCGTATTGACAAGATGGACCAAAAAATATACATCCAATACATATTACTTTTAAAACCTTATTAATTAGTGATTTTTCCGCAAAGATGTTACATATTTAATTTAATCAAATTAAATAAATACAAGCATGTATAAAGTAAGAACATAATTAAACATTTAATTTAAAGGCATATTCATATCATGTGTTCAGGTTCAGACCCGCTCTGATACCATTTTTGTTGGGGTTTTGGGGGCAATTCAGGTAAACGCAACGGAACGCGGAAAATCAAAATTTTCCAATTTCAATAATTTTTCTTGGGTCAATACTTAAAAAATGAAATTTTACCCAAAAAAAATCAGATTTTTCATAAATTACCGATTAGCCCATAAACTTTGTATTTTAATCATTTTAGTCCTAAATTGTCAAATACAATTCTAATTGATTCCAAATCAATCCCAAAATGATTTATATATGTCTTATACATGAAAATAAAATTTTCAACTAAAGAAAACTAATTTTCAGAAATTACCGAGTGGTCCCCATATTTACAAGAATTTACAATTTGGTCTTTTTTGTTCAAAACATGTCAAGATCAAATCCAAAAATTTCCAAATTTAATATACATCATATATACATCAAATTACATCACATATATGAAAATCCCCAAATTTGGAGTGGGTTATGAATCCTGACCGGCGTGATCACACACGTATAACGTAAGCTCACGTATCGTTCAAGTATTATAAAAATATCGATCCCACGAGGACTTAATTCCTATTGTTGTTATTAATTATTGATACTATTTGTTTACAGGTATCTAATTAAGGGAGAAGAGAATGATTGCTTGATTGGTTGGTTGGTTGAATGTGGATTTACTAAATAATTAAATAAATAAAGACACAAAAGAAAATACAAAGGAAAATAAAAAAAAAAAGACAAAAACATCTAAGGTTTTGATTCCACACAATATTATTCTAATGATGAATTAATTCTCTTATATATGTGTAATAAATCAGTTTGCTAACCTGGAATACGGAAATATGCAAAAGCCTATGTCGATGGTCAGATGCAAATACTCAAATAACCTAATTATTCATATGTCTATGTTAACCAAGTTACCTGAATTCATTAGGATTAAGTTCCAATTGTGGCTACCCCCGCCCGACAGGTATATGTCTATCCTATAAGGAAATCTATAAAAGAGTTATCTATCCTCAATGGAGATCGTGGGCTATTGAATCTAAGGCTGAAACCTAAAATCCCTTTTTCCAAGTTCATTTTAAGTTTACCACATCAATCTTATTGGTGATCAGGTAACAAGAAGCATTAAGCTTAAGATTCAATAAACAAACTAAAGTATTACCCAAAATATAATTAAATCAATTCCCTAAAATAAAAATAAAATGTTGGAGGTTAGGGGATCTATTTTTAGAAATCTCAAATTATTATAATATGAAAATTGTCATTGTTACACAATTAAGTTGAACCAGCCATAAAGACAGTGTTATTATTTATCCATAAACCAGCCATATAGGCGGTAATCATCTGTCACCTAAAGACCAACATTATAAGCTGTGTCACATTATGTTACATAAATAAAACCAGCCATTAAGGCGGAATCAATTTTTAATCCATATTATTATATTAAAATTTCCATATTATAAATTATGTGAGATTAATCTACATTTATTATTTCTAATTTAGAAATCTCTCTTATTATAATATATAAATCTGCGTGATAATTACCAACCGACCATATAGGCGGTATCCTGATTAAGTCAGATTTAATTTATTCCAACCGACCATAAAGGCGGTATCCAATTTAGTTAGGTTAAAATCAATTTAATTAAGTCCAACCGACTAATAAGGCGGTATCCAATTAAGTCAGGTTTTAAGATAATTTATATATTATAATTGAGGGAGATTAATCTAAATTATAATAGTAAAAAGCTTCACCCTTCCCCAACAGTAAATTAACTACTGAACATAAAAGAAATAAAAAGTAAATAAAATAAAACTATTACTGAAAGTAAAAGTGCATAATTAAAAGTACTAAAAGTAAATAAATAAATAAAAAAACTTAATTTAAATTACAAAAACTTAAACAAACAAGATACAATCATTAGTCCTCTATTAGGAACTCTAGGAAGGTATGAATTTGAAAATGAAATCGAGCTGAATTTATAGGCTTCACTTGGTCCCACGCGTCGCGACGTGTGCAACCTTAGTCCCCTAATCGTCGTTGATTTTGGACGCGTGGCACGGGCTTCGCGGAGATGATGACACGTGGCTGTCGGCAGAATTATTGTGTCGGCATCGTGATGCGTAAGGGTGTGCACGTCGCGATGCTGACATCAGCATGACACAAGTAATGATGTGTTTTCAATGATGAGTGTCGGCAGCATGTGATGGTGACACGTGACCGGCGCACGTTAGCAGATTTGTTGTGATGTTGACACGTGGCAGGCACATGTTAGCAAAAGCGCATGATAGCAGACTTTGATACGTGTCCGGTGCATTTTATCAATACTCGGTGCATGTTAGCGGTCGCGATGCAGAAGGATTGCGCGTCGCGACACCCAAATAACTATTTTACCCTTTTTGTCAATTTTTCACTATTTTGGCCCTGATTTGATTTGATTGCTTCCCAAAACCTTATTTATCTACAAAACACATCATAATATTCATAAAACCCAAGAAATTATACAAAATATTAGGTCAAATGAGTGGGAAATAGTGATATATTTATCACTCATCAAACCCTAATTTTACAATTTCAATAAATTGTCAAATTAACACCAAATTAATTAAATTCAACACTTTAATTCAATTCCCACCACACCAAACAAGTCTCACCAACATGAAACAACTGAAGAACAATTCTAGGTCATTTATGATTGGCTAAGTAACTCTAGAATGGCAACTCACTATCAAATGGTTTAAAAGAATGCTTAAGAAACAATTTCATGCAATCTTGATACATATACATGCTTCAATCTTTCTATCAAGTTATCAACCATCAAAATACATCCACAAGAGAGTAGAGGAAAAACTAAGCTACACATATTGAAGCCTAGAGTCTTAGAAACATTTTTCATAAAGAAGAAAGTAAGAAAAAACTTACAAAAACTCAAGATTTCCAAGCCTTTTTGCTTTCTTTCTTCTTTTTCTCTCAAGCTCACTTTTGTATTTTGATTTAGGGTTCTTAGATAATGAAATGAAAAATTGAAACAAGGCTTATATATTTTTTAAGCCATGACCGAAAATGGGTAAAAAAATATTAGCCATGTATTTCCAATTTTTATTTCAATAAAAAAAGGATAAAGATTTAATTAATTTGTGGTGAAAAATCATTAAACAATTTAATGTTTATCACAAATAAACCAATTAAATCTAGCCATTTAAACCAACCAAAATTTGCCATTTAATCCAATTAAAATTAGCCATTTAGCTTACTTTATTAAAGTAAACAAGATATTTATTATTTAATTAATTTAATTATTCAAAATTTGAATAATCAAATAATTAAATACAAATATCTTAAATATATGTATTATATTTACATTAAATAATCAAAATACATATATTAATAATAAATATCAAATATCACAATTCGACATTTAATAAATGGCCGAAAGATCTCAAACACATGTATTTTTGTTTAACCGTTAAATGACTTATAAATAATCAGTATTATTTATAAATGTTTCCTTAGTGCTCTACGAGTATATTTCATTAGTGAGACTCTATAGGTTCAGGCATATCCGTCACGAAATCTAATTTCGTGTCTATAATTTACCCACCCGTAAATTATGACGAACACAGATAAAGTCTCTGAACCATACAGGTCGAGGTCACTGCATACGTATATGTAGGGGTTTTAGGGGCTAAAACCGGTAACGCAGCGGAAGCGGTGGAAAATCGTATTTTCCGATTTCAAAACTTTTTCTCAGATTAATTAAATAAAAATATTTATTTAATTATCTAATAATCAAATTATGAAACAAAATTCAAATGAATCATATTCAAGTGAATTTACCAAATTACCCTTATATTGGAATTTTGTCTATTTTAGTCCGAAATTGATCTAATCAATTTTGAATGATTCTAAATCATTTCTAAGATGAATTTAACATGTTCAAAACATCAAAACACCAAAAGCACCAAAAATCCCCAAAAGTCCATCCTTGGCCGAATGCACTACATTAGTGCCATTTTGTGCACTTTGTCATTTCATGCATCAAAACACATCAAGATGTAATCCAATGAACATGAAACTTTATATGCATCATATACACATCCAAATGCACAACATATATGAAAATCCCCAAATTTGGAATTGTTCATGAACCCTAATTTTTCAATTTCTTCAAATTGGACAAATTAGACCAAATTGGTTAAATCAATTACTTCAATCATGTTTCTTCCATCCAACCAAAGTCTCAACACAATGAAACAACTCAAGATCAAATCTAGGTCATCTAAGAGTGGGTCAACAACTCTAGATTAGCAACAAGGTTTCCAAAACCACAAAAGAACACTTATTACTACAATAGCCATAAGCTTCCTTCATCATACATGCTCTACACTTTCTTCAAAACTTCCATCATCAAAAACACAAAGAATAAAGAAAGAAATAACCTAAGAACATCATATGTTAAAGCCTAGATCCTAAGGAACATTTTCCTTTCTAATAGTAAGTTGAAGAAACTTACTAAAATCCAAGCTTTCTTTGATTTCTTCTTTCTTTCTCACAAGCTTCCTTTGTTTCCATTAATGGAGTTTTCTTTAAAGTGTGTTAGGTTATCAAATGAAATGAAATTAAAACAATATATATGTGTACAAAACTTGCCTTGGCCGAAAATGGTAAGGCTAACACAAAAAATATTAATTTCAATTTCATTTCAAATTTCATTTGATCAACTTATCTTATCAACTTAATAAATATCTAAAACACCTTTATTGATATTTATTTAAGTCAACAAAAGCAACCAAGAAAAATATAACTCTTATATTTATAAGGTGTTGGCCGAAATTATGAAGAAATAAAGGAAAAAGATATTTTTATTTTTCAAACAATTTTGAACAAATATCTTAAGAAGTCAAAATCAATTTGACAACCTTTTCCTTTAATGTAAAGTCAAACATTTACATTTATAATCATTTCCTAACTTTATCATTTGGTGATATATTTATATTTTAATTATATTAATCATTTAACAATTAAATAATTAAATAATTAATTAAATACAAATATATCAAATATATGTATTATACTTACTTTAAATATCTCAAATACATATATTGATGATATATGTCAAATACCTTTATTTGACTATTTATTAATGTGTATTTAATAATATCATATATTAAATACAAATACACATTAATTAGGAAATGACGGTTCGGCCCGTTCGCATGTATTTTTCGTTTAACGATTAAACGATTTATAAATAATCATCATTATTCATAAATGTTGGTCTAGTGCTCTACGAGTATGTTTCATTATTGAGACTCTCTAGATTCAGGTATATCCGTCACGAAATCCAATTTCATGTCCATAATCTATCCACCCGTAGATTATGACGATCACGGATAATCTAGCTGAATCATACAAGTCGAGGTCATTGCATACATATAATCCCTCCGTCACAGGTATCCAGATAATCCCAGAGATATAGATGTAAACGTCAAATCTCTATAGGTATTATCTCGTCGACGTATCTATTAGCAATCTTTAAATAACACTCGGAACTTACTTCCGATGTATACTGTGGCCACAGATTTAACAGACTGCTAAATATATATGGACTACCTATGTTCTGTACACAAAACTGACGGATCCTATCTTGACACACACAGGATATCCTGAGGATCGATCCACACCCAACGAACAGGCGGAGGTCTGATCTAAATAGATCGGTGACGTGACTGCCATCTAAGTGTGGAGGATGTCTCATACATCCACAGTGGTGTCTCAAGTCGAAGGACCACTATGCTACTCAACCCGAGAAGATTCTTATTGACGTTGGTGTACCATCCATTAAGAATCTTCGGTGAGCCGTTCAGTGTTTATCCATTATAAACACCTACACATCTATACGAGTCTCTCCAGACTCATGGTTCATTGGGATAAACCATCAGACCAAGTCTCGATATACAACATGTACTGGTCTCAACAGATTTGACTAACCGACCCATGTTAGTGAATCTTGACCAGGAACTTTATTTGATAATATATATCTCTAGCAATGACACTTCCCAATGTCAATTACAAACTAACTTTGTAACTGTGTACTGCATTATATATTATCGGGCCTTTGTTTAATATATACATATCACTAAACCAATTTAGTTTCAATCTAATCGTAATCAGATCGAATACGTATATAAAAACAAGAGGTGCAACCACAAATAAGTAATATTATGGAATAAGGGGATATTCGTATTCATGAGTCAGACATAAATACGGTCCGGATTGACGCTCTGAGCACCAACCCCAACAGTATAGTCCTTCTGTCATAGATATCTGGATTATCCCAGAGATATAGATATAAACGTCAAATCTCTATATGTATAATCTCGTCGACGATTCTATTAGCAATCTCTTAAATAACACTTGGAACTCATTTCTACAGTGCACCAAGGGCCCATGGATTTAACAGATTGCTAATTCCATAATGGATACCTATGTTCTGTACGCAGAACTGACAGATCTTATCTTGATACGCACATGATATCCTGTGGATCAGCCCACACTCAACGAACATGCAGAGGTCTGATCTAAGTAGATCGGTGACGTGACTGCCATCAAAGTGTGGAGGATACCTCATACATCCATAATGGTATCTCAAGTTGAATGATCATTATGCTCACTCAACCCGAGAAGATTCTTATTGATGTTGGTGTACCATCTATTAAGAATCTTCAGTGAGTCGTTCAATATTTATCTGATATAAATACCTACATGTCTATACGAGTCTCCCGAGACTCATGGTTCATTGAGAAACCATTAGAATCCAACATTCCAATATACGACACGTATCGGTTTCAGCGGGTTTACTTACTGACCAAGTAATTGTAAACCTTGACCAGGAACAGTTAAAAAATGATAATGTTATGATACTGCTCAATGTCAGTTGCGACGCTTTTGCAACTGTATCATAACAATTCACTCTATGGTCATTTACGTCTTTACCATATAATAAAATAATTTATATTATAGAAACTGTTTATTTTATTCACTAATAAAATATTTACAAGAGTATTTATAGGGAAATAGATAAGAAATTGGCGCTCAGAGCACCAACCCTAACAAATGTTACCTATACAGTTCATAATGTTTAGGCTTGTAGCAGTGACAAGTTTATTCACCATTTCCCAATTCTTCTGAAATAAACCCGCAGGTAAGCCATCCGGCCCTGGAGCCTTTGTGGGACACATCTGTGAAAGAGCCCCTCTGATATCTTCCTTTGTAAATGGTTGCATCAGTTTTTCATTCATCTCCCCTATAATCTCTTGAGGCATACTCGACAACACTGCACTGATTTTTTCTTGGTTTGGATTTGTTGTTTTGAACATCTGTTAAAAATAGCCACAAAATTCCTCTTCTATTTCCCCTCATTATCCTTCCATATATCCTCTTTATTTAGCACACCCCAAATCTTGTTCTTATTATTCTCTTTGTAGCTCTAGAATGGAAATATCTAGTATTTTTATCCCCCTCTTTCAGCCAATCCACGTATAACGCTTCATCGCACCTTCAGGGTGTCCATACACCACTGTTAACCTCATGTTTAGCTCATTCCTGGAATGAGCCTCCGCATCAATGTGATGCTTGCTGAATGATTTTATATTAACCTCTATCTCTAGAGTCCATAACATTGTTAAAACCTAATTTTCTGCTTACTGATGTCATCTACTTAGACATCAACTTTATTTCACAGATAAAAACAAGTTGAGGCCTCTGCAGTTGGAGAATTTTCTGAAGTGCACGAAACGTCTGGTCATTCCCCAAGCCTCGAACGTTCTAACTAATGATTTTCATTGATGTCGGTGGGGCTGGGACCCAGCCTCCACCGTTGAATCTGTCATACAAGATGTTGATATCTCCATCTCATCCCTCTTTGTTGTTTTCCAACTCAGTTTGAAATCTGCTTTTGGGGAGCTCAAAATCACTTGATTTGAGATCAACTTCATAAGGCTATCCATCATTTCCTTCTTGTTCTCCATACTTATGCATTCCCAGAGCTGCATAATCTTTTGAGAGCTTTAGCCACCACCCATGTGTCCTCTGTTGCACTATGATTTCTGGCTTGAGATTTCCACTGCCTTTTATTTTTTGGTTTTGACTTCGACTGTTCATTCACAAGCCCATTATCAACTTCCCCTATCCCAGCTAAATCTAAGCACTCCATATACTGTGGCCTAAGCATCCACAACAGAAACAAAAGTCTGGTAAACGTTCATACAGGACTGGTAATATAATGTTATCTCCCTCTTCTTGTTTCAGAATAACCATCTTCTTCAAAGGCTTTGTTATATCCACCGAAACTCTAACTCTAACAAATTTTCCAAAACATTCCCATGCCATATCTGTATCCACCTCTTCCATCTTCCTCACTTTTTCCCCAAGCAATTTGACAGTATCTCTATTCATACACATGATATGAATGTTATGGATTTGGACCTACAAGGAAACATGAGTAAAGGGCTGTTTCAAAATATCCCATATGCCCAATGGCTCTATAAAATAATCAACGCTCTATCAAAATGCCAAGGCCCTCCTGCGAGCACTCTGTGTTTGTCTGCCTCAGAAGCAAACATAAACATAAAAGCATTATCTCACTGGCTTTCGATTATGACCTCTCTGACTGTTTTCCAAATTAGCTACATTGTGGCTTTAAAACCTTCCTTATTCACTCCACTTGTGAGAAAGACCTTACCCACCAGACAATGTGCTGCCAACCGCTCACCTTTGGACTTCATCTACCCCATAAAGATTACTTTATTCTCTTCCTATTCTTTCAAAGAAATAGCATTGCATTTGCAAATCAATTCTTTTGTTTCCATTGAAAAAATTATGTTTGTACCAATAATTGTGATAGTTAGAGGGCACCTACTCTCTTCACCACCCTCACAGAGCTCTCTCGCCTATTAATCCCTAACAAAAGTTCTCAGGTGCCACCCAGCACAGATCTGACCACCAAAATAAAAGCAAAGGTAGACAAAGAGAAGGAAAAATACAAAAGGTTAAATAAAACCCCAAGAGATGAGGACTGAAGGTCCCAAAGAACCCCAATCTACTTTCATACAATGCCCCTTTTCAGAGAAAATGAAACCCCAGAGAAAGACTTTTTAATTCATTAGATTAATGTTAGATATCACTAGTTCATACAGTTACTATACCTTATGTGGTGTTTTTGTTTTTAATTTCATTCTAATATTAACTAATAGAATAAGAGATATTTTATTTTTGCTATAAAAATTTAAAAAATATAAATTTTAATTGTAACAGAACTAATTGTATAAGTATTTCTATATATTTCTATTAATTATTTCTAGCTGTAGAATTAGAAGAGTTATCACCTCGCAACAATGAAGTACATGGCATTCGCTTGGTCATACCCGGAGTTGAATTCCCTAGATTTGAAGAAGATGATCCCATGAGTTGGTTGTACAAGCCGAACCACTTCTTTGCTATCCATCACATCCATCATCAACATCAAATTATGCTAGCTTCTTACTATATAGAAGGTCACACATTGGTGTGGTGTGGTTTCAAGAGATGGAGAACACATGGCAACTTACAAGTTACGAAATCCTTTCAAGGGCTATCATGGTGAGGTTCGGTCCATCCGCTTATGATGATCCCATTGCCCAATTCAAACGTTTATTACAAAATTCAACGATGAAGGAGTACAAGGCTTAGTTTGAGTCCTTATCCAATCGGCTTCCAAATTTAAGTGAAGAATACAAACTTAATTATTTTCTAGCTAGCCTAAAGGATGAGTTAGAGATTCATGTTCGACTTGCCAACCCTCCCAATGTCACCCAAGCTTTTGGACGGGCTGAACTACTAGAAAGATGCACTGTCCTAACTCATAAACCTTCTAGATTTTCGCCCAATTCCTCAAACACTAGCCAAACCACATTTCATACCTCTAGCCAAAAACAAGCCCAAACAAGGCCTTCTCAACAGACCACTCCCAACATCAAAAACACCATTAGCACCACCTGAAGTACCAGTGACAGAATGAATGAGAGAAGAAAGAATGGGCTAAGCTATTATTGTGATGAGAAGTGGCACAATGGCCATAGGTGCAAGAAACCCATATTTTTCTTACTTGAAGGTGTCAATTTCGGGGTTGATCATGTGTTGGAGAAGGGAGACGTCAAGGAAAACCGGGCAGGAGAATACTATGTGGCATCAAAAGAGGACAAGGTAGAGATTTCCCTCAATACTATTACTGGTTCCTCTTCAACCAAGACAAAACGAGTAATGAGAAAATTAGGAAATCAGCCCCTAAAGTGCTAATAGACTCTGGCAGCACCCATTGTTTTGTAGATGCAAACATGGCACCTATTCAAGAAGGGGGACAACTGCAAGTGACCATTGATAATGGAGATAAAGTTCATTAACAGGGCTTATGTGAAGAGGGGACTCTCGAAAAACAAGGTAACACTTTTTAAGTGCCTTTTTAGTTACTGCCTTTAGGAGGCTGTGACATAGTGATGGGAATTACTTGGTTGTAAAAACTAGGTCCTATTTTGTGAGATTTTAGAAGCTTAAGCATGCAATTTAAGTAGGAAGGGAACCAAGTAGTGTTGAAAGGACTAACCCCAACAGAATGGACAGTAGAGGAGAGAGAGGAATTCTGTAAAAATTCTAAAGGGGTCCTAAGGGGGTTGATTTTGTAACCTTTTCAAAGTAACGTGTCCAACTACCTAAGTCAAAAACTCACTATACTCCAGAGATATAATAACTCTTAACAGACTTCTCTGACCTTTTTCAGGATCCTCAAGGCCCTCCCCCTCTTAGAAGCCATGATCACCATATCCCTCTCATTGATGAGACCAAATCTGTATGTGTTAGACCCTATAGGTACCATTATTTTCAAAAGGCTGAGATAGAGAAATTGGTGGAGGAAATGTTGAAAAGTGGAGTTATTAGACCTATCTAAAGTTTTTTTTCATTCCCGGTTTTGTTAGTTAGAAATGCCGATGGGAGTTGGAAAATGGGTGTTGACTATTGGGCTCTAAATAAAGAAACTATTAAAGATAAATTCACAATCTTAGTCATTGAGGAATTACTTAATGAATTACACGAAGCTTCTATCTTTTCAAAAATTGACCTTAGATTACAATTCATATATTATAATATAAGTGAGATTAATCTATATTCTTATATTAAGCATTTCACCATTTACCCCAACAGAATGAAATTAGCTACTCATAATATGAATAAAAACACACATAATTTTATTACTGGAAGAAAAAATTACAAGAAAGCTTTAAAAAATTAAAACACACAAGACACTATGTTCCAAGTTTTAAAGAGAATCCTCAAAATAAAGCATTAATAAAATGAAGTGTTGAGCACCTCTATTTATAATACATGGCTCAACATCTCTACCTCTACAAAACTTATTTCTTTTTAATTTTTTTATTTTTTTAAAGTCATACAACCTTTCAAAAGTTGTATGACTTTTGCAAGCAAATGGAAAATGATAACCACCTTTCGGTGGGTTGTCATTTTCCAATTATAAATATTTTTATTTTTATTTTTTTACATGCAAATGGATAATGACTTTTACATGCAGCACACGTTGGATTTTTCATCAATTTCGACCTTAAAAACATCAAAATTAGAAAATCTTATAAAGAGAAAAGTTGTAGATATTTAAATCTTCTTTCATCAAGAACTAGAATCGCCTCAATCTGATATCAGAGTAAAACGTTATGGCCAAATTATGAAAATTACGCAAGGTTGGAATTTCCGAAATTGTACACTGTTAGAATGCCCTTTTAAGTTTCCGACCTCCAAAATCCAAATGTCACGTCCATTTTTCTAGTTACGCATCCAAATTATTATTTGACCTACATAAGAAATAAAAATAAAAATAAAAATATATAAAATATAGATTTAATTATTATTTCACAAATGTGCTAAATTAAGGGGATTAACAAAACTACAAGTATAAAATGATTAGTTTTTCTTTTATTAAGTGTACATTTTTTAATGTTCATCGCCTCCCAATATAAATGGTTGTATAAACTATTGGGTTATGACTTGGTGGTAGAGTATAAACCAGGAAAGACTAATGGAGCAACTGATGCACTCTTACGACTCCAATGAGAAAAGACAGATACTGAATTGACGCTTCACGCTATTTCCTATCATGTTGCCCTCTTATATTCCATCTACTTATGGAAATGACCCCATATTGAGTGGCTTATTACAGAAATTCCATGCAGAAAACCTTTCAGTTGGTAAGTATGAGATGCAGAGACAAATTCTAACTTACAATTGAAGAATCTATATGGGTACAGCTACTGACCTACATCAACAAGTACTAAAACTCTATCATGACAGTCCTCAAGGAGGACACTTAGGCCCACAAGACACTATGTAGAATTAAGAGAGAGTTATATTGGCCAGGGTAAAAACTATGTGTGAAGAACTACATAAAGGTGTGTGATGCATGTCAAAAAATTAAGGTGGAGAATGTACACCCAGCAGGCTTAATCTAACCCTTACCCATTCCAGAGCGCAATTGGATAGACTTGAGCATGATGAGTGGTAATTATATCAATATTTCCCACTCATTTAACCTAATATTTTGTATAGTTTCTCGAGTTTTATGAACGTTTTGATGTGTTTTTATTTATTTTGCAGATAAAAATAATATTAGGACTTAATGGAATCAACTCGGGGCTAAACCGATGAAATTCGGAGGAAAAAATGTCAAAAATGAAAATTTACTGTACGTGTCACGAAGTGCAGTCCTAAATTCCAATTTTGTGCAAGTTTGGTATTTTGGCCATAACTTTTCATCCGATATCAGATTGAGCTGATTCAAATTGTAGATTAAAGAAACTCAAAGATCTACAACTTTGAAATTTTAAAATTTTTTAAATTCCGAAGTTTTCATGACCGAAATTAACGACTAATCCAATATGTTTTGTGTAAAAACTAAAGTCATTATCAAAAAAATAAAAAAAATGGAAAATGACAATTTACAATTGTCAAACTTCCACAAAACATGCTTGCATATTTGGTGGAGTGTTTTGTGGAGTGTCTTGTGGCATGTTTGGTGGAGTGTTTGGTGAAGGATTTTGTGGAGTGTTTGGTGGAGCAATTGGTGGAGAAATTGGTGGAAGCCTTTAGATTTTCCTATAAACACCAAGCTATTTCATTTGTAATTCTCACGCTTTCCTTAGGTTTTTGTAAGGAATTTAAGGATTGCATCTTATTTGTATTTATTTTTCAGTATTTAATTTATGTATTTTTATTTTCAGTAATAGTAGTAGTTTCTTTTCTTCTCTTTTCTTTTATGTTTAGTAGTTAGATTTCTGCTGGGAGAAGGGTGAAGCTTTTATTATTTTAATTTAGATTAATCTCTCTTAATTATAATATGGAAATTATAATTCAAACTAAAAGGTTATACCGCCTTAATGGCTGGTTTTATTTATTTGACATAATGTGACACCGCCTATATGGCCGGTCTTTAGGTGACAGATAATTACCGCCTATATGGCTGGTTTATGGACAAATGATAATATCGCCTTTATGGTTAGTTGGACTTAATTGGAAATCTGACTTAATGAGGTTACTGCCTATATGGTCAATTGGTAATATCACTGATAAATTCCATATTATAATAAGGGAGATTTCTAAATTAGAAGTAGTAAGGGTGGATCCCTTAACCCCCAGCATTTTATTTTTATTCTAGGGAAGTGATGAAACACAATATTAACATGCTTAATAATTAATTTAATTATATTATGGGTAATTCTTTAGTTTGTTTATTAAGTCTTAAGCTTAATGCTTCTTGTTAACTGGCCATTAATAAGATTGATTTGGTAAACTTAAAATAAACTTGACGAATGAATTTTAGGTTTCAGCCTTAGACTTAATAGCCCACGATCTTCCTTGAGGATAGATAACCCTTTAATAGATTTCCTTACAGGATAGACATATACCTTTCGGTCGGGGGTAGCCACTATTGGAACTTGAACTTAATGAATTCAGGTAACTTGATTAACATAGACATATGATTAATTGGGTTATTTGGGTGTTTGCATTTGACCATCGACAGAGGCTTTTGCATATCTTCGTGTTCCAGGTTAGCAAACTAATTTATTACACATATATAAGAGAATCAATTCATCATTATATTAATATTGTGTAGAGTCACGACCCTAGATATTTATGTCTTTTGTTATTTTCCTTAGTATTTTCTTTTGTGTTTTTATTTATTTATTTGTTCAGCAAATCCACATTCAACCAACCAAAAGCGATCATTCTCTTCTCCCTCAATTAGATACATGTAAATAAATAGTATCAATAATTAATAACAATAGTAGTAATTAAGTCATCGTGGGATCGATATTTTTATACTACTTGAACGATACGTGCGCTTGCGTTATACGTGTGTGATTACGCACCGGTCAAGTTTTTGGCGCCGTTGCCGGGGACTTATTTTTCTTGAGTTATTAATTTTGAAACTATCTAATTTACTTGTATCTAATTTTCTTTTTATTTGTAATTTTTATTTCCTTCTATTATTTTTCAGGTTGTTGACATGGATCTTCGTTGGGAGATAGAAAGATTACGAGCTTTACTAGAAGAAGATACACCCCAAATCAGGGAGCAACAGTCCGGTTTTCTGAGGCCTGTTGTCCAGACCAACAATTATCACTGGATGCCAGAACCAAGCAATACTACATTTGCTCAACAGAACGCAATGGGGAGATGTGTGATATGCGATGCTAACCACCCGAGCGATCAATGTATATATATTTCAGAGTGTCAGAATTATCGGAATCAATCAAGGTACGAAGAACCAGCATATTTCACTGAACCTTATTCTCCGTCTTATCCACCATCTACCTACGATTTTCATCAAGAACCAGAACCATCAGAGGAAGATCAGATGGTTGACATGCTCAAAGATTGGTTCAAGAAACAAGACGAAAAGTTGGATACAATGCTTGAAACATTCCAGAATCAACTTGAAAGTATTCAGAGACAATCAACATCCATTCAGAGACTGACAGATCAAACGAGACAATTAACAGAAAACCAGAGCTATATACCTCAAGAAGCATTTTCAGATGAAACTGATGAAGCCTTCGAGTATCCAGAGTTTCAACATGACACCTTATTAGAGGAAGAGGCTGAGCAGTATCAAGAACCAGAGATATCTATTCATGAGCCCAAACCAGCGAAGTCTTTGTTTGATTTTTATTATTCTGTCTCTGACGAGGATAAAGAAGCTGAGATGTTTGTACCAACTGCACCAACAAGGGAGGATGAAACTTTCCATCTTCAAAATGAAGATCTTGGAGCTTCCATTGCACAAATGTTCGAAGAAGATTTATCTGAGCCAGTCCCATCAGAGGATGAAGACCTAAAATCTGACATTTCTTTACATCCTCAGGTTGACACTTATGGAGCATGCATTTCACAGATGACAGATGAAGAAATGAATGTGGAAATCCTAAAATACATCTGTGAAGAAATGGTGGAGCAAGATGCAAAACAAATGGAAGAGAAAATGTTAGACCTTATTGATGATCCAATGCATTCAGGAGAAACATCATTGTTTTGGGGAGTACAAATCAAAGACATCACCCAGAAGCTTGACAGAATGGAACTTCCATTCAAAGTCAAGCACCATACGAGACCTCCTGATTTTCTTTCTTTCTTTTCAAGAACCACTGGAGCGACAAAGTTTAAAAAGGTGGCACAAGCACTGAATGAGACAAAATTATTTTTGCCACTTTACCGTTGGAAGAGACCCTTCAAAAGCAACGCACACGTGATTGTCTTTAATCGGACATCCAAAACGACGCTTAAACCTCCTTAAAAGATGGATTTTAGCTCACGTCTAGCTGACGACGTTAAACTTAGCGCTAGATGGGAGGCAACCCATGCAATTTGTGTATATAATGTGATTTGGTGTGATTTCATTTTGTGTGTTTAGTTTTCGCAGGTTAAGTCATTTCAGGATGGAAGAAGCTCTCGTAAATCTTCACAAGCAATTTCCTTCTCTCCCTAAAAAATCTCTGATGAAATTTTACAAAGCTAGCTTGGAACGGATGAGACTACTGATGATCAAAGGTATTCCTACTGACATTCGTTGGATTATTGAAGCACGAGTCTGATTGGCAGGTGAGTTTTCTGAGTCTTTTATTTCACATCTGCCTGGTTTAGGAAGAAACACGTATGCTAAAAAGAGAAGAGCCAAAAGAATGTGTGTTTGCTATAAATGTGCTCGTATGTTTTGTGATACTCGTTGTCGTTCTTTAGGAATGGTGTCTGATAACCGTGAAGATAAGATTAATTTCATTAGGGATGGCTTGAGTAAGGAGTCTTTGGATGACATATCTAAAACTCTTGAGACGCATCCTAGTGGATATGTGTACCACGGAATTCGCGTGTTATATGCACAATTCCAAAAAGAAAGACAACAGTTAAGTCTCGGGAATCTGACTCAAAAAGACCATGTTTGCCAATTTATAAGAAAATTGGATGGGAAGCTTGTCCCTGACACATAGACGTCAATCAAGCCGTAAATTATTGTAAATATTATATCTCTTTGTCTTTTCCTAATAATTGTGATTTGTTTTGTTATTTTCTCCGACAAGATCCAGATCTTTTTGACTATCACGATTTATTTTACTGTTTAACTAATAATTGTCATTTGGCAGGTACTAGTGCTATTATTTTTACTCACCATTTTCAGGTGTTATAAATTCAACTCATCATTGCATTTTTGAAGACATCCAGAGTAAAACATGGAAGCTACTTCAAGAAGACGAGTTGAAAACATCTGTGTGTTTTGCGGTACTAGTGTTGGTGCTAAACCACAATACGTAGCAGCAACACAGGAATTGGGTCGAGTCTTAGCTGCAAGGAATATGCACTTAGTATATGGCGGTGGCAATCTTGGACTAATGGGGATCGTTTCAAAAGCTGTACAGGAAGGAGGCAGTCAAGTCTTGGGAATCATTCCAAAACCCTTGACGGAGGAGAATCTTATTGGACCATAAAATAGAGAGGAACTAATTGTGCCAGGTATGTCTGAATGACTGATAGAAATGATTAATCGTGCTGATGCTTTTATTGCTTTGCCAGGTGGCTTGGGCACAATGGAGGAAATTTTTACAGTGTTATCTTGGGCAAACCTGAACATACACCAGAAACCGCTTGGACTGTACAACGTTGATGGATTTTATGATTTTCTTTGTGTGTTTCTTGATGATGCCTAGAGAAATAAGTTCGTGTCAAAACCTGTAAAAGAACTCATCTTCACTGCCAGAACTGCCCCAGATTTAATTGACCAAATCTTAGCCTTTGAACCACAAATTGACCCTATCATTTCAAAGATAAATTGGTCCGAGAACGATCGTGGTAAGAGGCGTCGGATTAATCTGGATCTTAACCTTTAACTTTTCATTTAGATGTAGAATTTCAGCTAACCAGGTACTGTTTAAGACATTAGGGACAATGTCTCATTTAGGTTTGGGGGAGATGATTAGTTGACTAGTACTTTGTTTTTATTCCAAAATTTTTCGAAAAATACAAAAAAAATTGAAAAATTTTACAAAAAAAAAAAAAAATTTGTTTTTGTTTTTAACTTGATTAATCAGGTGAAATTGGTGAGAGATAGTTGTGTAAGGAGTTTCCACTCCTGAGACGTATCTCAAACCCATTTTCGAAATAAGTTAATTTTTGTTTATTTCCTTTTAAATTATTTAATTTGTGAATTCTCCATAATACTGACTAAAATGGATCTTCATATGCTCAGTTGACAGGTATTATCAACATACATGGTAACATACGGACATAAGAAGTAATTGACGAGTTTGTAATATTCAGTGCTCTAGTTTAATTGGAGGAAGCATCTAAATAAGCGATGGGATAAAAAAAACATCTGAGATCCGAGTTATTAAGTCTGTAAGGGTGTCTTAACACCTAGTGCCCTAAAGCCAACTGGTTTGGGAGTCACTGGCCCAAAGCTCGTTACATGGAACGAAGAGGTTGCAAATATATATATATATATATATATATATATATATATATATATATATATATATCTGAAGTCTGAGTAATTAAGTCCGTATGGGTGTTTTAAAACCTAGTGCCTTAAAGCCAATTGGTTTGGGAGTCACTGGCCCAAAGCTCGCTACATAGATGGAAGATATTGTATATAAATAAAAAAAATCAAAAATCAAGGAAAAAAAATCAGAAAAATCAGAAAAATTATTCCATTGCTTAAAAAAGGTGTGAATTCTGATATAACTTTAGGACAAAAATATTACTCTCTTTTCAACTACACTTGTGACTATTGTGGGAGAAATAAGTTGATTAATATTTTGTTGGCTGTGTATATGGAGAATGGTAAAAATAATCGGAGAATTTACTTATTCGGTAATTTAGAAAGAAAGAAAACAACTACTAACTTGGAGTAGAAGTTTCACCTGTTTAGTCACTAACTTCTTTATTCTTTTTTCTCTTGTCTTTTTGCTTTTGTGTGCATTAGTTTTACTATCTTTTTACTTTTATCAAACGTTTGTGGGTATCTGTAAACCCTCACGAGAATACAACTCGTCCACTAGGGACACCTAGGGGTTTAAAGGCTTGTTGCATATGCTAAATGCAACCGTGATTCCTACGAAAGTGGCTTAGCTTAATTTTATTTTAAAGATGTTATGTTATTTTATTTTGTTATTTTGCTCGAAGACTAGCAAAATGTTAGGTTTGGGGGTGTGATGAGTGGTAATTATATCAATATTTCCCACTCATTTAACCTAATATTTTGTATAGTTTCTCGAGTTTTATGAACGTTTTGATGTGTTTTTATTTATTTTGTAGATAAAAATAATATTGGGACTTAATGGAATCAACTCGGGGCTAAAATGATGAAATTCGGAAGAAAAAATGTCAAAAACGAAAATTTACTGTACGCGCCACGAAGTGCAGTCCTAAATTCCAGTTTTGCGCAAGTTTGGTATTTTGGCCATAACTTTTTCATCTGATATCCGATTGAGCTGATTCAAATTGCAGATTAAAGAAAACTCAAAGATCTACAACTTTAAATTTTAAATATTTTTGAATTCCGAAGTTTTCAAGACCTAAGTTAACGAATAATCCAATGTATTTTGTGTAAAAACTAAAGTCATTATCAAAAAATTAAGAAATGGAAAATGCAATTTATAATTGTCAAACTTCCACAAAACATGCTTGCATGTTTGGTGGAGTGTTTTGTGGAGTGTCTTGTGGCATGTTTGGTGGAGTGTTTGGTGGAGGATTTTGTGGAGTGTTTGGTGGAGTAATTGGTGGAAGCCTTTAGATTTTCCTATAAACACCAAGCTATTTCATTTGTAATTCTCACGCTTTCCTTAGGTTTTTGTAAGGAATTTAAGGATTGTATCTTATTTGTATTTATTTTTCAGTATTTAATTTATGTATTTTTATTTTCAGTAATAGTTGCAGTTTCTTTTCTTCTATTTTCTTTTATGTTTAGTAGTTAGATTTCTGCTGGGGGAAGGGTGAAGCTTTTATTATTTTAATTTAGATTAATCTCCCCTAATTATAATATGTAAATTATAATTCAAACTAAAATTTTATACCGCCTTAATGGCTGGTTTTATTTATTTGACATAATGTGACACCGCCTATATGGCCGGTCTTTAGGTGACAGATAATTACCGCCTATGTGGCTGGTTTATGGACAAATGATAATACCGCCTTTATGGCTAGTTGGACTTAATTGGAAATCTGACTTAATGAGGTTACCGCATATATGGTTGGTTGGTAATATCACTGATAAATTTCATATTATAATAAGGGAGATTTCTAAATTAGAAGTAGTAAGGGTGGATCCCCTAACCCCCTGTATTTTATTTTTATTATAGGGAAGTGATGAAACACAATATTAACATGCTTAATAATTGATTTAATTATATTATGGGTAATTCTTTAGTTTTTTTATTACGTCTTAAGCTTAATGCTTCTTATTAACTGGCCATTAATAAAATTGATTTGGTAAACTTAAAATAAACTTGACGAAGGAATTTTAGGTTTCAGCCTTAGACTTAATAGCCCACGATCTTCCTTGAGGATATATAACCCTTTAATAGATTTCCTTACATGATAGACATATACATGTCGGGCGGGGGTAGCCACTATTGGAACTTGAACTTAATGAATTCAGGTAACTTGATCAACATAGACATATGATTAATTGGGTTATTTGGGTGTTTGCATCTGACCATCGACAGAGGCTTTTGCATATCTTCGTGTTCCAGGTTAGCAAACTAATTTATTACACATATATAAGAGAATCAATTCATCATTAGAATAATATTGTGTAGAGTCACGACCCTAGATATTTATGTCTTTTGTTATTTTCCTTAGTATTTTCTTTTGTGTTCTTATTTATTTATTTGTTCAGCAAATCCACATTCAACCAACCAAAAGCGATCATTCTCTTCTCCCTCAATTAGATACATGTAAATAAATAGTATCAATAATTAATAACTATAGTAGGAAGTAAGTCATCGTGGGATCGATATTTTTATACTACTTGAACTATACGTGCGTTTGCGTTATACGTGTGTGATTACGCACCGGTCAGAGCATGGATTTCATAGAGAGCCTACCAACATCACAATGAGCAAACTCGATCATGGTGGTGGTGGACCGGTGATCAAAGTACGCCCACTTTCTTAGCCTTTCTCACCCTTACACAACACAGAAGGTAGCCCAGCTCTTCATGTGGTAAATATTTCGCTTGCATGGTATGCCAACATCAATTGTCAGTGACAAGGATCCCATTTTTACCAGCTTGTTTTAGAAGGAATTTTTTGAAGCACAAATGACTAAACTTAAACTAAGCTTCTCTTATCATCCATAGATAAACGGGCAAACAGAAGTAACCAATAAGAGCTTGGATCATTACCTAATCCTTGTGGGAGACAAATATAGATCTTGGGCACAATGGCTACCATTATCTGAATGGTAGTATAACACTATCACCCACTCAGCTATTGGGGCAGATGTGGGACCCCTAGGGTCGGATCGGTGTCCTTCGCAATGGAAGTGGGTCTAACCAATAGATATCAGATATGGGTGTAATTTTAAAATATTTAATGAAATATTATATTCAATTACAAGTGTATAGGAAAAAATTGGAGCTGAATCAGAGTCCGGAAACTCCAGAACGGGAGGAAATAAGATTTAGTGCACACGCACATGACGAGCGCGCTACAGTGCCCGTGCAAACCAAAGTTTTTTTTTTAAAAAAAAAAAAATTCTTTAAACTCCTCCAGCTCTATGGAAACAGAGAGCTGGAGAGAATATGGTCTTCTACCTTAAATCTTTTCAATATTCCTTAAAAACTCTCAAAACACCCAAAATTAATTCTTAACATCAAAACCAACATCAACACATGTTATAGAATAAAAAATCATGTATTTTAAAATATCAAATAATTTTACAAAAATATAAATTTATTCTAAATATGCACATGCGTAAATTTTGAATCCCAAACACAAACCAAATTAGAATCCCACAATGAAATCACTTATGAACAATTCTAGGTCACCCAAATGTGGTCAAGAGATTCTAGAATGGTAGCCTTATCTCCAAGCTATTATCTAGAGTTCCAAACTCTAATTTTTTGATTATGTCTAACATAAATATTTTGACCTAATTACAAGCATATTATGTTTATACTTCTAAAGTATCATAACACAATTAATTATCCTAATTTCAACATCAAGCTACGTTATTATGTATCTAATACATAATTCATCACTATATGTCTCACTAATGAAAACTCACTAATGAAAAACATAGCTTTTGGAGAAGATCAAATTTACCTAGCAAGGTTGATTCAAATATCCAATCTATTTCTCCTTGTTGAAATATTGTGGAGAAAATCCAAAGTTAGCAAGCTTGATTCCAAAATCCAACCTTGATTTCAATGCTAGCAAGCTTCACTTCAAGATCCATTCTAGATTCCAATGGTAGCAACCTTCACTTTAAGATCCAATCTTGATTTCTCCTAGATGAAATATTGTAAAGGCCTGACAAACTTCTCTAAACACTTCTCTAATTTAGGCTAATTTCTCTAATTTTTGCTAGTATTTAGCTTCCTCAAGATTTATTAAAACCTTCCTAAAACTTGTTATTTATAGCAAAACTTAGGCAATTTTTAATTAATAAAAGTTCTAATTAATTTTTAGGTTGGCTTAATCTAATCTGTCCAAATATGTATAACTAGGCGTGACTAATCTCCATTGTCTACCACTTTGATTTAATCCAATTAAATCAAGAAGAGAATTAGGAAATTGATTAGTTCAATATTTGCCACTTTGATTTAATCCAATTAAATCAAGCCAAAACCACATATTATTACATACTTACAATTATCATAATATTCTCAAATGATATAGATAATTATGATTTTACAATTAAGCTCTTGTGTAGTTATTGAATTAATCTAATTAATCCCAGTAGGTCAAAGTAAATAATCAATATTATCCAATAACACTTGATTATCTTAGTTGATAATTATAATATCGAATATTATCTTTTATCAAAATTAATCAGCTACCCAAGTGCTCAATGAGTACACTTCATATTGGGACTCTCTAAGTTCTGACACGTTCGTCATATAAGCCTAGCTAATATGTACGCAATTCGGCCACCTCCTAATTCACGAAGAACACGAACGACCTTTCTGAACTATACAAGTCGAGGTCATCACATATGTTTAACAATCCCTCTGTCGTAGGCTATCCGAGTTGTGCTTAGGAAACATAGAATACATCGTCAAGTGTTCGAAGCGCACATCTCATGTCGACATGTCCACGATTCTTCATAACTGATGTGACCAACCCTAGGTGATTGTCTTTAGCCAAAGCTTTAAGAATCGTGATTTTACTCACATGGATACCTAAACCTCTTATGGTACACATACGAGCCGAAAGATCATATCTTTCTTCGCACTTGATTCCTGAGTGTATCGGTCTACACCCAACGAACATCTAGAGGCCAGACAATGAAAGGTCTCTGACATACATGAAATCAAAGTGTGGAGAATCTCACATAAAATCAATGTTATCTTATAGTCAAAAGATTACATATGCTACTCAACTCGAGAAGATTCCTATTGATGGTGGTGTGTACTTCCAACTATTATGAATCACATGTGAGTCATTCAGTATTTGGTCCAACCAAAACCCACATGTCTATACAAGTTTCCAAAACCCATGATACATCGGGTAAAACCATTGGAACTCCAATTCGAATATACGACATGTGCTAGTCTTCTAGGTTATAGGAATTCGACCGTATTCCAAAACCAATGACTAGGAATATATATACTTTAAGAATAATTTACAATAGTAATACTTATCTCAATGTCGGACCACCTAGTGTTCAGTATTACTACAAGACTATTCTAAGGTCGATGTCATTCTTAGTATATCTATACATCAATCTAATACGCATAATGACAATACCATTAATAAGATATGAAATGAAATGAAAATGTAGTTATTTTATTAATAAATAATAAAATATACAATTCGGATTGACACTCCAAGCACCAACTCCAACAAACTCACACTTGCCTAGTATCAATATGTGTGGTACCGTAGTCTCATCTCTTCCATATGTTTATCGAAAAACTTAGGAGATAAGGACTTTATAAGCGGGTCTACTATGTTGTCTAGTCCTTGAACCTTTCAATTATCTCTCTAATAACGCAGTATTTCATTTCCACATATTTAGACTTGGAATGCGCTCTCGGCTTCTTACCCTACGCAATGGCTTCGTTATTATCACAGTACAATGAGATCGGATCCGCAATACTAGGCACAACGCCAAGTTTTGTGATAAAATTTATAATCGAAACAGCTTCTTCAGCAACTTCTGAAGCCACTATAAATTCCGCCTCAGTGGTAGAATCAGCTGTTGAGCCTTGCTTTGAACATCGCCAACTAACCACACCACCGTTAAGGGTAAATATGTATCATGATGTAGATTTTCTATCATCTGGATCTCCCTGAAAGTCAGAGTCTGTATAACTCTTAACTTGTAGCTCATTTTCTCCATATATCAGAAACTTATCCCTAGTACCCTTAAGAAATTTTACGATATATCTCACGGCAGTCCAATGATCATTACCTGGATCAGATTGATATCGGCTGGTCATACTGACACCGAAACTGATTTCAGGTCTAGTACATAGCATATCATACATTATGCTTCCAATACAAGAAACATATGGTAAGTTAGAAATTCTAACTCTTTATTCCTCAGTATGAGGTGCCATTTTCTTTGAAAGATGTATGTCGTATTGGAAATATACATTTGCTGCCTTGTAATTGGTAAAACCATACATTTCTAACATCTTATCTATGTAGTCGATTACGACAACCATATAAGCTTCCTAGCTCTATCCCGGTAGAGCCTTATACCTAGTATATAGGAAGCTTCACCCATATCTTTCATGGAGAAGTTCTTGCAAAGGTAGGCTTTCACACTTTGCATCAATCCTATATAATTTCCAATGATAAAGATGTCATCTACATACAAGACTAGGAAACATGTCATGCTCATACTCACTTTCTTATAAATACATGGTTCTTACTCGTTCTTGATGAAACCAGAAAATCTAATTATTTCATCAAAATGACGATTCCAGCTTCGGGATGTCTGTTTAAGTCCATAAATAGACTTTTGGAGCTTACAAACCAAGTTTGAAGTCTCTCTAGATACGAAACCCTCTGGTTGTTCCATATAGATATCATCTTCAAGGAATCCATTTAGGAAAGCGGTTTTCACATCCATCTGCCATATCTCATAGTCGTGATATGCAGTAATAGCTAAGAGAATCATAATAGATTTTAGCATGACTAATGGTGAAAATTTTTCCTTATAGTCAATCCCAGGATGTTGAGTGTAACCTTTCACTATCAGCCGGGACTTAAAGGTTTCCATATTTCCATCAGGCCCTCTCTTCCTTTTGTAAACTCATTTACAACCTATAGGTTTAACTCCTTCAGGGAGTTCAACTAAGTCCCAGACTTGATTGTCATGCATAGAATCCATCTCGAATTTCATGGCTCTCTACCATTTTCCCGAATCAATATCCAATATCGCTTCCTTATATGTAATCAGATTTGTTTCCTCAAAGAGGAGAAAATCTAGGCTGGCATCAGATGTTAAAAATAATCTCTCATGAGGCCTTGATATTCTGTTCGAGTTACGTAGAACTTGTGTTGTAAATCCTTCACCTAGTTTGATCTCTGGTTCCATCTTTGGTTCCTTAATGTTGGGATCACACTCATCAAGTGCAATCTCTCTATAATTCCCACTTTCTCTCAAAATTACTTTTCAAGAAAAGTGGCAAAGCGAGAAATAATTACATTTCTTTGCTCAGAATCATAGAATTGATATCCCAAGGAATTTTCAGAATATCCAACGAACCTATATTTATACCCCTTGGATGCTAGTTTATCCTGATGTGCAACTCTAACAAATGTAGGACAATCCAAAATCTTTAAATACCTAAGACTTGGATTTCTACTTAACCATATCTGATAGATGGTCGTAGAAACAGCTTTCGATAGAACCCTATTAAGTATGTGGGCAGCAATAAGTAAAACATAACCCCAAAGGTAATAAGGAAGATCTGTATAACTCATCATTGATCGCACCATATCTAATAAAGTATAATTTCTACGCTCAGACACTCCATTGTGTTGAGGTGTTCCTGGTGGGCTATATTGGACAAGAATTCCATTCTCCTTAAATAATTTTTGAATTCTTCACTCATGTATTCATCGTCTCTATCTGATCTAAGGCACTTGATGAATTTATTGGTTTGTTTTTCTATTTCGTTTCGGAATATTTTGAACTTGTCAAATATTTTCAATTTATGTCTCATCAAATAGACATAACCATATCTAGACTTATCATTCGTGAAAGTCACGAAGTATGTTGAATCATCATGAGCGGCATGATTTAATAGACCACACACATCGCTGTGTATTAGCTCCAATAAATCTCCAGCACAGTGTCCAACACCTAGAAATGGGCCTTTGTCATATTTTCTTTGATACATGACTCACAAATCGGATAATGATCTAAGGTAAGATTTTCAATCAAACCATCCTTTATCAATTTGGATAGGTGTCTAATACCTATATAGCCCAATCTCATATGTCATAATTCAGTATTATTTAGTTCAGATTTCCTACTTGTATTTTCCTCTACATTAAAGACATCTCTACATGTTTCCAAAACATAATGACTGTTTGATAAAGAATTTTAACATTTCAATAAATTATCTTTATCATATAAATATAAAGTTTCACCCTTAATGTTTATTTTATATCCCTCTTATCTAATATTGACAATGATATTATTTGTCTGATAATTGAGGGTACATAATAACAGTCATGTAAATCTAATTTACATCCATTTGGGAGATCTAGAACAACAGTTCCTATGGCCTTGACATACAATGTCTCGCCATTGCCAACTCTAAGCTGGATCTCCCCTTTATTCAGCATTCTTTTAACCCTCATGACCTACAGGGAGTTGCAAATTTGATTAGGACTGCCATAGTCTAACACTCATCCACTATATGCATCTAAGGCTAATAAGATGTCAATAATAGGAAAAATACAAAGCGTAATTGAGGGTCATACTTTTCCTTTCAGCTCTGGACAGTCATTCTTCTAGTGTCCAGACTTCTTGCATTGTAGATATTGGTCATGAGCTACTAGCTTTTTAGCACCTTTTTGCTTCTTGGAGTTCTTCTTTGATATATTCTTCTTCCTCATTTTGATTTTCTTTGACTTCCCAGAAGTCTTCTAAGAGCCAGCTCCACCATGGGGGTACAAAGTAGGGTTTCCTTTTCTCATATCATACTTCGTTGTACTTAATATGTTATGAAGTTCTTCATAGCTGGCTTGCATTGAGTGCATATGGAAGTTTAACACAAAGCCAGCATAAAATCCAGGTAAAGAAGACAGAATCAAATTACGGCCCAACTGTTCATCAATCATAATGTCTTGTCGTTTCAGATATCGGATCTGGTCGATCATGTTCAAAACATGAATGCTGACAGCTCCTCCATCATTGAGTTTAGCACTGAACAATTCCTTAGACCTCTGATAAATTTTGATCTCTTGATTTGCTTCGAAAAACTCATTGAGTGTTCGCATAATGCTCCAAGCATCTGGTACCTCTATTTACAGTCTCAGCAAATGTGGAACCATCGATCCTAAGATATAGGATTGCACCTTCAAGTTATCATTCTTCCATCTATTAAAAGTTTCTCGCTCTTTTGGAGTGGAGTCAGGATCGATTTCAACAGGCAGTGGATTGACAGTGGCATAAGTCAACTTTTCAAACTCCAAGACAAGACGTATGTTCATTTCCCATTTGAAATAGTTCTCGGCTCATTTTAGCTTATTGGTATCCAAAAGTCTCATCAATGGATTAGCGGCAGCCATCTACAAGACAATATTTTAAACAGTAGCAGAATATTTTTCATTTAAAAAATAATAACACTAATTGATTATGGAATTTTAAATTTATTAGTGCTCTCCCACTACTTTACGTAATTCCGTAATCTCCCTTAACAGAAAAATAGAAATTTGATTATCGAAATTTCATAGCGAGAAGTGGATCCCATGACATTTACTCCAGCCTCACAATAATGATGGTATTGGCCTTTATAAACTCATTAGGTAGATCTCCAAGGTCAATCACATTCATGTGACTCCTAGTTTGGTCGTGAACTGTTTCTTATCCTCACAATAATGATAGTATTGGATTAAGACGTATTCCATGTGTATACTTATCAATGTGCACTAATGAGCTTCGTATGTGCACCCTCAAACTAATGACGATATTAGGTGACTACGTTAACTCATCATGCTACATCTAACATTTTACCATAGCGACCTAAGTTCTGAGTACTTATACCCTCACACTAATGACGATCTTGGATATAAGTAGTAAGAACTTATTCATCTCCGTATTGATAAGACGAACCATCCAATAATGCTCCAACATTACTAATAATATTACTTAAAATAAAGTAATCACCTAATCATGAGAGATTTATGACAATCAAGTAACTAATTTAATTACGTTAAAATTTTAATTTAAAACATGCAATACATATCCAATATGACTTATGAATAATTAAATTACAATACAAAGGCATAGATTCAAATACATGCCTAACATGCAACATTGTTGTGTGGTTAAGCTTTCCTACTGATATGATTCTGTTGGGGCAGTTGCGGAACCCCTAGGGTCGGATTGGTGCCCGGCGCAGCGAAAGTGGGTCTAACCCAAGAATATCAAGGATATGTATATTTTAAAATATTTTAATAAAAACTACATTCTAATACGAATCTATAGGAAAAAATGGGGACTAAATCGGATTTCGGATGCTCTGGAACGAAGAAAATGAAGTTTTAGTGTTCATCAGCTCTCAGTGTCGCGATGCGAAAGTTGGGACGCGCCAAAGTGTGAGAGCAAATTCGAGAGTTGAACGTTCTGATGTCACGACACGCAAGGTTGAGAGTCACGAAGCTGGGAGGTCTGATGATCAGTGTCACGATGCTGGAAGGTCAGTGTCGCGACCCTCCCTTAGGCAGTGAGCAATTTCAACTTTCAAATCAATCTTAAACACTTCCAATTTTCTCATATCATTTCAATACACCTTAAAACCAATTTTAACATCAAAACCAACCACAACACATGTTATAAAACTAACATACAAGTATTTTAAATACATATATGTATTTGTTTGAATCAAAACACAAACCAATTTAGAATCCCACTATGAAATGTCTCATGAATAATTCTAGTTCATCCAAAGGTAGTCAAGTGATTCTAGTATGGTAGTAATAGCTCTAAGCTTTAATCTAGAGTTCCAAACTCTTATTAATTGTTCCATTTCCAACATAAATATCTTTGACCTAATTAACAAGCATATTGTGTTTATACTTCTAAAGCATCATAACACAATTTATTAGCCTTATTTCAACATTAAGCTATGTAATCATGCATCAAATACAAAAAATAACATAGCTTAAGAGAAGTTCAAACTTACATGGCAAGCTTGATGCAAAGATCCAATCTTCTTCTCTTTGTTCAAATGGTTGGAGAACTTCCAAGGTTTGCAAGCTTCACTCCAAGATCCAATCTAGATTCCAATGCTAGCAACCTTCACTTTAAGATCCAATCTTGATTTCTCATAAATGAAATATTGCAGAGACCTCACAAACTTCTCTAAACACTTCTCTAACTTAGGCTAATTTCTCTAATTGCTTGTATTTAGCTTTCTCAAGCTTTATTAAAACCTTCCTAAAGCTTGCTATTCATAGCAAAACTTAGGTAATTTTTAATTAATAAAAATTCTAATCAACTTTTAGGTGGGCTTAATCTAATTTCTCTAAATATGTATAATTAGGTGTGACCAATCTCCATTGTCTACCACTTTGATTTAATCCAATTAAATCAAGACAATGATTAGGAAATGGATTACTTTAATGTTTACCACTTTGATTTAATCCAATTAGATCAAGCCAAAATCACCTATTATTACATTCTTATAATTACCATAATATCCTTAAATGATATAGATAATTATGATTTTACAATTAAGTTATTGTGTAATTATTGAATTAATCCAATTAATCCAATTAGGTCAAAGTAAATAATCAATATTATCCAATAATACTCGATTATCTTAGTTGATAATTATAATATCGAATATTATCTTTTATTAAAATTAATCGGCTACCCAAGTGCTCAACGAGTACACTTCATATTGGGACTCTCTAAGTTTAGACATATTCGTCATATAAGCCTAACTAATATGTACGTAATTCAGCCACCTCCAAATTCACGAAGAACACGAACAACCTTTCAGAACTATACAAGTCGAGGTCATCACATATGTTTAACAATCCCTCCGTCATAGGCTATCCGAGTTGTGCTTACGAAACATAGAAACACCGTCAAGTTTCTGAGGCGCATATCTCATGTCGGCATGTCCACGATTCTTCATAATTGATGCGATCCACCCTAGGTAATCAACTGTGGCCAAAGCTTTAAGAATCATGACTTTACTCACATGGATACTTAAACCCTTTATGATACACACACGGGCCGACAGATCCTATCTTGCTTCGTACTTGATTATTAAGTGCATCAGTCCACACCTAACGAACATTTAGAGGCCAGATCATGAAAGTTTTCTAACATACATGGCATCAAAGTGTGGAGGATCTCACATAAAATCAATGGTATCCTATAGTCAAGTGATTACATATGCTACTCGACTCTAGGAGATTCCTATTGACGGTGGTGTGTACCTCCAACTATTAGGAATCACCTGTGAGTCATTCAGTATTCGGTCCAACCAATACCCACATATCTATATGAGTTTCCAAAAATCATGATACATCGGGTTAAATCATTAGAACTCCAATTCCAATATACGACATATGTTAATCTTCTAGGTTATATGAACTCGACCGTATTCCAAAACCAATGACTAGGAATATATATATACTTTAAGAATAATTTACAATAGTAATACTTATCCCAATGTCATACCACCTAGTGTCCAATATTACTACACGACTATTCTATGGTCGATGTCATTCTTAGCATATCTATACATCAATCTAATACGCATAATGACAATACCATTAATAATGTATGAAATGAAAATGTAGTTATTTTATTAATAAATAATAAAATGTACAATTCGGATTGGCACTCCGTGCACCAACTCCAAAAATTACGACAAAACCCTTGTGTAAATATTGAATTAATCCAATTAATTCAATTAGGTCAAAGTAAATAATTAATGTTATCCAATAACACTTGATTATCTTAGTTGATAATTATAATATCGAATATTATCTATTATAAAAAATAATCGGCTACCCAAGTGCTCAACGAGTACACTTCATATTGGGACTCTCTAAGTTTAGACACGTTCATCATATAAGCCTAGCTAATTTGTACGCAATTCGGCCACCTCCGAATTCGCGAAGAACACGAACGGCCTTTCTGAACTATACAAGTCGAGGTCATCACATATGTTTATCATTCCCTCTGTTGTAGGCTATCTGAGTTGTGCTTAGGAAATATAGAATACACTGTCAAGTTTCTGAGGCGCACATCTCATGTCGTCATGTCCACGATTCTTTACAACCAATGCGATCCCCCCTAGGTGATCGACTTTGGCCAAAGTCTTTAAGAATCGTGACTTACTCACATGGATACGTAAACCCCTTATGGTACACATACGGGCTGACATATCCTATTTTGATACGCACTTGATTAACGAGTGCATCGGTCCACACCCAATAAATATCTAGAGGCCAGACCATGAAAGGTTTCTGACATACATGGCATCAAAGTGTGGAGGATCTCACACAAAATCAATGTTATCCTATAGTCAAAATATTACATATGCTACTTGACTCGAGGAGATTCCTATTGACGGTGGTGTGTACTTCCAATTATTAGGAATCATCTGTAAGTCATTCAGTATTCGGTCCAACCAATACCCATATGCCTATATGAGCTTTCCAAAACTCATGGTACATCAGGTTAATTCATTGGAACTCCAATTCCAATATACGACATGTGCTAGTCTTCTAGATTATAGAATTCGACCGTATTCCAAAACCAACGACTATGAATATTTATTTTAAGAATAGTTTATAATAGTAATATTATCCCAATGTCGGACCGCCTAGTATCCAGTATTACTACATGACTATTCTAAAGTCGATGTCATTCTTAGCATATTTATACATCAATCTAATTTGCATAATGACAATATAATTAATAAGGTTTAGAAATGAAAATGTAGTTATTTTATTAATTAATAATACAATATACAATATATTATTCAGATTGACGCTCCAAGTACCAATTACAACATCAGCAACCAATCTAACTCCATTTTTGAGGTGGTTTACGGCTAACCTCCTCCAAAACTTCTTTCATATTTGTAGAGAACTACACGAGTGCTGACGGTAAAGAAAACACTTAACAGCTGTGATGATTTCATCCCTCATACAAAAAAATCTCAGGGAATCACAAGAACGCATGTGTGGGAACACAGAAACTGGGCGACGCATGCTGTCCCGGGCTCGCGGCCCTGTTGGGAGTATGGAGTATCCCGCGGGGGACTAAACGGGAGAATAATGGAGTCGCCACCCGGTGTGAACCGGGAAAATAGTTTAAGGCCGCACTCACCCCTCGCAAGGGCAGACCTCAAACCGTTGGGTTCGGAATGGTCCCTTACTTATACCACTTGTAATAAAATGATTTGTGCAATAATTCAACCAAGCCTAAGCAACATTCATTTCCAAGGATAATTTACTCCTAAGTTCGCATGCATACATCAAAAGTTCATCTAGGTTCACATGTAACACATTTTCATATTTACATACAACCTATTTGCATATAATCTATGTCCCAATTTACATGCATAAAGATAAATACAGCTAGCATACAATGTCATAAGCACATCACATTCGATCATGGGCATGCCAGTAGATAATTTATATAATCACGCATGAAAGAAAATTGGAGTAACGGCAAGCATATAACTTCATGAACATGTTGAAAGGATGAATGCGGAAGCATAATTAGGTAACTACCGTGCAAACATGCATCATGGAAACGAACATGTAACCTTGTGAACACAATGAATGACTAAGTGCGAGAACATGAGTAATAAAAGGGAAATGACACAATGAGTAACCATGCTTGAGATGTGATGGAAGATGACCTGTTTACCATGGCGTTCGTATCCGCGTTCGAACGGTAAACAGAAGGTTCGCGTTTGAGTAGCGTTCGTAAACGCGTTCAAACAGAAATGAAACAGAATGCTCACGTTCGTATGGCGTTCGGAAATGCGTTCGAACGAAAATGAGACATGATGCATGATAAGGCAAAATGCATGCGAGTTCGAGTTACGTTCGTAAACGCGTTCGAACGAGCTGAGACAGAAAACATGCGTTTGTGCGGCATTCTGAAATGCGTTCGAATGGGGTCACAGCAGTGACCTCCGAAATGCAGTAAACAACATGACACATACATGAACGGATGAATAGATGACACCTAATAAATAATGATGGGCTAAAAGGTGCGGCAAAGTATCGTGGTAAATGATTTTAACCTCTCAAAATAGAGAACCTTTAATCGCACTTACTAAGCCCATGCGCAAACAACACAATACTTATATAAAAAAGTGAAGACAATGATATCGGACTTCGTGTATCCGATTGAAAATATTTCACATCTAATCGAATAGACATTATCCGGCGCGGCAAAGCATCATGGTAAAGGATTTTAACCTCTCAAACTAGAGGACCTTTAATCGCACTTACTAAGCCCATACGCTAATAACATGATGCATATAAGAAATAAAGACAACAATATCGGACTTCGTATACCCGATTGAACATATCTCACATTCAACCGAATATACATCATCCGCGCGGCAAAGCAAAGCATCGTGGTAAAGGATTTTAACCTCTCAAAATAGAGGACCTTTAATCGCACTTACTAAGCCCATGCGCTTTATCTCATCATTACATAAACCAATAACATGCAGAAATCAAGTAGCGAATAGTAAACAAATCATCACAACATAAATGAAATATGCGCGTTTACTCAAGTGGTACGTTGAGTTGTATCCCGAGTACAGATCATACTACCGTCCATTCGGAATCGGCTATGAAATTTATGTCCGGGTTTCCATCCTATCTACCATAAGAGGTGACACATTTTCCATTTTATTCAAAGCCACAACATGCATCCACAAACGACTCTCATGCGAATGAAACAATTAAAAAAAACGAATGACAATAAATAGAAAAGTGCCATCAGGTCCTAACCTTTTAAATCACCTCTCGGATGTACGGTACACGATCGTCGGAAGGGCTAACACTCCGTAACTCCTCTGGTTCACTGGTTCACTGGTTCACTGCTCTCGTTCGCTGTCTCACTATTTTGAGTCGTTGTTCTCCCTATTTTGCTGCTGTTTTTACTGTATTTCACTGTTCTTTCGGTGACAATTTCTGGTCACTACGTTTACTGTATTTAGGCTACTGTTTTTGGTGTATTTGGGGATTGTTTTGGGTGTGGTTTGGGCTGCTGTTATGGTGTGGTTTGGGGACTGTTTTGGTGAGGTAAAGGGGGCTATTCGGGATGTGTTTTGGTCAAGGCAATGTGGGTTCTTTGGTTTGTGATTTTCGGTTATTGAGAGTGAGGGAGATTTGTGTCAATGAGCTTGTGTGTTTCTTGTGTGAATGAACTAGGAGTTTTTTGTGTGAATGAGCTAGGGTGTCAATGCCTTGCAGAATTTTTGTGGTTTGTATCAATTTGCTAGGGGGGAAGTGTCTTGGTTTTGGGTTTCTTTTATAAGCAAAGAGCTAGGGTTTCTCCTTGTTTGAAAATGAAGGAATCAATTGGTGTCTCACAAGGAAAGTCTAATATTTGATTGGGGGACATGTCTTGGCTAGATTAGGAATATGATATATTTAATTTTTTTTAATTAGGCATGATTTTATTTGATATTTATTTTAATTTGGTATGTGATTTTTAGATTTAATTTAATTTCACCATGTGTTAAATATGTGTTTTATTAATTTGGATGTGTTTTATGGGCTTTGGTGGGCTAATTGGGCTTGGGTGTGAGGCTAGCAGCAAAACCAGAAATACCGACACCGTTCGAATGCCTCTTCGAACGCTACACGAACGCCTGCAATCTGTTTGATGTTCGAACGAACAACGAACGCAGCACGAACGAAAATAGTGAAATTGTGAAATGAATCTGATGACATACTTGTTCTGAATTTCCCCTTCCGACGTCCGTTTCCTGTGACTTCCGTGACATAAAAGGTAATGTCTCCAAATGAGACTCATTGTAGGGACTTATATGTAAAAAGTGCAGTGCCTACAGTCTCCCCCACTTTGATGGGACTTGTGTAATGTGTAATAGTGACAATCCTATCAAAGTTATGCAATGTATTTTCACTTACCTGGCTCGCCAGCTGCCACTTGACTTGCCTGTTGTGCTGAGATGCTTTGACCTTTGGGCTTTGTTCCCGAATTGCGTTGAGAGAGAGCTTTATTCCCCTGACCTTTATTCCCGAGCTGTTTTGAAAGTGGGATTTATTCCTCTAGGCTTTGTTTCCGAACTGCTTCGAAAGTGGGCTTTATTCCTCTAGGCTTTGTTCCCGAACAGCTTTGAAAGTGGGCTTTATTCCCCTGGGCCCTGTTCCCGAACTGCTTTGAAAGTGGGCTTTATTCCCCTAGGCTTTGTTCCCGAGCTATGTTAAGATAGAGCTTTATTCCATTGGGCCTTGTTCCCGAATTGCTTTGAAAGTGGGCTTTATTCCCCTAGGCTTTATTCCCGAACTGTGTTAAGATAGAGCTTTATTCCCCTGGGCTGTATTCCCGAACTGTGTTAAGATAGAGCTTTATTCTCTTGGGTCTTGTTCCTGAACTGTGTCAAGATAGAGCTTTATTCTCTTGGCTGTATTCCCGAACTGTGTCAAGATAGAGCTTTATTCTCTTGGGCCTTGTTCCCGAACTATGTTAAGATAGAGCTTTATTCCCTTGGGCCTTATTCCCAAACTGTGTCAAGATAGAGCTTTATTCCCCTGGGCCTTGTTCCCGAACTGCTTTGAAAGTGGGCTTTATTCCCCTAGGCTTTGTTCCCGAACTGTACTGAATGTGGGCTTTGTTTCTGATTGTGTTGAATGTGGGCTTTATCCCCGAACTGTACTGAATGTGGGCTTTATCCCTGATCTGAGCTGACTGTAGGCTTTGTTCCTGAACTGTACTGAATGTGGGCTTTATCCCCGATCTGAGCTGACTGTGGGCTTTGTTCCTGAATTGTACTGAATGTGGGTTTTAGTCCCGAACTGAGCTGACTGTGGGCCTCGCCCCCAGATTGATACCGATATGGGCCTCAACCCTGGGACTCGTCCCCAAGCTACTGATAATGACGTGGGCCTCGCCCCCAGATGGCCATACCCGGCATGACTGATACTAATAATGACATGGGCCTCGCCCCCAGATTGCCATACCCGGCAAGGCTGTTACTGATAATGACGTGGGCCTCGCCCCCAGATTGCCATACCCGACAAGACTGATACTGAAACTAATATGGGCCTCGCCCCTAGAGTGCCATACCCAAAACTCAAACTCAAATGGGCCTCAACCCTGGGATTATTAACCAAATCTGATACTGTGCTTTTCACCGTTTCTGATTAGCTTGTTCTTTGCCGCTTTCTCTTTTCTTCTTCAAAACCTGTGAACACAAAACAAAACAAACACAAAAGGATACAAAATGTGTTACGTGTATGCATGCATGAATGTTCCTATCCCGTCGGGTTAGGTCTTCTGCCAATTCTCTTGGTGACTGCTCAGTCTTCTTTTCCTCAGGCAAGCCACTGATTCAATCTGTCTACGTTGATCGGCTCGGTGAACTAATTCCCTTCCAAGTCTGATATTCTCACTGCCCCATTTCCCAATTTCTGAATGGATATCCTGTCCTTTCTGCTTGCTTATTCCGAGGACTCCTCGTGTTCTAAACATCACTGAATTTCATGGTACCAAGGTTGAATGCTTTTTCTCAAATATACTCATATTGCAGAAGAGATTCAGCGAAATGAACGTCTTTATTATCATTTAAGAAAATGGTTCGAACATGTAGACTAAATCAATGTCTATATTAAAAATGCAGGATCAAATAAACTAGGAGGAATAACTTCATTATTCGCAACATTGCCTTCTTCCTTGACCTATGGTTCTTTACTACTGTTATCCTTTATCTCAATGCAAGAAGCCTGGTGGTTGAGAGTTTGGAGGACAAAGGTTTCAGGTAGGCCGGAGTTGATCATGTAGGTGGGTGGTGGAATAGAGTGGTAATTAGGCAAGGGATTTTTGTATGTGTTAGGTTGTTCTTTTTCTGGATTGGGTATTTTATGGGAGTCAATGAGGTTTTGGACCTCATGCCTAAGGCGGGTACAGTTGTCGGTGTCATGGCCTTTTTCTTGATGGAAGTAACAATACTGGTTTAGGTTGAGGTACGGTGGCACAGGGTTCGGGAATGGCCTAGGTTCCAAAGGTTTTAGAAGTCCTTGCATTTTCAGCTTTTCAAACACCTTTGACAAAGGTCTACCAAGATCGGAGAATCGCATGTTCTTGACGGTAGCGATCTCGGCAGCAGCGGGTTTGGTCTCAGAAGGCCCCCCAAAAGTTCTTATATTCTGGCCATAAAACTTTCTGTTTTCAGCCTCCTCTTCTTCAATGTCCATGACAGTCTCCCTCAGCTGTCGAAAATCCGTAATCATGGAGGTAATCCTCCTCAGCTTGCCATAAATTGAGGGCTTGGTACCTTTTATGATCATTTTAATCTGGTCCTTCTCAGAGGGCCGAGTCTGCATTTTCAGAAGCTGGCTTCTCCAGCGGTCTACATACTCCTTGAAGCTTTCTTCCGGCTTCTGCTTAGTGTTCTCCAAATCACGGAGTGACAAATCAATCTCTAAGTCTGTAACATACTATTTCAGAAATGCATCTGCCAATTCCTTTCAATCTTCTTTAACCTTTTTCTCAAGGTTGTGATACCACACTACAGGTGCCCCCTCGAGTGACATCCCAAACATCTTCTGAACTTGGCGCTGTGTCAGGCCCACTGAACTCATAACTGACACATATTGTCGGAGATGGACCCTCGGGTCCCCATTCCCATTGAACTTGGCCATATCTGGCATTTTGAACTGAGCTGGCAGCTGTTCTTCAAAGGTCATCGCCTCATAGTCTAGTAAGTCTTCATCCTTACCCTTCATCTTACGGGTAACGGACTCTACATGCTCACGGAGTTTCTGTATCTCGGTCTAAGACCCAATCACTCTGCCTGTTGCATATTTCCATGTCATCATCAAAAGCGGGGATATCATCCCCCAACCCATTCGGAGGCTCCTCACGCCTCACATTCTCAGAATTTCCCCCAGCACGGGGCACATCCATATTTTCCATGGCAGTAGTCAAGGCTTGCAACTGTTCGGTAATTTTGGCGAAACCATTCTCCAATTGGTCTATGCGAGACATCTCGTTATCGGATGTACTCATATATTGTTACCGGTCTTTTAGTGAGTCTTCCCTCTTCCCTAACCCAACGGGACTCTATGATATCTTTTAGACATATAGGGTGTTACCAGGATATAGTATGCATGAGATGAATGAGATGCATGCGATACAATGAATATATCAATTTATTAAAATTTTCACACAAATCGGCCCATCACCATTTTAGAAGCTTTTGGGCTAACTGTCATAGGAGTGAACTCGTCCCAGTTTAAATGGCCCAACAAGTTCACATCTCATGGCAAGAAATCCAACCGTATCCAAATGATAATGTTCCTAAACACAAACATATAATGGCCCATTGGCGTTTTAGAGGCTTTTTGGCCCAATCATCATAAGATATGCTCTTGTCCAGTTTAAATGGCCCAACAGCCCATACCTCATGAAAAAAGGTCCGAATAGATCCAAACGACAATGTTCCTAAACACAAGCATACAGAAATAATTTCTATAGAGTGGCCCATCAACATTTCAGAAGCTTTTGGCCCAATTGTCATAGGATACGAACTCGTCCCAGTTTAAATGGCCCAACAAGTTCGCATTTCTGACAAGAAGTCCAACTGCATCCAAATGAGGATGGTCCACAAGCACAAGGAAATGGTTGCTATAGGCCATACAATTTCGGTCTACGTGTGGGTTTGCGGGAGTGTAGACAAAGACTCTCATTAGCGAAGGATTACCCACAACTAGGTCTTCTCACTCAAGGATTCGAGTGACCAAGTGAGCGCACCTTTTTTATACCTCACAGTACGTGCCAACGAGTTATGGTGTGTGACTGACTGTCAAATGGATTTCCCGTTGTAGATTCCCCAGAGGGAGGGTGGAGCGAGGCTCTCTTAAGTACCCTAGCCTCTTAGGCTCTTATCGCTTGGTGACAGGAATAAACAACGAGTCCTTCAAATTAGTCCATCACAATAGGCCACAAGTAAGTGATTATCTAGGTGCCTTCACAGCTTTTCCTTATAGAAAGGTAGTGAATGAGGGAAGACACCAAACCATTACCTAGCTTTAAAAGTGCCTTTGATTAAACATCTTTTAACCCACAGTAGACACGGTTAATTAAAGCACAAATCATAATATTACAAGAAATTATTTCGGGGCCGATTCTCTATCCCAGTGAAGTCGTCAGACTGTGGGAACACAGAAACTGGGCGACGCATGCTGTCCCGGGCTCGCGGCCCGGTTGAGAGTACGGAGTAGCCCGCGGGGGACTAAACCGGAGAATAATGGAGTCGCCACCCGGTGTGAACCGGGAAAATAGTTTAAGGCCGCACTCACCCCTCGCAAGGGAAGACCTCAAACCATTGGTTTCGGAATGGTCCCTTACTTATGCCACTTGTAATAAAATGATCTGTGCAATAATTCAACTAAGCCTAAGCAACATTTATTTCCAAGGATAATTTACTCCTAAGTTTGCATGCATACATCAAAAGTTCATCTAGGTTCACATGTAACACATTTTCATATTTGCATACAACCTATTTGCATATAATCAATGTCCCAATTTGCATGCATAAAGATAAATACAGCTAGCATACAATGTCATAAGCACATCACATTCGATCATGGGCATGCCAGTAGATAATAATTGTATAATCACGCATGAAAGCAAATTGGAGTAACGGCAAGCATATAACTTCATGAACATGTTGAAATGATGAATGCGGAAGCATAATTAGGTAACTACCGTGCAAACATGCATCATGGAAATGAACATGTAACCTTGTGAACACAATGAATGACTAAGTGCGAGAACATGAGTAATCAAAAAGGGAAATGACACAATGAGTAACCATGCTTGAGATGTGATGGAAGATGACCTGTTTACCATGGGTGTTCGTGCGGCGTTCGTATTCACGTTCGAACGGTAAACAGAAGGTTCGCGTTTGAGTAGCGTTCGTAAACGCGTTCGAACAAAAATGAAACAGAATGCTCACGTTCGTATGGCGTTCGAAAACGCGTTCGAACAAAAATGAGACCTGATGCATGATAAGGCAAAATGCATGCGCGTTCGAGTTACGTTCGTAAACGCGTTCGAATGTGGTCACAGCAGTGACCTCCGAAATGCAGTAAAAAACATGACACATACATGAACGGATGAATAGATGACACCTAATAAATAATGATGGGCTAAAAGGCGCGGCAAAGCATCGTGGTAAATGATTTTAACCTCTCAAAATAGAGGACCTTTAATCGCACTTACTAAGCCCATGCGCAAATAACACAATACTTATATAAAAAGGTGAAGACAATGATACCGGACTTCGTGTATCCGATTGAACATATTTCACATCCAATCGAATAGACATTATCCGGCGCGCAAAGCATCGTGGTAAATGATTTTAACCTATCAAACTAGAGGACCTTTAATCGCACTTACTAAGCCCATACGTGACCGGCGTAAACACACACGTATAACGCAAGCGCACGTATCGTTCAAGTAGTATAAAAATATTGATCCCACGAGGACTTAATTCCTACTGTTGTTATTAATTGTTGAATCTATTTATTTACAAATATCTAATTAAATAGAGAAAAGAGTGATTGTTTGGTTGAAAGACTTTGCTAAATAAATAAATAAATAAAAAGACAAAAGAAAATACTAAGGAAAATACAAAAGACACAAAGATCTAGGGTTGTGATTTCTTCCAATATCATTTTAAAGATGAAGTGATTATTTTATAGTTGGGTAATACAATGATTTATTAACCTGGAACACGAATTATGTAAAAGCCTCTTCCGATGGTCAAATTCAAATACCCAGTATAACCCAATTGAACCATATTCCTATGTCAACCACATTATCTGGATTCATTAAGATTAAGTTCCAATTATGGCTACCCTCGCCCGACAGGTATATTCCTATCCTGTAAGGAATCTATTGAAAGGGTTATCTATCCTCAAAGAAGATCGTGGGCTATTGAGTCTAAGGTTTTAACTTAAAATCCCTATGTCTAGTTCATTTTAAGTTTACCTAATCAATTTTATCAATGGCCAATTAATAAAAAGCATTAAGATTAAAACTCAATAAATAAATCTTTATAATACCCAAACTATAATCTAACCCTTATAAACTGGTGATATTGAAAATCATCACAACCTTATAAAAAACACATAACTAGGACTAGTAAAAACATAAAATTAAAAGACATAAAGTAAAAATGCTGAAAAGTAAATTAAAATAAAATGCTAAGGTAAAAGGAATTACTTTTACTACTACTTATTTAGATATCTCCCATAAAATAATATATAAACTTGTGATAATATTACCAACCGACCAATCTGGCGGTATCCTGATTAAGTCAAATTAAGTCCAACCAGCCATTAAGGCGGTACCATAATTAAATTACCAACCGACCAAATAGCGGTTATCCTTGATTAGTCAGGTTTAAACCAGATTAAAATAAATTGCCAACCGACCAATATAGCGGTATCATTTTTAAGTCAGTATTTTAAATAGTGAATATATTATTTTTAAGGGAGATTAATCTAAATAGTAACAGTAAAAGAATTACCTTTCACCCTAGCTGGGGAAATTATTTCCTCATGAATAGTAAAAACTGTAAAAAGTAAAAAAAACTAAATTACTATTATTACAAATGGTAATTAAAATTAATTACAAACTAAAAAGTAAAAATAAAATAAAATAAAAAAAATAAATTTTAGAGAGAGAAGCTCTCTCTTCATCAAAAAGATGAGAGAGAGAGAGGCACACGAAATTCTGAAATTCGCGCAGTATTTATAGAAATTTTTGTCTCCAGCGTCGCGACGCTGGAATAGTAAGACGTGGCACGCTGAGGAGGCGACACGTGGCATGGCGGCTGACTGTTCACCCGACACGTGGCAAGGCGGCTAAGACTCAATTATTGTGATGACGTCATTGATGACGTCATGCTGATGTGGTGCTGACGTGGCGCTGGCGTGTGTTGCAATTGTCGGCACAATAGGATTGCGACACGTGGCGACACGTGTCACACTGTGATTGGTTGATGCTGACGTGGCATGACACATGGCAAAGTTGACTCGTTGACCGCTGACATGGCTGATGACGAGGCGACACGTGTCAAGTCAGAGTGTCGGCAGCATATGATGTTGACACGTGGCACGGCGCATGTTAGCAGATTCGTTGTGATGGTGACACGTGGCACGGCGCATTTTAGCAAAGTCAAACTTCTCAAATCCTGCTCTGTTGACCTGGTGCACGTTAGCAGATTCGGCGCATTCGGGGCGTCGCGACGCGGAAGGTCAGGGCGGCGCGACGCTAGAAATTACCAAAATGCCCTTTTTCGCCAATTTTCACTATTTTGCCCCAAATCACCTCCAGAATGTCCTGAAACTTTATTTATCTACAAAATAACACAAAACATATCAAAATATTCACAAAACTCAAGAAACTATACAAAATATTAGATTAAATGAGTGGGAAATAGTGATATTAATACCACTCATCACACCCCCAAACCTAACATTTTGCTAGTCCTCGAGCAAAATACAAAATAAAATAACATAACAAAATTTAACTAAGCTATTTTCGTAGGGATCACGGTTGCATTTAGCATATGCAACAAGCCTTTAAACCCCTAGGTGTCCCTAGTGGACGAGTGTAGTCTCGTGAGGGTTTACATCAATGATACCCACAAACATTTTACAAAAGTAAAAAGGCAATAAAACTAATGCACACAAAAGTAAAAAGACAAGAGAAAAGAGAATAAAGAAGTTAGTAACTAATCAGGTGAAACTTCTACTACAAGTTACTAGTTGTTTTGTTTCTTTCTAAATTACTGAATAAGTAAATTCTCCGATTATTTTTATCATTCTTCATATACACAGTCAACAAAATATTAAACAACTCATTTTTGCCCACAACAGTCATAAGTGCAGTTGATAAGAGAGTAATATTTTTGTCCTAAAGTTCTATCAGATTTCACACCTTTTTGTAGCAATGGAATAATTTTTCTGATTTTTCTGATTTTTTTTTCTTTGATTTTTCTCTATTTTGACTTTTTATTTATATACAATATCTTCCGTCTATGTAGCGAGTGTTGGGTCGATGGCTCCCAAACCAGTTGGCTTTAGGGCACCAGGTGTTAAGACACCTCTACGGACTTAATTACCCAGACTTCAGATATAAATATATTTTTGCAGCATCTTCGATCCATGTAACGAGCTTTGGGCCAATGACTCCCAAACCAGTTGGTTTTAGGGCACTAGGTGTTAAAACACCCTTACAGACTTAATAACCCGGATCTCAGACGTTTTTTTTTTTTTTTTTTTTTACTCCATCACTTTTTAGAGATGCTTCCTCCAATTAAACTAGAGCACTGAATATTACAAAATTTTCAATTTTAGCTCACGTCTGTATGTTACTATGTAAGTTCATAATACCTGTCAACTGAGCATATGAAGATTCATTTTAGTCAGTGTTAAGGAGAATTCACGAATTAAATAATTTAAAAGGAGATAAACAAAAATTAACTTGTTTCGAAATAGGTTTGAGATACGTCTCAGGAGTGGAAACTCCTTACTCGGCTATTTCTTACCAATTTCACATTTTTAGTCAAAATAAAAACACAAAAACACAAAATATTTTTGTAATTTTTGAAAAATTTTCAATTTTTTTTTGTATTTTTCGAAAAATTTTGACTAAAAATAAAAATAACAGACTAACTAAAAACAAGGTACTAATCAACTAATTCCCTCCCCCAAACCTAAATGTTACATTGTCCCCAATGTTTTAAACAGTAGAAGAAGAGTTTAGAAGATAATACCTGATTAACTGAAATTTTACAGGAAAATTACCGATTAAGATTTATGCCCAGATTACGATTCTTACCACAATCGCTAATTGACCAATTTTTTTTTTTAGTAAAATTTGGTAGAATCACCTCTAAAAACTCAAAATTCCTCAAAATTCACCCTAAAAATTATCAATACACAATGCCCAACTTCGATATTTTTCAGAAAATCCGGCAGAATCTCCTCTGTTTTTCCACAAATCCTCAACAACACAAAACACTCAATCACCAAACACTCCAAATATCAATCTGTCTCCATACTTCGCCCCCAATTACTACGAATCAATTTGTCAAATATCAACACTTCGCAATTCAATCCACAGTCAACCAATTCACAATTCAATTTTTTTTTCAGTTTACACAATTACCAAATCAATTTTTTATCAAATCATTACCGTAATTTCAGTTTTGATTTTGGCAGTGAAAGATACGGATCGGCTTGGACTTGGGTTGAATTGCTGTTTCTCGGTTTTGGTTGTGGGGGGGTTTGGTTGGTTGTTGGCTCGTGGGTTGGCTTCGGTTCATGAGTATCTCGGCTGTGACTCGGAAGAAGGGCTCAGTTATGGTGATTAAGGTGTCGGCAAGGATGAAGATGGTTTCGGTCTTGACGGTGGCGGCTAATACTCGGCGAGACAGTGGCAGTTCGGCTCGCGGTGGTTCTCGGTGGTGGTGGCTCTGCAGGGGGTGAACTCAGCGGTAGTGGTGTTTCTCGGTTTCTGGTTTCAATGGTAGATCTCGGTTTTTGTTGATTTTGGCTTGGGTTTCTGGTCGGCCGGCTCGTTGATTGTGGTGAGGGTTCTCGGCTTGTGCGGTTGGTGGTTGAAGATGAAGAAGATGAAGAGTGAAAGGAGATGCTGCCAAGCCCCCTGTTTTGTGTCTCTGATTTCGAGTCAGCGTCGCGACGCTGAAAATTGCCTAGCGTCGCGACACTCGGTTCTTTAGGGTTAGGGTTTTGACGCAGGATTTTTTTTTTTTTTTTTTTTTGGCAAAACCATGTCTTGTGACGGATAAATCCATAGGGACGCGTCCCAAGAGCTGACTCCTTACTTGGCCGTCTCTTCTGGATCAACTTTGTATCTTCGTGATTTTGTCAAGTGTTTATTTTGAAAATCCCGCTTGCACTGGCTTGCTTTGTCCTGAAAAATTCCGTTTTTATTTTTCCTGCAAAATTAACACAAAATTAAAAAGTTCACACATAATATGAAAAATAATTACAACAAATTGCATGGGTTGCCTCCCTGCTAGCGCTAAATTTTTCGTCTTCAGCCAGACGTGACTGAAATCCATATGTCAAGGAGGTTTCATCATGTTGTTTTGGACGTCCGATTAAAGACAATCCCGTGAGCGTTGCTTTTGAAGGGTCTCTTCCAACGGTAAAGTGGCAGAAATAATTTTTTTTCTCATTCAATGCTAGTGCCACCTTTTTTCTCCTTGTTGTTTCAGTGGTTCCTGAAAAGAAAGAAATAAAATCAGGAGGTCTCGTATAGTGCTTGACTTGGAATGGAAGTTCCATTCTGTCAAGCTTCTGGGTGATATCTTTGATTTGTACTCCCCAAAACAGTGATGTTTCTCCTGAATGCTCTGGATCTTTATTAAGGTCAGACATTTGCTCCTCCATTTGCTTTGCTTCATGCTCTACCTTTTCTTCACAGATGTATTTGAAAATTTCTGCATTCAGCTCTTCATCTGTCATCTGTGAAATACATGTTTCAAAATTGTCAACCTGAGGATGAAAAGAAATGTCAGATTTTAGGTCTTCATCCTCTGGTCTGGTTGAAATGATTGGCTCAGTAGATCTTCTTCAAACATTTGTGCAATGGAATCTCCAAGATCTTCATTTTGAGGATACAGAATTCCATCCTCAATTTTTGATGCAGTTGGTACAATATTTCAGCATTTTCATCCTCGTCAGAGTCAGAATAATAAAAATCAAATTGAGACTTTTCCGGTTCGGACTCCTGAACTGATTCTTGATACAGCTCAGCCTCATCCTCTGTTATGATGTCATGATGAATCTCAGGATATTGAAAGGCTTCTTCAGTAGTATTTGAATTTATTCCGTGAGATATGTGATTCAGGTTCTCTCTTAACTGTCTAACTTGATCTGTCATTCTCTGTAAAGATGCCGCTTGATTCTGAATTTGTGCATCAAATTGAGCTGTTTGTTCTTTGAACATGTGAATCAATTGATCTTCCTCAGATGGTTCTGGTTCTTGATAGGGATCAAAGGAAGATGGTGGATAAGATGGAAAATGTGATGGTTCTGTGAAATATATTGGCTCATCATACCATGAAGGATTCTGATAGTTCTGCCACTCTGAATTGTAGTTGTACTCGCAATAATCGCTTGGGTGGTTACTATTACATATGTCACATCTCCACATTGAGTTCTGTTGAGCAAATGTAGTATTACTTGGTTCTGACATCCAGTGATAGTCATTGGGCTGTACAACAGGCCTCAGAAAACCGGACTGTTGCTCCCAGATTTCGGGTGTATCTTCTTGTAGGGCTCTTAATTTCTCAATCTCCCAGTAGTGTTCCATTTTTTACCACCTGAAATAAAAGAAAGGAATAAAAATTACAGATAAAAATAAAGAAAATTAGATACAAGTAAATTAGATAGCTTCAAAATTAACAACTCAAGAAATATAAGTCCCCGGCAACGGCGCCAAAAACATGACCGGCGTAAACACACACGTATAACGCAAGCGCACGTATCGTTCAAGTAGTATAAAAATATCGATCCCACGAGGACTTAATTCCTAGGGGTGTTCACGGGTCGGGTCGGGTCGGGTTTTTTGATATTTTTTTGACCCGATCGGGTCGGGTCATTCGGGTCCTTCGACCCGTGACCCGAAATTTGAGCAGTTGACCCGCGCGGGTCGGGTCGCATCGGGTCGGGTCAAAATATTGCGGGTCAGGTCGGGTCAACCTAATATACGGTAAATATAATATATATATTGTTTTGATGCAATTTTCACAACGTTGACAGTAGCCGAATTGGTTAAGTGTCTGGCTTCATATCCTCCTAATCAAGAGTTCGAATCCCACCTTCAACCTTTTATTTAAAAATTAAAATTTTCAAAATTTGAGGAGGGAAGGATTCGAACCATGGATCAACTGATGACCAAACAAGGACATTACCACTTCAGCTACAACTATTTCTTGTCAAAATCATATCATGAAAAATATATATATTATAAATGTAATATTACTTGCTTCGGGTCGGATCGGGTCAGACCCGATTTTCCTGCCACAAACCCGTGACCCGATCCGATTTTTCGGGTCGGGTTCGGGTTGACCCGAAAATACATTTTAAAATTAATAAACCCGACCGGGTCGGGTCGGGTCATTGCGGGTCGGGTCGGGTCGCGGGTTGACCCGACCCTATGAACACCCCTATTAATTCCTACTGTTGTTATTAATTGTTGAATCTATTTATTTACAAATATCTAATTAAATGGAGAAAAGAGTGATTGTTTGATTGTTTGGTTGAAAGACTTTGCTAAATAAATAAATAAATAAAAAGACAAAAGAAAATACTAAGGAAAATACAAAAGACACAAAGATCTCGGGTTGTGATTTCTTCCAATATCATTTTAAAGATGAAGTGATTATTTTATAGTTGGGTAATACAATGATTTATTAACCTGGAACACGAAATTATGAAAGCCTCTTCCGATGGTCAAATTCAAATACCCAGTATAACCCAATTGAACCATATTCCTATGTCAACCACATTATCTGGATTCATTAAGATTAAGTTCCAATTATGGCTACCCTCGCCCAACAGGTATATTCCTATCCTGTAAGGAAATCTATTGAAAGGGTTATCTATCCTCAAAGAAGATCGTGGGCTATTGAGTCTAAGGTTTTAACTTAAAATCCCTATGTCTAGTTCATTTTAAGTTTACCTAATCAATTTTATTAATGGCCAATTAATAAAAAGCATTAAGATTAAAACTCAATAAATAAATCTTTATAATACCCAAACTATAATCTAACCCTTATAAACTGGTGATATTGAAAATCATCACAACCTTAGAAAACTAACACATAACTAGGACTAGTAAAAATATAAAATTAAAAGACATAAAGTAAAAATGCTGAAAAGTAAATTACAATAAAATGCTAAGGTAAAAGGAATTACTTTTACTACTACTTATTTAGATATCTCCCCATAATATATATAAACTTGTGATAATATTACCAACCGACCAATCTGGCGGTATCCTGATTAAGTCAAATTAAGTCCAACCAGCCATTAAGGCGGTACCATAATTAAATTACCAACCGACCAATATAGCGGTATCCTTGATTAGTCAGGTTTAAACCAGATTAAAATAAATTGCCAACCGACCAATATAGCGGTATCCTTTTTAAGTCAGTATTTAAATAGTGAATATATTATTTTAAGGAAGATTAATCTAAATAGTAACAGTAAAAGAATTACCTTTCACCCTAGCTGGGGAAATTATTTCCTCATGAATAGTAAAAACTGTAAAAAGTAAAAAAAAACTAAATTACTATTATTACAAATGGTAATTAAAATTAATTACAAACTAAAAAGTAAAAATAAAATAAAATAAAAAAAATAAATTTTAGAGAGAGAAGCTCTCTCTTCATCAAAAAGATGAGAGAGAGAGAGGCACACGAAATTCTGAAATTCGCGCAGTATTTATAGAAATTTTTGTCTCCAGCGTCGCGACGCTGGAATAGTAAGACGTGGCACGCTGAGGAGGCGACACGTGGCATGGCGGCTGACTGTTCACCCGACACGTGGCAAGGCGGCTAAGACTCAATTATTGTGATGACGTCATTGATGACGTCATGCTGATGTGGTGTTGACGTGGCGATGATGTGGCGCTGGCGTGTGTTGCAATTGTCGGCACAATAGGATTGCGACACGTGGCGACACGTGTCACACTGTGATTGGTTGATGCTGACGTGGCATGACACATGGCAAAGTTGACTCGTTGACCGCTGACATGGCTGATGACAAGGCGACACGTGTCAAGTCAGATTGTCGGCAGCATATGATGTTGACACGTGGCACGGCGCACGTTAGCAGATTCGTTGTGATGGTGACACGTGGCACGGCGCATTTTAGCAAAGTCAAACTTCTCAAATCCTGCTCTGTTGACCTGGTGCACGTTAACAGATTCGGCGCATTCGGGGCGTCGCGACGCGGATGGTCTGGGCGGCGCGACGCTAGAAATTACCAAAATGCCATTTTTCGCCAATTTTCACTATTTTGCCCCAAATCACCTCCAGAATGTCCTGAAACTTTATTTATCTACAAAATAACACAAAACATATCAAAATATTCACAAAACTCAAGAAACTATACAAAATATTAGATTAAATGAGTGGGAAATAGTGATATAAATACCACTCATCAATACGCTAATAACATGATGCATATAAGAAATTAAGACAACAATATTGGACTTCGTATACCCGATTGAACATATCTCACATTCAACCGAATATACATCATCCGGCGCGGCAAAGCATCGTGGTAAAGGATTTTAACCTCTCAAAATAGAGGACCTTTAATCGCACTTACTAAGCCCATGCGCTTTATCTCATCATTACATAAACCAATAACATTCAGAAATCAAGTAGCGAATAGTAAACAAATCATAACAACATAAAACGAAATATGCGCCGTTTACTCAAGTGGTACGTGGAGTTGTATCCCGAGTACAGATCATACTACCGTCCATTCGGAATCGGCTATGAAATTTATGTCCGGGTTTCCATCCTATATACCACAAGAGGCGACACATTTTCCATTTTATTCAAAGCCACATCATGCATCCACAAACGACTCTCATGTGAATGAAACAATTAAAAAAAAGAATGACAATAAATAGAAAAAGTGTCATCAGGTCTAACCTTTTAAATCACCTCTCGGATGTACGGTACACGATCTTCGGAAGGGCTAACACTCCGCAACTCCTCTGGTTCACTGGTTCACTGCTCTCGTTCGCTGTCTCACTATTTTGAGTCGTCGTTCTCCCTATTTTGCTGCTGTTTTTTCTGTATTTCGCTGTTCTTTCGGTGACATTTTCTGGTCACTACGTTTACTGTATTTAGGCTACTGTTCTTGGTGTATTTGGGGACTGTTTTGGGTGTGGTTTGGGCTGCTGTTATGGTGTGGTTTGGGGACTGTTTTGGTGAGGTAAAGGGGGCTATTCGGGATGTGTTTTGGTCAAGGCAATGAGGTTCTTTGGTTTGTGATTTTCGGTTATTGAGAGTGAGGGAAAGTTGTGTCAATGAGCTTGGGTGTTTCTTGTGTGAATGAACTAGGAGTTTTCTGTGTGAATGAGCTAGGGTGTCAATGCCTTGTAGAATTTTTGTGGTTTGTATCAATGTGCTAGGGGGGAAGTGTCTTGGTTTTGGGTTTCTTTTATAGGCAAAGAGCTATGGTTTCTCCTTGTTTGAAAATGAAGGAATCAATTGGTGTCTCACAAGGAAAGTCTAATATTTGATTGGGGGGACATGTCTTGGCTAGATTAGGAATATGATATATTAATTTGTTTTAATTAAGCATGATTTTATTTGATATTTATTTTAATTTGGTATGTGATTTTTAGATTTTATTTAATTTCATCATGTGTTAAATATGTGTTTTATTAATTTGGATGTGTTTTATAGGCTTTGGTGGGCTAATTGGGCTTGGGTGTGAGGCTAGTAGCAAAACCAGAAATACCGACACCGTTCGAACGCCTCTTCGAACGCTACACGAACGCCCGCAATCTGCTTGACGTTCGAACGAACAACGAACGCAGCACGAACGAAAACAGTGAACTTGTGAAATGAATCTAATGACATACTTGTTCTGAATTTCCCCTTCCGACGTCCGTTTCCCGCGACTTCCGTGACTTAAAAGGTAGTGTCTCCAAATGAGACTCATCATAGGGACGTATATGCTAAAAGTGCAGTGCCTACAGCATGCTTAAATTTGAATATCGCCATCGAACATAAAGAGAATTCGCAGAGGAGGACTGGGTTTACGTCAAGTTCTGTCCTTACAAGCAAATGACAGTGGCCCTCTGACGCCACCACAAGCTAGCAGCGAAGTATTTTAACTCTTTTAAAATCCTTCATCAAATTGGTAAGGTGGCTTACCACTTGGATCTGCCAGCTCAGTCCAAGGTACACCTGATCTTCCATGTTTCACTCCTCAAAAAGCTCATTGGAGACAACACTCTGATCACCCAAACTCTGCCGCCTGTTGACGATGAAGAAGCAATCCAGCTAGAACCAGAATTTATTTTGGAAAGGAGACTCAAGAAAAAGAATAATATAGCAGTGGAAGTTCTGGTCAAATGGCAGGGAATTCCAGCGGAGAGCGCGAGTTGGGAAGAGTTTGCTGTCTTAAAGTCATAGTACCCCAACCTTGTGGGGGAAGGTTTTCTAAAGCGGGGAGGATGCTATGGGCCGGATTTGGATAAGTTTTTACGGACCTAAGCCTAGTTATTTATATTAGTTATTTCCAGTTTTAGTATTTACGCTAGTTTCCGTTTCTTTTTATAATTAGGTCCAGCTGTAATTATCTTTCTGATGCACGTTCAGCTCCAGTAGAATATGTACCAGTATGTTAGTGGCCGCGATTCGCCATCTCTATAACACGGATCCACAATTAGCTTCGTTAATTCTCATCCACCTGCCTTTGACTTTCGATTCTTTTCACACACTCCATTTTTAGCCCTCTTAACTTTGCACTAAAAATATAAAATAAAGTCCGGACGAATTAAAATAGTTCAGAAGTCACTTTCTCTACAAGTTCAGGAAATTAAATAGTTCAGGAGTCATTTCTTCAGTTCTGTAAAGCCCAATTTAAAATGGCACAGGAAATTAAGTCTCGATGATGAAATTGGTTGAGGAGCCACTTTCTATAAAATGATAATAATAATAATAATAATAATAATAAATTTTTTTCTCCTACACATTCTTCTCAAAATATCAGGAAGTGACAAAATAGAATAATAGGGGGTTGAGGAATTTATTTCAGAACACATAAATTCAAGAAAGAGACCTAGAGAAATCAATCAACAAATGAACCAAGTCAATTTCTATTCGATTTTTAGAATTTTCCATTTCAGCGTTGTAGTTTAAATTCTTTTATATCTTTAATTTCTTTTGTAATTAGAATCCATTTTAATTATGCCACATCATTATATTTTCATTTTTCAATTTTTTCCTACTTGTCTTTATATGAAATTTTAATTGTTTATTTCATTAGATTTTTAGAAAATCTAATCATATTTTAATTCAGTTTTATTGAGGATCCGCTTCTCTGATATGTCCATCCAAGAATTTGATGTACTGTTTACAGGAGAAGCGAACAAGCCCCAACCGGAAGCATCCTTTAACCAGCCGTTAGCATTCAAAGCTGGCACGTCGATTTATTCATCGCGCTTTGTTGTGGCGAAGCCGTACAGGTCGGTAGCTTCGTGGTATATGTGGAAGCCAAAGGAGCACCTTCGAGTGCAGCAGCCACAGCAGGAGGAACAACAACATCAGCAGCATCCTCAGCTATTGGATCAGATAAATAGCCTCATCAACATTGAGTATAACGACTTTCACATCAATTCTTAGGTTATCTATTTTGATGCCCTATTCTTAGACTATTTTACTCGTGTAAAAGTTTTAGCGTTTTTGAGTTTCTATGCACAAATTTTGATTAGTTTTCTTTTTTTTGTTCATTTTGTGCATAAAGATTCAGCCGAAGAATTTGTCTATTTATTCAGGCCACTGAGGCTAAATTCTTCATCTATCTCCCCGTCTTACGGCTTAGCAGAAAACTGCACCTATGTCTCAACAGCCTGGAGAAGCTACGAGGAATCTCCTAATTCATAACATTCCATCTCACTGCAAACTCTTACCAAGCGCAAGACTCTCTCAAGAAGATGGAGATATAGAGATTGTTGTTGTAAACGGACACACCCACGAGCCAGTTGCTGATGGAATCGAGGGCGAAATTTGGGTCTCATCTCGAAGCAACGCTTCTGGTTACCTCCGTCACCCTTTCTTAACTTGAGAGACATTCCAAGCAAGACTAGGAGACTGTTGTGAATAAACACACAATAATAGAGGAGAAATGAGAGAAAACTCTTCTTTATAACACAAATAAAGAATTACAAAGCTTACACGAAACTTTACAAAAAAACTCTCAAAATACACTCTCAACTCTCTGTGTTTACTCTCAGGATCTTGGGATGCATTACAATGGTGATTTTGGGTTCCTTATATAGTGCTCAAACCGCGTGAACAGTGCCACGCGGTTTGAGCAAGCTGTCAGCAAGCTTGCACCTAGCTTGCATTTCACATCAAGCTTTCGGTGTTTGATGTTTGCCAGCCCATATCATTTGCTGGCTTCAACAAATCTCCCCCTCGGTGAAGATTTCCCCAAATCAGCCTCTGTGTCGGATTTAGACCAACGAAGTATCTATTCCACCATTTTCGACCATTCCGGACGCAACGGTGACCTGGGATTTGTGAAATGCAGCCCCGATTTTAATCTATTTTCATTTTAAACACAAAAACTTAAAATGGAAATGAAAGATTCTCATTCTGGTGCAATGATTAAACTGGCTGCAACTAATTACTCCCTCTGGAGACCTCGGATGATAGATTTTTTGCATTGCAAAGATATTTTTGATGTCATCGAGTTGAAGGGTGAGAAACCAGAGTCTGTTAAGGAGTATGATTGGAATAAACTCAACAACAGAACTTTTCGTCAGATTAGGCAGTGGATCGGTCACAGTGTCTTCCACCACGTAGCACATGACACAGATGCTTATGAAATGTGGAGGAAATTGGAAGACATGTTCCAGACCAAAACAGCTCGGAATAAAGCCTTAATCATGAGGCGTTTGGTGAACCTGAAGCTACGGAGTGGAACTTCCGTTACAGAACACACCAACGAGTTCCAAAGCCTGGTGAACCAGTTGTCTGCAGTAGACATGCAACTGGCAGACGAAGTTCAAGCCCTCTTGCTACTCAGTTCTCTTCCTGATAGCTGGGAGACTCTGGTGGTTACTCACAGCAACTCAGCTCCAGGAGGCAAACTTACCATGCCTATGGTAAATGATGCCCTGTCAAATGAAGAAGCCAGAAGAAAAGACGTGGACTCAGATCAAACAGAAGCCCTTGTCTCGGAGCAACGAGGAAGACAACATGAGAAAAATCAAGGTGGGAGAAGAGGCAGAAGCAAAAGCAGAGGCAAATCCAAGGATGGGAAAAAGACATAAAAGTGCTTCCACTGTGGCATTGAAGGTCACTTAAAAAAAATTGCCGGAAACTGCAAAGGGAGCAGGGACAAGGCAATAACCAGCCGAAGAAGAATGATACGGAGACACTAGTAGTTACCACGGTAGATGTAGCTATATGCTTCGGCCAGGAAGAAGCATGCCTCCACACCGCAACTCAGGATGTCGAGTGGGTGGTAGATACTGCAGCATCCTACCACGTTACTCCTCACATGAATTTCTTCACAACATACAAAGCATGAGACTTTGGAGCAGTGAAGATGGGGAATACCAGTTCTTCTTAGATTGTGGGAATTGGCAAAATACAGTTGCGGACAAATACAGGGTATACAATAACCTTAAAGGAGGTCAGACATGTTCCAGAACTTCGGCTCAACTTACTCTCGGGGGTAGCCCTTGAAAAACAGGGTTATGCTAGCCACTTCAGCAATGGCACTTAGAGGATGATAAAATGTGCCATGGTCATCGCTCGAGGACACATCTATGGAACCTTATACAAGACTCATGTGAAGATATGTGCAGAAAGCCTAAATGTAGCTGAACCGGAGGCTTCTCAGAATCTGTGGCACCAGAGACTCGGTCACATGAGTGAAAGAGGGTTGTCTACCTTGACAAAGAAGGATCTAATCACTGTCTCCAAAAATGCTGCTCTTGATCCTTGCAATCATTGTCTCTTCGGTAAGCAACATAGAGTCTCTTTCAATTTCTCTTCTACAAAGAAATCAGAGTTACTCAGTCTGGTGTACTCTGATGTATGTGGTCCCTTTGAGGTAAATTCACTAGGCGGTAATAAATATTTTCTGACTTTCATTGACGATGCTTCTCGAAAAGTATGGGTGTATTTTCTGAAATCAAGGGATCAGGTCCTGGACTATTTCAAACTGTTCCATGCCATGGTCGAGCGTGAAACAGGGAAGAAACTGAAGTGCCTTCGCACAGACAATAGAGGCGAATACACTTCCAGAGAGTTCGATGCCTACTGCGGAAGCCACGACATTCGACACGAAATGACTGTTCCACGCACCCTACAACATAATGGTGTCGATGAAAGGATGAACCGCACTATTATGGAGAAAGTCAGAAGCATGATCAACATGGCTAAGCTGCCAAAGCCATTCTGGGGAGAAGCTGTTCGTGCCATCTGCTACCTGATCAACAGATCACCATCCGTACCGTTGAACTTCGAGATTCCGGAGAAAGTGTGGTCTGGTTAGAATCCCTCATATTCTCACCTCAGAATATTCGGATGTTTAGCATTTGCACATGTATCCAAGGAGCTCAGGCAGAAGCTCGATGCAAGGACTACCCCATGCATCTTAATAGGCTATGAAGACGAGGAATTTGGATACAGGCTATGAGACCCGAAGGAAAGGAAGGTCATCAGAAGCAGAGATGTAGTGTTTCTTGAAGACCAGACAATAGAAGACATTGAAAAGCCCAAGATACCTTCTAAAACCAGTACCAACAAAGCTGATGCAAATCCAGACACAACCCCAACACCAACACCAGTGGCCACAGATGATGATGGGTTGAAGACATGCTAGAAGCAGAACCAGATGAGGAAGGAGGTGTTGAGCAGGGGGAGCTGCAGCCTACTCCATCAGAGGCTTTAGGATCATCCACAGATCCGGATGACAGCAGACAGCCAGAACCTCCAATATGAAGATCTGAGCGAGGTCGGATTCCATCAGCCAGATACTCAGGATCAGAATATATTCTGTTTACTGAAGAGGGAGAGCCAGAAACCTTCAATGAAGCTATATCTCATAAAGACAAAGACAAATAGCTGCACGCAATGCAGGATGAGATGAAATCTCTGCAGAAAAACAACACTTTTGAGATAGTCAAGCTCCCACATGGAATGAAGGCACTGAAGAACAAATATGTGTTCAAGCTCAAGAAAGATGACAGCGGGAAAGTGGTGAAACCCAAATCTCGGCTAGTTGTCAATGGATTCCTACAGAAAAAGGGAATTGACTTTGATGAGATTTTTTCACCAGTGGTAAAAATGGCTTCAATCCGAGTCATCCTAGGATTGGTAGCCAGATTGAACTTGGAGCTTGAACAGATGGATGTCAAAACATCATTTCTTCATGGTGATCTGAATGAAGAAATCTACATGGAGCAGCCAGAAGGATTCAAGGTTTCAGGAAAAAGAAAACCTTGTTTGCAAGCTGAAAAAGAGCTTGTGCGGGCTCAAGCAAGCACCGAGGCAGTGGTACAAGAAGTTCGACTCATTCATGGTGGGTCAAGGCTATAAAAGAACTGCAGCAGATCAGTGTGTATACATTCAGAGATTTCTAGATGGAAATTTCGTTGCTCTTCTACTGTATGTAGATAACATGTTGATTGTTGGACAAGAAGCAGCGAAGATCAGCCAGCTGAAGAATGAACTCTCTAAGTCTTTCGACATGAAAGATTTAGGACCAGCTCAACAGATTTTGGGAATGAAGATTGTTTGTGACAGACAGAACAAGAAGTTGTGGCTTTCACATGAGAGATATATTGAACGGATAATCAGAAGGTTCAATATACAAACCAGTCAAACCAGTCAGCATTCCGCTAGCGCACCATTTCAAACTAAGCAAGAGTTCGTGTCCATTATCCAAGAAAGAGATAGATGAGATGTCATCGATACCATATTCTTCAGCTGTTGGAAGTTTGATGTATGCAATGGTATGTATCAGGCCAGATATTGCACACGCAGTGGGTGTAGTGAGTCGTTTTCTCTCTAACCCTGGAAAGCAACACTGGGAGGCAGTCAAATGGATTCTCAGGTACCTCAAGGGTACATCGAAGTTTCATCTGTGTTACGGGGGAGCTGATCCAATCTTGGAAGGCTATATAGATTTAGATATGGCAGGAGATCTTGATGGTATGAAATCTACATCAGGATTCATCTACACTTTTGCAGGGGGAGCCGTGTCATGGCAGTCGAGATTGCAGAGGTGTATTGCATTATCCACGACAAAAGCTGAGTATATCGCTATAGCTGAGGCAGGAAAGGAAATGTTGTGGCTAAAGCGTTTTCTCCAAGAGTTAGAGATTAAGCAGCCAGAATACAAGATACATTGTGACAGTCAGAGTGCTCTGGACTTGAGCAAAAACTCAATGTATCATTACCGGACAAAACACATTGATATTCGCTATCATTGGATACCCGAAGTAATGGATCAACAACTGCTGAGACTAGTGAAGATCCATACAGATGAGAATCCAGCCGACATGTTAACGAAAGTGGTTACTCGAGACAAGTTAGAGTTGTGCAGAGACATAACCGGGATAGCTGTCAGATGACGATTGTTTCAGATGCAGCTGGAGGGGGAAATTGTAGAGTCCAGCTGTTGCATGGACTGCATGAAGCAACACAGAAGCTTCATGTATTGATTTCTAGCAAGCATCAACAATGAGTCCACAAAAACTTTTGGTGATTGCCAAAATTTTAGGAAGTGAGTTGGCAAAAACGTGTGGTACAGTGCACACGTTTTTTCCCTATAAATTGAGGCCATTTCCAGTGTTAAAAACCATCCCAGAGAGAGCAAAACAGAAGAGAGAAAGTGAGGTTTTGTAAAGTTTCATTTGTGTAAACTTTGTAATCTATTCTTGATAGTAATAGATATTGATTCGGTTTTTTCCTTGAACACTCTCTAAAGTGATCGGTGAATCACAACAAGATGTTCCGAAAACGACTTCAGGTAAAAGACAAAGACGGGCAGCTAAGGCTAAGCTTCTTGGAATGCAATTTCATAATAACAATGAGAGTCTCTTATTGTCACCGTGGGTAATAACTCATTCAGGTAGTAAAAGAAAAGGACAAGGAAGCAGCTTGCTGATCTCTTTATTGTAAAATCTTACAAGAATTTGTTTTACTCGATTACCAAAACAATAGGAGAAATTAATTAATGTGTGTATTAGTACTTACGTTTAATTTATACAACCACCCAATCTTCAAGAGTTTTTTGATTGATTTTAATTTATGTTAGTGAAAAAAACTTTAGACCATCAACGAATTTTTTTTCCTTAAAAAGTATATCCAATATTGGTTCGGGTATGTTTGAGATACAAGAACATTTTTATATTTTGAGGCCACTAGGCATTGTATAATATTATAATTAAAATATTTAGAATCTTCCCTAGCCATTAATTATTTGGAGGTTATAATAAAAAAAATTGAGAGTCAGATATCGTATATAACCATAGGCAATTCTGAATATATTACATCTTTTTTTACACATCATTTTTTCTCTTGAGGTTGAATATCTATGATTGAATTATATTATAATAATGACTCATTTCTGTGAAAGTTTTAAGTAAAAAACTTAATAACAATTATGTTTTGGGATTTGTGATGATTAATTGTGCATTTGTATTGTTGGCTTCGAATTTGATTATGTTTTTATTTCAGCCCTTGATTCCCTCAGATTTCTTTGTTTATGAAGAGTTATGAGTTATCCAGAGTCCCCATCATCTGAAAATTCATATTTTGACGAAACTGCAATACATAATTATGGAAAATCCATCAAGCAAGCAATGGATCAAACACACACACACACACAAAAAGAAGCAAAAGTAAGACCCCAACTGCACCAACTAATAAAACCATTTACTGGGTAATAATAAAGCTCAAAATAATTGCCATAAAGCTCAGATATGATTTGAATTTTACCATGATAGTTTGTACTCATTAGTCATTTTACTGTTATAGTACAAAATATATTACATGCCACGCATTAATAACACTAAAAGGGTTCACACGTCAAACATGAAGAGGGGTCGAAGTGTAAATTGGCGGTGTGTGGACTTATTGTGTCTAAGATGAAACATAGCAAGCTTGTTCAGTCAAATTAGGGCTCAAGTTGTAGACTAAGTGTTGAACCACTTAAATTTATGTGTCAACTATCTTGATCTCGTCCTTATATATTCAATTTCTTATTGGCCGAATTTTTGTGTCAACATTATTAATGAAGTTGAAAGAAAATGTGGATATAGCATGGTAATAATTGAAAGCAGCAACTTGTAATTTAATTTTGTAAGTTTTCGTATTGTGTGTAGTAGTATCATTGTTATTCAGTTCAGATTTGATGTTTATGAAGCTCAATTTCACCCAGATAGAAAGTAAGAAAAGCAAAAGCATGACATCATTAGCATCTGCAGGTTTCTAATTTGAGTTTTCTGATTGTGAAGAGAAAAAAAAGAGAGAAAAAAGATGAGGGAAGAGTCCTGTTACTGTTGAGGATTCTTAGACACTGACATGGGATTTGGTAAGTTTATAAGGTAACGTACATGTTAGCGTGTAAATGTTATTCCAAATATATAATTAAAGTTAATTTACACTTTTATAAAATTAAACTGTACGAACACGAGATTATTTTTTCACACTGACTTATATTCTATTGTCGTTCCAAAATTTATAAACTAATTGATACTCTTTTGAAACTCCGCCAAATTCTAATGGATTATTGAAGCTGTCGTGCACCCAAGAATATAAAGAACAGTAGTGAGGCAAACAAGTACCAAAGCAAAACCGTGGATGCAAGCAAATTAATAAAAGGGCATTGAGTGCATCACGGAAAGGTAAAGGCATAATTAGACAAATGACATTGCTTGGAAGCAAGCGTGGGTTGCCAGAGATTTTGCAGAAATGCAAATACTCTGCAATCTGCCTTCCTCTGATTCTCCATTAGAGTTTCACACACTATCACTCTACATACCAACTTCTTTTTACTGTGCATGGACCATCTCCTTTTCCCCCCTCACTTTTCACCTTTCACCTTTCACCTTTCTCTTTATTATATTAAAATTTGCAAGAGTGAGATTTTATTATTGCATTTAAAATTAGACAGGACCAGTCGGTTGTGTAAGGATTTGGGGTTAGTACAGAAGTATTAATGTGACTGAAATTTAAAATTTTCTTCTGAAATCACTTTAAGGATCGTGATCATTTCCTTATTGATGTAAACAAATATATTAATAAAATTAATTTATGTTAATTTTAAACATGTATGCAAATAATTTATTTATTAATATAAATAAAAACAAACGATAAAGTAATCATATCTGAATGCGTTGGTCGTTTTCCTGAGCCTTCTTAAGTTTTCCCTTGTAGTAGTGCACCAAGCGTTGTATTTCTAATTGGCACAGTAAAACTCTTCTACGAATAAATCGCTCTCACTCTGAGAATTAAGAAAACATATTTTATTTCTATGATATTTGAAGCCTAGGTTTAATATCAAAGAAACAACTGTCCTTTAATTAATTTGGAACAAATCCAAGAGAGAGAGTGTGTGAGAATTCGGCCAAGAAGAAGGATGATATCCCCTGGCCGAATACGATATGTATTTATAGTGAATGGATTGCTTTATTTGTATCTCAATACAAAAAGGACAACCCAACATCTCTTTAAATCAAATTTGATCTCTTTAAGTTACTTTCCCAAATTAAACTATGAAACTTAATTAAATAAGGAATCTTTATTTAAATAAGACATTATTATTTTATCTATATTAGGACTCTTAATTAATTAGGGTATTAGCCCACTAAATTAAGGCTCAATAGATTAAATACTGTTTTGACTCAATAATTAATTAACTATTAATTAATTTTAACTTACTTAATTTTAATCAACAATAAATCAAAATTATATTTAATTTAATTTAATTTATAAATATCAAATATTTATTTAAACAATTAAACCTAATTTTATATTTCGAATTTATTAATCAAGTTAATGTTTCTGAAATATTCTGACTATCCTAATCTTATTAGGAAATCTTATTTCGCCAAAATAATCATTTATTAACTTTCAATAAACATCATTGAATTTGTAACATGAGCGAAAACTATATTTGTGCGACCGTCATACGTTCATTTTCGAGTAACAGTGTGATGATATTAACTATTTAATATTTCATCTATATGATATCCCACATACCATGGGTAAACGCTTAGCAGCATGACATGACCCATAATCGATGAATGAAATAGGAAAATATATGAGTCTGTTAGAATATACTTCGAGCATGTAATCTCATTCCTTCCGATATTTATGTTCCTTATCAAGTCTGTGATCATGGTTAGATCAAAATCCTTACCACTTGATATATTTCAAAACTCGATCCCGAAGATTTGATATCTTTAAGATATCGTCTGTTTTGGCCAAAGACTTGTATCCATAGTTCTTTGAGTTTCCCTGGAACATCTCTAAATTTTATTATCAAAGCTATCAGATCCCTTCTTGAAGCACACATGACTTCATACGTTAATAACTCAAGACCATCTAATATTTATTCAAAGGACGTGTAGTCAAATGATGATATACTAGTGAACCATGCGTACTATCATGCAAGTCAAAATGTGAGATCATGTCATAGGATATAATGACACTAATGTATTATTACGAAGATCAGTGACCTTCAATAATATTACCATGTGATCTTACGCTTCTGTGGTCTTATTCGATATTCTATTCTACTAATGAAGATATCTATTATTTGTGTCATTATGTATGAGACTTATCATCTATTTCATTTGTCCTCAATGGGCGTGGTTTGGTGGTGTAGGCCTCAGGATCTCACCTTGAGGTCCTGGGTTCGAATTCAGGGAGTACGTTTCTTGTAAGAGTCTGGGACAGCCGGGGTTTTACCTGCTCCGCTTAAGCTCGAAAGTGGTGGTTTGGCGGCGTGGTTTTTCAATGATTCTAAAAAAACTTATCATCCATTTTATTTATATTAAATGTCAATTTAGGCGACACGCAATAATTTTAGTCGAGTGATACATTATTGTCATGTATAATAATCATATTTTACCAAGAATTTAATTTAAGACTTACTTATATAAATATCGTTGATTCTCATAATCACAAACGTCTTTTGGATTAATGATATTCATTTGACATAATATCTCCAGACATACACATAAAATATGAAGGTAATGATATGTAGAAAACAAATGCATTGTATTAATAAATAATAAAATGTATTATAAAATATTACTCTTTAAACCATAACATCCAAAACAGGTTTTAGGACATACACTCTAACAAACTCTCACTTGCACTGAAGTCAGTTTTTATAATACCCAATGCCCATCTTCCCAATATGATGTTCCATTTGTTCTTGCTTCATTGGCTTCGTGAGTCGATCAGCTATATTATAAGCTAAAAGTATTTTGTGAACCACAGTCTGTCAATCTCCAACATATTCTCTGAGTATGTGATACTTTCATTGAATGTGTTTGGACTTCTGGTGCGACGTAGGTTCATTGGATTGTGTTATAGCCCCATTGTTATCACAGTACAAAGGGAATGCACATTCAATGGTTGGAACAATACCTAATTTTTTTTAATGAACCTTTTTATCCAAACCGCTTCATTTGATGCTTCCAAAGCTGATATATATTATGCCTTAGTAGTGGAGTCTGCAATAGTGGACTACTTGGCGCTCTTCCAACTGACTGGTCCTCCATTACATAAGAAAATTAATTCAGAGTTCGACTTATAATCATCAGTGTCTATCTGAACGTCGGAGTCTGTAAACCCTTCTACTTTCAATTCTGGTGATTCGTAAGTCAATATCATATCATTAGTCCTTCTTAAGTACTTAATGATTTCCTTGACTTTTATCCAATGATTTTCTTCTGGATCAGATAGAAATCTGTTTTTACACAAACAGGAAATGCAATGTCCGCTCTTGTACATAGCATGGCATACATGAGACTATCTATGGCAGAAGCATATAATATCTGACTCATGTGTGCTCTCTCTTGAGGTGTCTTGGGACTTATCGATCTAGATAGATGAATCGCATGCCTACAAGGCAACAAACCTCTTTTAGAGTCCAATATGTTAAATCTCTTGAACATCTTTTTTATGTATAGAATTTGGGATAAATCAATCATTATTCTGGATCTATCTCTATAGTTTCTTATGCCAAGAATGTAGGTTGTTTCTCCCAATTCTTTCATTGAGAATGTTTTGGATAGCCAAACTTTGACTGATGTCATCATAACAATATTGTTTCCCAATAATAATGTCATATACATATAATATCAAGAATGTGATGACACTCCCACTGACTTTTTTTATAAATATATGGCTCATCTATATCTTTTATGAAACCAAAAGTTTTAATTGCATCATCAAATTATAGATTCCAAATTCTAGATGTTTGCTTTAGACCATATATTAATATTTACAGCTTGTATACTTTATAACTATCTCCCTTAGATATAAAACTTTCTGGATGTTTCATATAAATTTTTTCCTCAAGAAATCCATTCAGAAACACCGTTTTGACATCCATTTGTCAAATCTCATAGTCATAGTAAGATGTTATAGCTAAAATAATTTTAATGGATTTTAGAATGGCTACTAACGAAAATATTTCATCATAATCAACCCTTGTTTCTGAATATATCATTTTATCACTAGTCTAGTCTTATAAGTCTCTATTTTACTATATTTTCCAATCTTTCTCTTATAGACCCATTTACATCCAATATGATTAATTCATTCAGGATGATCAACAAGTGTTCGTACTTGATTAGAATACATGGATTCCTTTTCAGAATTCATAAGTTCAAGCCATCTAGATGAGTCAATGTCCAACATTACTTCTTCGTAGTTTTTGGGGCCATCCACATGAACAGCTTCACTAATTATGAAATATTAAAAATCTTCCTGATTGACTAAGGTATATCTCAAAGGAGTACGAGATTCTCTAATTGACCTACAAAGTGGTTGTGTTTCTCGAGTTGTTTCTCGTTGTACTTGTTCTGGTTCCTTTTTAGGCAAGTCAATTTGTGTTTCAGAATTCTCTTTTTGAGAGACTTCTTCATTTAGGGCTACTTCTTTTGTAGTAATTTCTTCTTGAACTATATGGTTCTAAAGGAAAATAGCATTCATATTAACCAAGATCTTGTGATCGGAAGGAATATAGAAGTAATATACCATTAAATCATTGGGATATCCTATGAATTAATCTTTTTCAGATCTTGAGTGTAGATTTTCTGTAAAAACTCTCCTTACATAAGTTGGACTACCCCAAATCTTCAAATATCATAAGTTAGGACGTTTCCCATATCACATCTCTTATGAGGTATTGAGACTTACTCGTATAAATATTGTTGACTCTCATAATCACAAACGCCTTTTAGATTAACGATATTCATTTGACATAATGTCTCGGGACATACACATAAAATATGGATGTAATCATGTGTAGAAAATAAATACATTTTATTAATAAATAATAAACTATATTGAAAAATATTACGCCTTAATCCATGACATCCAGAACAGGTTTTAGGGCTTACACTCTAACAGTTTGAACTTTGAACCAGTGAAACTAAGAATCGGTCATGAATTCGGTCCGATTGAACCTAAAATCAGTCAAAATCAATGAACTGTCTCGGTCGATTCTTAAAAAAAATTAAACCACAAATGAAAAATTATTTTTTTGATTAATTAAAATTCACTATAAAAAATAAAGTCTTTAGCGTCGAAACACATCGACGCTAAAAGAAATAATATTGACGCTAAAGGTTATTAGCGTCGAAAAATTTTCGACGCCAAAACGTGGAGGAGAAAGACAATTAGAATCGAAATAAAAAATTTTGATGCTAAAGTACAACATTTTGCGTCCAAAAAGTTTTGACGACAAATTGAAATTTTTGACGCCAAATAATTTTATAATTAATAAAAAAATTATTTATTTTTTCTTTTAGCGTCGAAATTTATTACCTTTAGTGTCAAAATTTTCGACGCTAAAGGATATATGAAAATTATTATTACAAATTGACATTACAAATTAATTTTAAACTAATTTAATTACAAAAGTAATTAAATTTTTAGAAAATATAAGAACATTATTATAAATTTGTTATAAAATATTATAACAATGAAATCTTTATTGATATAAAAATAAAATTACAAAATTTATCATAACAAAAAATATAAAATAATAAACAAAATGATAAAATATAATTTTCTATATATTTTCTCCATCTTCACTTTCATATTCTTCATCTTCATTTCATTTGTTTTTCATTTTCTTCACTATCTTCATTTTCACCATTTCTTCATCTTCATATTCCCCTACAAATATATATATATTATAAAATATAAAAAAAATCTAACAAAACACTTAAGGAAAAAAGAATTTTAGGGAGAAAATAAGAGTAGGAGAGAAAGAAAGTGAGAATAGGAGAAATGAAAGAGCAAATGAATTTATAGGAAAAAAATAACCTTTAGCGACAAAAAATCCTTTCGTTGCTAAAGGTCCTCAAATAGCGAGAATTATTTCCGCCAAAATTTGATCTTTAGGGTTGAAATTTTTGACTTTTAGCGTCGAAAATTCATCGCTAATTGTCAAAAAATTTAAATATGATTTTATTATGCGATAACTTCAAATTTTAGAAAGCGGGAATTTGAAAATTTTAAATTTACCCTTTAGCGCCGAAAGTTTTGACTTTTAGCGTCGAAAATTCGTAGCTAATTGTCAAAAATTTAAATATAATTTTATTAGGCGATAAATTCAAATTTTAGAAGGCATGAATTCGAAAATTTCAAATTTAACCTTTAGCGTCGAAATTTAAATTCAACGCTAAATGGTTGACCCTTTAGCGTCCAAACATTTTTTTGACGCTAAAGGATAGAACCTTTAGCGTCGAAATATAATTTGACGCTAAAGCGTCAACCTTTTAGCGTGAAACAATTATTTCGACGCTAAAGGTGCAACCTTTTTATCGTCGAATCCAATTTCGATCTCTTTAGCGTCCAAACAGTTTTTCGACGCTAAATGGTCAACCCTTTAGTGTCGAAGAATTATTTCGACACTAAAGGGTTTATTAGCGTTGAAAAAAATTTCGACGCTAAAGGTCCATTTTCTTATAGTGATTATTTATGACATCATTCGATTCTATCAGTTCAACCAGTCGAATCCATAATCCATTAAGTTTTTTTGATGTCTGGTTCAATCAGCGGTCTAATTTTTAAAACATTAGATTTTATTTATTTATTTAGTCTAACGACAACCCAATCCACTCTCCACCTATGTGAACGGAGTTCATATCCATGCCTCTTATTTAAACACAAGAGATTTTATTAATTCAACTAGTTAGCACCCACATGAATGAGATTTTATGTAAACCCTTATGTTTCTAATTGTTTTAATAAACACCAATATATACCTGTTATAATGTCTCACCGTCCACTAATCTACCTGTACTCGATAACATACGATTTCATATCTGAAAAAAAAATATTTTACTCATATTTGTGAGAGATAATCTGTATCTACCTAATAATAGAATGGGAATAGGAGTTCGTGTGGCTGCAGGAACTCAAAAACATTTCCTTTAATTCTATTGAGGGATTGGGTTACCACTCATTCTATGTAGCTAGTATCATAGTTAAATTGAAGAAACTTTGATGATAATTCTGAAAATTAGAGAGTGAAGTGCTTAATATGAAACAATTATCAGAAAAAAGTGAAATTACTCCAAATAGCAGGGACTTTCTGAAAAAATTCCCATTGTGTTTTTGGCTTTTAATGATGTTCGATTAGCTTGTCATCGGTAGGTATTTTATTATATATATATAAGTAGAATGTTTTTCTGCTTTCTCAAAGCGTCACGTAAGATTATTAAAAAAATAAACTTTAAAAAAATAATATTAAAAAAGATAAATATTAATATATTCACAAATTAATTGGTTGCAGCCTGAGAGCGTGTAAAAAAAAAGGGGCTTGATTTGGGCGCAATCACACAATTCTAAAGTAACTATCTAAGAAAGAAATTACATTTGCTATTGTTGGATCTTTTGATTTTCCTTTCCCTTCTTTTGGACTTGGTTTTGAGTTTATATACTAGTGAGGATAACTGTTTGATAATTGCCAGTGCGGTTTATCCCATGTTCGGTAACTCTTTGTTCCTTCATTTGCCACATGTGATAATTGTTAGGGTAAGCGCAGCGGAGGCACGGTGGAAGGGCGAAAAATGATCTTAAACATTTAAAAAAATTTCCGAGCGAATTAATTAATATCAAATATTTTTAATTCACCCAAAGTAGTTTAAATATATTATTTATTAACAATTAATAACATAATATATTTCGAAACACGACGAATTATTTTACGAAAATATTTTTAGATAAATACTACGCGTAATGGGCAAACGATCATACCGGTTGACCAACCGTCGATCAGGGCAAACAGTGACTAGTTCACTGTTTGGACAGCCGTGACACGACGAGCTCGTTTCGACGCGAATTTCACAGATTTCATGCTGTTTTGGCCCCGGAATTAATCCACCACCAAATACACATCCAAAATCATCCAAATAACATATTTTTCCATGAAATATTTTGTTTTACACAAAAAAATCAAATCTGATCCAGATTTTTATTTGTCCATTTTTTATGCCAAAATTCAATTTATTCACAAAATTAATCCAATTAATTTACATCAAAATTAATCACCATAATATAAAGCTCAAAGAACAATTCTAGGCAATATTTGAGTGGCAATATCACTCTATAATGACAATTAAAATTTTGTGATTAATTCTCTAATTAATCTTTTTACACATGCTTAACAAAGAAAATTATTAAGGTTAAACAAACATTCAACACCAAGTTTTGATTCAAATACATATCCAAGATACATATTTAATTAAAACATGCAATATATATATCCCATACATATTTTACATGCTTAAAAACAAAACAAAGAAATTAGAAATTAGAAACTTAATATTACCTTAATTTCAAGTTCTAATTTTCTCCAATTTTCTTTTCATTGGTGTTGAAAGCTTTGTTTCAAAATCCTAACTCATTTTTCTTTTTGTTCTCAACACAAAAGGAAAGGCTAAACCTCAAAAAATGGAACAATTTCTATTTATATAGAATTTCTTCATGTGGCTGGAAATTGGGTTATTTTTAATCCAAAAAATAACAATTTATATGGTCATAATTTTGACACCAATTTGATCTTATCCAAATTTAATAATTATTTTGATATTTTTGTTAATATATCCATGTGTCAAAAATACATGGCTTAGCCAATTAAAATTGGCCAAATAATAAGAATATTCCAAATAATATTCTTATCCAAAAAATAAATTAATTAACAATTAATCAATTTATTTAATGTTTATTAACAAAAATACATTATAGAAAAATATTCCAAGAATATTCTTCCATTTATCATTATTAATAATTAATTAAATAATAATAATAATAAAACAAGTGTGTATCTAATCAAAATTATGTATCGTATACAAATACACATTATTTAATACGCATGTGTAAATTGAATAATCTAAATTATCCATATTAATTGCCCAAGTGCTCAACAAGTACACTTTATATTGCGAGACTCTCTAGGTTCAAGTTTATCTGTCACGAAAACCATTTCCATATCCGTAATTTATCCACTCACGAATTACGACGACCATAGATAATCAAGTTGAATCATCCAAGTCAAAGTCATTGCATATATGTAATCCCTTTGTCATAGGTTATCCGAATTGTTCCGGAGATATAGAATAAACGTCAAATCTCCGCTATGAACAATTCATGTCTCGCGACATAATTATGATTCTCAAGTAAATATTCGGAACTTGTTTCTGAATCATACCTCGGCCAAGGATTTCAAAGAATTAAAAATAGGTACCTAAATCCCGTACACGGGACTGAAAGATCCTGTCTGGATACATCACATGATATTGTGAGTATCAGTCCATACCCGACGAACAGGCGGAGGTCTGATCTTAAGAGATCATTGACGTGACTACCATCAAAGTGTGGATGATATCTCACATATCCACAATGGTATCACAAGTCAAGGGAGCTAATATGCTATTCGACTCGTAAAGATTCTCATTGACGTTGATGTACAATCTATCAGGATTCTTTGATTGAGTCTTTTAGTATTTATCCAATAAATACCCATGTGTTCATATGAGTCTCCCAAGACTCATGGTTTATCAAGATAAACCATTAGAACAATTCTAATATACAACACATACCAGTCTCAGGGTTTACTAACGACCAAGTATGTAAACCTCGACCAGGAACAGTTTTAAGAATGAATTGTATTGTGACAATTCTCAGTGACAATTGCGGCGCTTTTGCAATAAAGTCACAACTATTCATTCTATGGTCATTTTATGCCTTAACCATATAAATATTATATTGACGAAAATTACTAAATTTTATTTATAATAAAATAGAAATGTACATTGTATTTACAAGAAATACAATAAAATTTGGCGCGCTGAGCACCAACTCTAACAATAACTGCTATAGTCGTGTTTCACGTAGATTTACTACATGTGGTAATTGTTGGGTCGTGCCCCTCGTTGTCCTATCACTTGTGATAATTGCTAGGAGTGAGTTCCAATTTCTTTATATTTTATTCACCCTTAACTGTTAGATTATGACCACATTTACGTAACTGCTCCTTGAGTAGATTACTGCCTAACTGTTTGGGCATTTGGTTGTCTGGTCGATTGAATGATTCAGTTGTTTGTGTGACTCTTGTTGCTTTTTTCATCTGAACGAGTTTCTTCTAAGCATTGTCGTATCACATCGCTTGAATTGATTGAACAATGCTACATTTGGTGTTCTTTATGACGTCATCTAACATTTGCTATTTTTGGTTGTCAACATAATCTAATTAAATTCAAAATCTTTCACTATTCTAATTAAATCAAAATATATAATTATATAAGAACAAAAACTAAATTATTCATTCTATGGTCATTTTATGCCTTAACCATATAAAGATTATATTGATGAAAATTACTAAATTTTATTCATAATAAAATAGAAATGTACATTATATTTACAAGAAATACAACAAAATTTGGCGCGCTGAGCACCAACTCTAATATTTTCTCTCACTTGCTCTAATGCCAAATTTGATGGTATCTAATACTCATCGCCTCTACATGTCTATCATATAGTTTCGGAGGCAAGGTCTTCGTAAGCGGGCCTGCTATACTGTCCTCTCCAGATATCTTGCATATGGCAACGTCTCCTCGGGAGATAATCTCACGAATAATATGATAGTTACGCTCCATATGTTTTGATTTTCGATGCGCTCTCGGTTCTTTTGCCTGTGCAGCGACACCACTATTGTCACAGAACAACATGATCAAATCCTTAATGCTTGGGATAACTCTCAATTCTATGATAAATTTTCTAATTCATATAGCCTCTTTTGCAGCATCTGATGCCGCAATATATTCCGCCTCGGTAGTGGAATCAGATGTTGATCCTTATTTGGAATACTTCCAACTAACTGTAACATTATTAAGAGTAAATACAAAACCTGAGGTAGACTTTCTATCATCAGGATCTGACTGAAAGTTAGAATTTGTATATCCTTTTATCTGTAAATCATCTTCTCCATAAATAAGAAACTTATCCTTAGTACATTTTAGATATTTTAGGATATGTTTAACGTCCATCCAATGGTCGTTACCTGGATTTGACTGATATCTGCTAGTAACGCTTACTGCATGACTAATATCAGGTCTCGTACATAACATGACATATATGATGCTTCCTAAGCATGATGTAAAAGGTTGACTAGAAATTCTAGCTTTTTTGATATTCCGTTTGAGGACACATCTTCTTCGAAATATGAATGCCATGTCGAAAAGGTATATTAGCTATTTTACAATCGCTAAAATTGTACCTTTGTATGTGAATGGGCTTTATTGCGGAAATCCGAAAACGCAGCGGAATAGTGGAAAATCAGAATTTTCCGATTTCAAAACTTTTTCTCGGATTAATAAAATAAACTTATTTATTTTATTATCCAATAATCAAATTATGAAATAAAACACTATAAATCAAATTATGTGAATTTACCGAATTACCCCTAAACCAAGCATTTTGTTTATTTTTAATCCGAAACTGTTCAAAATAATTTTGAATGATTCTAAATCATTTCTAATATGAATTTAACGTGTCCCAAATGTCAAATACAATTAGCAAATTAAATTTCCCAAAAATTGGCCCAAGGCCGTGAGCTTCACAAAGGGGGGTAAGTGCATTTTGCATTTCCATTGTTCAAAACACATGCAAATGAAATCCAATCAACATAAGATTTAATATGTATCATATATACATCTAAATACACCATATAAATGAAAAGCCCCAAATTTGGAAGTGGTCTTAAACCCTAATTTTTCAATTTCTTCAAATTTGACAAATTAGACCAAATTGACAAAATCAAATACTTCAATCATGTTTCTTCCATTCAAATCAAGTCTCAACACAATGAAATAACTATAGAACAAAAATAGGTCATTTAAGAGTGGGTCAAAAACTCTAGATTAGAAACTTTGATTTCTAAAGAATCATAAGCAACCTATGAAACCATTTCAAGGCCTTTAACATGCATCAAACTTTCATCCAAGTTCTCAAACAAACAAACACAAACTTTAAGAGTAGAAAGAACATAAAAGCATCAAAAAATGGTGCTAAGGTAGTTAGAAACAATTTCAGATGTTGAAGGTTTAAGAAAAAACTTACAAAAGCTAGATTTTCCAAGACTTTTTCTCTTTGGCCTTCAAACTTGCTCTCAAATCTTTTGTGTTTCTTTTTGTATGTTTTAAACTTGTGTAACCCTAAAATGAAAGAAAATAATTTATACGCCCCCCATTAGGCCTTGGCCGAATTTTGGTGTATAAGATATCTAGATATTTTGTTTTCATTTCAATTAAATATCAAATTGCCAACTTGCTTAAATGATCATTACACTTTAATGACTTTTTCAACCAAGGCAACATTGGCAACTTAGCCATTAAAACAAATATCATAAGTTTAAAATATCTATACTTTAATTAATTTAATCATTTAACAATTAAATAATTAATTAATTAAATACAAATATATTAAATATATGTATTATATTTACATTAAATATTAAATACATATATATATTTATGATATTAGTCAAATATCTCAATTTGACAATTAATTAATGTGTATTTGAATTAATCTAACATTAAATGCAAATACACAAAAATTAAGGAAATAACTATCAGGTCCCTACACATGTATTTTGCGTTTAACCTTCAAACGACTTTATAAATAATCAACATTATTTAAAATTGTTGCCCTAGTGCTCTACGAGTATATTTCATTAGGGAGACTCTCTAGATTCAGGTATATCCGTCACGAAATCCAATTTTGTGTACATAATTTATCCACCCGTAAATTATGACGATCATGGATAAACTCAATGAATCATACAGGTTGAGGTCATGGCAAATGTATAATTCCTCCGTCACTGATATCCGGATAAATCCCAGAGATATAGATGTAAAAGTCAAATCTCTATAGGGACTATCCAGTCGACTATTCTATTAGCAATCTCAAAAAGAACATTTAGAACTAACTTCTAAATTATACCACGGGCCCATGGTTTTATCTGATTGCTAATCATATGGACTACCTATGCTCTGATACACAGAACTGACGGATCCTATCTCGATACACACAGGACACCCTGAGGATCTATCTACACCCAACGAACAAGCAAGGTCTGATCTTATAGATCGGTGACGTGACTGCCATCTAAGTGTAGAAGATGTCTCATGCGCCCACAGTGGTTATCTCAAGTTGAAGAATCACAAGTGCTACTCAACCCGATAAGATTCTTATTGACGTTGGTGTAACCATCCATTAAGAATCTTCGGTGAGTCGTTCAGTGTTTATCCGCTATAAACACCTACACGTCTATACTAGTCTCCAAGAACTTATGGTTCATTGAGACATCATTGGAATCATATATTCCAGTTTACGACATGTACCAGTCTCAACGGGTTTACTATACTGACCAAGTAGTGTAAACCTTGACCAGGAACTGTCTGAGAATGACAATGTCATGATACAACTCAATGTCAGTTGCGACGCTTTTGCAACTGCACCATGACTAGTCATTCTAAGGTCATTACGTCTTTACCATATTAAAAGATACATTATATTATAGAAACTGCATATATTATTCATTATAATAACGTTTTACAGAAGTATTCATAAAGAAATACAACCGGGAATTGGCGCTCTGAGCACCAACCCCAACAAAAACTCCCACTTGCTCTAGTGCCAATAATGATTGTATCTAATACCCATAGACTCCACGTGTTTATCAAACAACTTCGGAGGTATGTCATTCGTCAGTAGGTCTGCTACATTATCTTCACTCGGTACCTTGCACACGACAATATCCCATCGTGACACAATCTCTCTAATGATGTGGTACTTGCGTTCCACATGCTTCGACTTCTGATGCGCCCTCGGTTCCTTTGCTTACGCAATGGATCCAGTATTATCACAGTATAACGGAATCATATTCTCGATACTTGGGACAACTCCCAATTCTGTGATAAAGTTCTTTATCCACACAGCCTCTTTTGCAGCTTCAGAAGCTGCAATATATTCCACCTCAGTGGTGGAATCTGCTGTTGATTCATGTTTGGAAGTCTTCCAACAAACTGCACCTCTGTTAAAGGTAAATACGAATCCAGATGTAGACTTTCTATCATCGGGATCCGATTGGAAATCGGAATCCGTATACCCGTTAATTTGCAGTTCGTTTCCTCCATAAATTATTAACTTATCCTTAGTACCTTTAAGATACTTGAGGATATGTTTAATGGCCATCCAATGGTCATTACCTAGATTGGACTGATATCTGCTAGTTACGCTAACAGCGAAACTGATACCAGGCCTCGTACATAACATGGCATACATTATGCTACCCAAACACGAAGCATAAGGTTGGTTAGACATTCTAACCTTCTCATTTTCTGTTTGTGGACTCATCTTCTTTGAAAGATGAATCCCTTGTCTGAATGGTATGTTTGCTGTCTTACAGTTACAAAATTATACCGTTCTAAGATCTTATCTATGTACGTTGATTGGGATAACAAAATCAGCCTCCTTTGTCTATCTCTATAGAGTTTTATCCATAAAACATAGGAAGCTCCTCCCAGGTCCTTCATGGAGAAATTCTTACAGAGGTACGCTTTGACGCTTTGTAACATACCTAAATCATTCCCAATGATTAGGATGTCATCAACATATAGGACTAAAAATACGACCATGCACCACTGGCCTTCTGATACACACAGGATCTTCCGAATTCTTGAGAAAACCAGACGATCTAATAATGTCGTCGAATCGAAGATTCCAACTTCGTGAAGCTAGTTTAAGTCCATAAATGGACTTTTTAAGCTTACATACCATTCCCGAGTTTTTGCTGGATGCAAAACCTTCCAGCTGTTCCATATAGATTTCTTCATCAAGAAATCCATTCAGAAAAGCCGTTTTGACATCCATTTTCCAAATCTCGTAGTAATGATACGCAGATATTGAAAGCAAAATCCGAATAGACTTAAGCATTGCTACTGGCAAAAATGTTTCATCATAGTCGACGCCAGGTCGCTGCGTGTAACCTTTTGCTACCAGTCGGGCCTTGTAAGTTTCAACCTTACCGTCAGGCCTTGTAAGTTTCAACCTTACCGTCAGGCCCGCGCTTCCTCTTGTAAACCCATTTACAATCGATAGGAACAATTCCTTCGGGAAGCGGAACCAAGTCCCAAACTTGACTCTCATGCATTGAGTCTAACTCGGATTTCATGGCACTTTGCCACTTCACAGAGTCGATGTCCAACATTGATTCTCTATAGGTGAAAGGATCAGTCTCTTCAACTAAGAGAACATCCAGACTCTTTTCTTGTATCAAATACAAGCGTTCAGGAGGTCTAGATACCTTTTCCGACCTACGGAGTGTGTGTGTTGAAGGTCCTTCATCTACTTGAACTTCAGGTTCTTCCGTTGGTTCGTTGTTTTCAGGTTGGACTTCATCAAGCTCAACCTATCTATGATTACCACCTTCTGACAAAAATTATACTTCTAGAAATTTTGCGAAGCGAGTTACGAATACATTTCGATGCTCGGTATCATAGAACAGATATCCTCTCGTATTCGAAGGATATCCGACAAACCTAAACTTTTGCCCTCGAGGCGAAAGCTTATCTTGCTGAGTCACCCTAACATAAGCAGGACAACCCTAAACCTTAATGTAACTATGATTTGGTCTCCTACCGAACCATATCTCATACGGTGTCATAGGAACAGCTTTTGAAGGAATCTTATTCAAAAGATGTGCAGCTGTTAAAAGAGAGTAGCCCCATAAATTATAGGGCAAATCTGTGAAACTCAACATCAATCAGACCATATCCAATAAAGTATGATTTCTCCTCCCAGATACTCCATTGTGCTATGGAGTACCTGAAGGAGTATATTGAGCGAGAATCTCATTCTCCTTCATCTAATCCATGGACTCACCACTCATATATTCACCGCCTCGATCAGATCGAAGGCATTTAATATATTGACCAGTTTATTTTTCTACTTCATTTCGGAACTCTTTGAACTTTTCAAAGGTTTCCGATTTATGTTGCATCAAATACAATAACCATACCGTGACAAATCATCGGTAAAGGTAACGAAGTACGAATAACCACTGTGAGCAGTCTGACTTAGTGGACCACATACATCAGAATGTACGAGTTCCAGTAAGTTAGTGGTGCGGTGTCCAACACCAGAAAATGGGGCTTTGGTCATCTTACCCTGAATACACGATTCACAAGTTGGATAGGATTCAATGGTGAGATCTGATATCAAACAATTCCTAACCAATTGGGTAAGGCGTTTAACGCCTATATGACCTAGTCGCATGTGCCAAAGTTCAGTATTATTAATTACAGGTAAACTACGTTTATTAACTCCAGTATTTAAAATATGTTTTGAAGTTTGCAATGTATAATGACCATGCTGGTTTGGACAACAAAGGATCTGAATATTACTTTTATCAAATCAATACAACAAACTGTTCTTAATATTAATACGAAAGCCTTCTGTATCTAATACAAAAAGTGATATAATATTAGCTACACATCCTGGTACAAAATGACAGTCACTTAACAAAAGTGTCCCATTCGGCAATGAGATCTCGCATACTCCCACTGCAAATGCATCCAGAGAGTCTCCACTCCCGAATCGCAACTGCATCTCTACAGGCTTCAGTCTTCTACTTTCCTTCAGCACCTGCAACGAATTGCAAATGTGAATGAGACAAGCAGAATCTAAAATCCAGCTGGATGTAATGGCTTCACAAGCCAAAGATAAAACAATAACTGGAAAAATAAATGTACCTGATGTAGATGATTTTTCCCTCCTCAGTTGGGCTATGTAATCAAGACAGTTTCCTTTTCCAGTGCCCGACTTTGCTGCAGTGATGGCACTTGTCTTCAGAAGCCCCATTGGGCTTTGCTATCTTTGCCTGTGGTTGAGGACCGAGACCCTTCTTCTTCTTCCATTTCTTTTTCTTTCCCTTTGACTAAGTTTGGGAAGAAGCAGAAAGTGAAGTAGGTCTAGGAGGGCGAGTCGGTACTCCCTTCTTGAGGTCCTCTTCCGCCGTGAGCAACATCCTATGCAGCTCTTGGTAGGTGCAGATAATCTCGTTCATGTTGAAATACATCACAAACTGGCGATAAGAAGCTGGGAGCGAACCAAGAATGACACTCCTACCGAGAATGTCATTCAGAATGAGATTATGTTGCCTAAGTTGATCGATCAAATCGATCATCTGAAGAACATGTGGGCTAACAGCTTGCCCCTCATCCAATCGCGCATGGAACAGTTCCATTGCGACCTTATGAACAAAAACTTGTTCTTGGTTCTCAAACGATTGTCTTAATCGTGTCATCATAGTATAAACATCTGACATGCCATAATACTGTTTCTTGAGTCCCGGTGAAAGCGAACTTAAGATGTATGATTTAACCCTTAAATCATCATCATTCGCGTTCTTCCGGTGTAGCGTCCTCTGCCATAGCAAAGGGCAGTGGACCCTCAAGAACATATCCCAACCTCTCGGAATCGAGGACAATCCTCAAATCCAGATCCCAATCGGCGAAGTTATCAGCGCCTTTTAGTTTGTTCGCATCAAGCATACGCGGAAACTGATTTGTGGATGGTGCCGCCATCGCAAATCTATCATATAGATCACGAAAAACAGTTAGCAGAAATTTAAGCAGTTTCATATAATATCTTAAGCATAAACTAGATCATGGATTTTTAATCTAAAAATACCTCTCCCACTAAATCATGCAATACTATAATCCCCAAACAGAATACAAAGATTTAATAATTAAATTAAATACAAATAGTGAAAGGTGGATCCCGTGAATATATTTCAGCTCACAGCAGAGGCACGGTCTCGCCTACGTATATTCATCAGGTAGACAACTCATTTGTCAATCACTCACTAGTGACTCCTGGGTTTCCGGTCCTGGTCGTTTCTCGTTGTTGCTGCTAAGGCAGGCCCACAAGGAGACGTACCAAGGTTAAACTCGTCAATGATAAACTCAAGTTACTTGCGTAACCCTGACAGCTAGGGCACGTTCAAGATTCCGCTTTCGCTTGAATTTATCTAGTATCTGATATACATCCGGTATAAATAAATCTCTTTCGGATACACCCTCACAGTAGAGGCACGGTCTCGGATGTAGTCACAGAGAAATATTTATAAACTGTATCGACAAGACGGACCACATAACATGCATCAAATATATAATTACATTTAAACCTTATTAATTAGAAATTTTCCGCTAAGTGTCATACACCCTAAATCTAATCAAATTAGATTATAAAATGCATGTATAAAGTCAATAAAACATGATTAAACATTGAATTAAAGGTCTAATCATATTAGGGGGCCTAGAATCAGACTCGCTCTGATACCATTTTGAAGGGGCTTTATTGCGGAAATCCGGTAACGCAGCGGAATAGTGGAAAATCAGAATTTTCCGATTTCAAAACTTTTTCTCGGATTATTAAAATAAACTTATTTTTTTTATTATCCAATAATCAAATATGAAATAAAACACTATAAATCAAATTTATGTGAATTTACCGAATTACCCCAACCAAACAAGCATTTTGTTTATTTTAATTCCGAAATATTCATTCAAAAAATTTTGAATGATTCTAAATAATTTCTAATATGAATTTAACATGTCCCAAATTTCAAATACAATTAGCAAATTAAATTTCCCAAAAATTGGCCAAAGGTCGTGAGCTTCATAAAGGGGGGGGGGGGTAAGTGCATTTTGCATTTCCATTGTTCAAAACACATGCAAATGAAATCCAATCAACATAAGATTTAATATGTATCATATAAACATCTAAATACACCATATAAATGCAAATTTCCAAATTTGCAAGTGGTCTTAAAACCTAAGTTTTCAATTTCTTCAAATTGGACAAATTAGGCCAAATTGACAAAATCCATTACTTCAATCATGTTTCTTCCATTCAAATCAAGTCTCAACACAATGAAATAACTATAGAACAAATCTAGGTCATTTAAGAGTTGGTCGACAACTCTAAATTAGCAACTTTGATTTCTAAAGAATCATTAGCAAACCTATGAAACCATTTCAAGGCCTTTAACATGCATCAAACTTTCATCCAAGTTCTCAAACAAACAAACACAAACTTTAAGAGTAGAAAGAATAATCAAGCATCAAAAATGGTGCTAAGGTAGTTAGAAATAATTTCCATGTTGAAGGTTTAAAGAAAAAACTTACAAAGCTAGATTTTCCAAGACTTTTTTTCTTTGGCCTTCAAACTTGCTCTCAACTCTTTTGTTTTTCTTTGTATGTTTTTAAACTTGTGTAACCCTAAAATGAAGAAAAAAAATTTATACTCCTCCCATTAGGCCTTGGCCGAATTTTGGTGTATAAGATATCTAGATATTTTGTTTTCATTTCAATTAATATCAAGTTGCCAACTTGCTTAAATGATCATTACACTTTAATGACTTTTTCAACCAAGTCAACAATGGCAACTTAGTCCATTAAAATAATATCATAAGTTTAAAATATCTATACTTTAATTAATTTAATCATTTAACAATTAAATAATTAATTAATTAATTAAATACAATATATTAAATATATGTATTATATTTACATTAAATATTAATACATATATATATTTATGATATTAGTCAAATATCTCATTTGACAATTAATTAATGTGTATTTGAATTAATCTAACATTAAATGCAAATACACAAAAATTAAGGAAATGACTATCGGGTCCATACACATGTATTTTGCGTTTAACCTTTAAACGACTTTATAAATAATCAACATTATTTATAATTATTGCCCTAGTGCTCTACGAGTATATTTCATTAGTGAGACTCTCTAGATTTAGGTATATCCGTCACGAAATCCAATTTCGTGTCCATAATTTATCCACCCGTAAATTATGACGATCACGGATAAACTCGCTGAATCATACAGGTTGAGGTCATGGCAAATGTATAATTCCTCAATCACATGTATCCGGATAAATCCCAGAGATATAGATGTAAACGTCAAATCTCTATAGGGACTATCCAGTCGACTATTCTGTTAGAAATCTCAAAAAGAACATTTAGAACTAACTTCTAAATTGTACCACGGGCCCATGGTTTTTATCTAATTGCTAATCATATGGACTACCTATGCTCTGATACACAGAACTGACGGATTCTATCTCGATACACACATGACACCCTGAGGATCTATCTACACCCAACGAATAGGTGGAGGTCTGATCTTAATAGATCGGTGACGTGACTGCCATCTAAGTGTAGAAGATGTCTCATGCGCCCACAATGGTATCTCAAGTCGAAGAATCACAAGTGCTACTCAACCCGATAAGATTCTTATTGACGTTGGTGTACCATCCATTAAGAATCTTCGGTGAGTCGTTTAGTGTTTATCCGCTATAAACACCTACACGTCTATACTAGTCCAAAGACTTATGGTTCATTGAGATACCATTGGAATCATATATTCCAGTATACGACATGTACCAGTCTCAACGGGTTTACTATACTGACCAAGTAGTGTAAACCTTGACCAGGAACTGTCTGAGAATGACAACGTCATGATACAACTCAATGTCAGTTGCGACGCTTTTGCAACTGCACCATGACTAGTCATTCTAAGGTCATTACGTCTTTATACCATATTAAAAGATACATTATATTATAGAAACTGCTATATTATAGATTTCTTCATCAAGAAATCCATTAAGAAAATCCGTTTTGACATCCATTTGTCAAATATCATAATCATGGTAAACAACAATAGCCAATAAAATTTCTAATATACTTTAACATCCCTACTGGTGAAAAGGTCTCATCATAGTCCACACCTGGCTTTTGAGTATAACTTTAGCAACCAGTCGGGCTTTGAAAGTTTTAACCTTCCCATCTTACCCTCGATTTCTTTTGTAAACCCATTTACAACCTACGGGAACAATTCCCTCAGGAAGCATAACCAAGTCCCATACTTGATTCTGATGCATAGAGTTTATTTCAGAATTCATGGCTTCCTGCTATTTAGCGGAATCAATGTCTAACATTACTTCTCTGTAGGTATACAGATCAGTCTCCTCAACAAGGAGCACATCGAGACTCTTGTCTTATATCAAATACAAGCGTTCAAGAGGTCTCGATATGCTAGTATACCTACGGAGAGTGGAATGAGAAGTTTCTACTTCTGTCTGAACCTGTGATTCCTCTATTGGTCTGTCTTCTATAGGTTGGAATTCATCAAGTTCAACCCTCATATGATTACCACCTTTTACCAAAAATTATTCTTCAAGAAATTTGGCAAAATGAGTTACGAACATATTTTGATGCTCGGGTTCATAGAATTGATATCCTTTGGAATTTGAAGGATATCCAACAAACCTAACTTTTCACCATCGGGGTAAAATTTTATCCTGCTGCGTCACCTTGACGTATGCAGGACAGCCCCAAACCCTAACATAATTAAAGTTTGATTTCCTACCAACCAATATCTCATATGGAGTAGTAAAAACAACTTTAAAGGGAACCCTATTCAGCAGATGTGCAGCAGTAAGAAGAGCATACCCCTACAAATAGTAAGGTAGATCTGTAAAACTCAACATGGATCAGAATATATCCAATAAAGTCTGATTTATCCTTTCAGATACTTCATTGTGTTGTGGAGTATCCGGATGAGTATATTGAGCGAGAATCCCATCTCTTTAAGAGACTCAGTAAACTCACTACTCATATATTCACCGCCTCGATCTGATCGTAGGCATTTAATGAACTTACCAGTTTGTTTTTCTACTTAGTTTCAAAATTCTTTGAACTTTTGAAAGTTTTTCGACTTATGTTTCATCAAGTAAACATAATCATTTTGTGACAAATCATCGGTAAATGTTACGAAGTAAGAAAAACCACTATGAGCAGTGTGACATATAGGACCACATACATCACTACGTACGAGCTCCAATAAGTCAGTGGCATGATGTCCGATACCAATAAATGGGGCTTTGGTCATTTTACCATAAATACAAGATTCACAAGTTGGAAAAGACTGCATGGTCAGATTCCTAATCAGACCATTCTTAACCAACTAGGTTAGGCGTCGTACACCTATATGTCCTAACCGCATATGCCATAATTCAGTATCAGTAATTTCAGATCTTTTACGTTTATTATCCCCAATTTCATAAACATCTCTAACGGCATGCAAAATATAATGACCACGTGAATTTGAACATTTGTTTAACAAAACATCATTCATATTATATATATACTGATAAGTGTGAATTATACACACTCATTAATGCATCATCAGCTTATTTTGTTAGATTCCCTGTAATTTGATGTATTTTGGAGTTGTTTGGTATTCTATTGATAGGGAACATTAAGAGCATGGATTTTGGACAATTGTACGGGTTTTGAGAGCCTATGGATGCGATAGAAGCATGCGAGAAAAGAAAACAAGAGCTAAACAGAGTCATCTTGGAATTAAGGATGGCGCCGCGGCACCAACATGTGGCGTTGCGGCCCTAAGCGTGCCTCATACAAAACACCCGAGGGTTTGGCGTGGCGGCGCCAAACTTCTAGCGTCGCGGTGCCGCAGCAGAATTTGAGATGGATTAGGACTTCAACAATAGATGCGCGGAAGGACTCCGGGGTTTTCCTATAAATATAACATCATGTCCAAAACCCTAGGGATGCCGATTGGACACAACAACAAAGTTCAAAACAAAAAAAAATAACACATCTAAAAGAAGAGATGAAAGCACAAAGGAATGAGACAATGCGGTGAAGTTCAGAAATACAAGGAATTGGATTTGGGTTTCATTCTCTTTATTTTCTTCTTTAGACTCTTCTACTTATCATTATATTTTGGATCTAATTGATGTTGTGTTTTAATTTAGCCATGAACTAATTCTCTTATTCTAGAGTGTGATGTAGGCTACTACTTGAGACTATGTATTGATTGTTAAATAACTTTTATACAGTTTTCATTCAGTTTATTTATGTTTTCCTGTACTTAATGCTTCTTATTTGTCGGCCACAAATTTGATGAAGTTATATTTGAAATCTATCGCTCGGGAGAGAGAATTTTGAATAGGATTTGGGAAATACAATCTATGAAGTTTATAGAGTTCGGGAGAATCTATAACTCCTTGAAAGCTGTTAATACAGAATCACAGGGCTTAATAAATTATTAATCATTTGATTTTTATAGGGATATTGAATTTGGTAATTAACAATATTTTCACTATTGCTCGGGAGAGAGAGTGGATTAAATTAGGATTCTTGGCTTATAAATGTAGAATTTGAATACAAGTTAATCTGCATCACAAATACATAGTTGAAGGCTAGGTGAATTCAAACTCTAGAATTTATCTCATCACTGATTTTGCAATAAAATTTGTTTAGTTTCTTATTTATTTTTGTTTTTACTTTTCCAAGTAAATTGAATTGAGATTTTGTGTCTAAATAAAGTTAAGGTTAATAATTGTAATACTTAGTGCAAATTAGATTCCAATCCATGTGGGTTCGACACTCATACTTATCATCTACTAAAACTTGACAACGTACACTTGCGGTACGATAGAAAAAATCGCAACAAGTTTTTGGCACCGTTGCCAGGGATTGTGAATTTAATTCACATTAATACTATTACAAACTAAACTTAATTTTAATTTAGAATTTTTTTTATCTTATTTTATCTATTTACTTATTACATTTATTTGAGTCTTATTGTTTTCTTTATTGCGGTACTTGGTAGTAAATGAGACAATTCGTAGGTCTCGACTCACTCTTGTTTGATCCTGAAATAGAGCGCACAATAAGAAGACTAAGAAAAGAGAAAAAAGTTGAAAAGGCAACAATGGCTGCTGCAAACAGAGAGAACAACCAGTGTCAGGTAGCAGTCGCAGCTGAAAATAGAGAAATTGTCTCGCGTCAGGTACCAATCTGTGACCACTTTAAACCTGTCATTGATGATAATTATTCTGGAATTACGTACCAACCAATTAACGCTAATAATTTTGAACTAAAACCCGCCCTTATCAACATGGTCCAACAAAACCAATATGGGGGATCGCTGTAGAGGGTCCTAACATTCATTGAGGATGTTCGTAGATATAGCTGACACAATTAAGATAAATGGGGTACCCAAAGAGACAATTAGGTTGCGCTTGTTCCTATTTTCCTTGAGAGACAAAGCAAGAGGTTGGATGCAATCCATACCTATGGGGAGCATCCTCACATAAGAAGACATGACTATACGATTTCTGGAGAAATTCTTCCCCCCTGTTAAATCCGCCCAGTTGAGAACGGAGATCAACATATTTAAGTAGCTGGAGACAGAGAATCTATACGAAGCATGTGAGCGCTCTAAAGACCTACTCTGAAGATGCCCACAACATAATTTTGCAGACTGGGTACATATTCATTTGTTCTATAATGGGCTGAATGGTCCAAATAGAACTATGGTTGATGCAGCCACTGAGGGAGCTCTATTCAAAAAGTCAGAGGAAGATGCTTACAATCTGTTAGACGAGATGGCCATTAACCACTTCCAATGGCCAACTGAACGTACTACGGTGACCAAGGTGGCCGACATACATGAAATGGACCCTCTTGTTGCACTAACAGCTCAAATTTCAGCCATCTCGACTCATGTAGCAGCCCTAACAAATCAACGAGTACACCCATCTATTGAATCTGCGGCAGCTGCAAATATACTTTTGTTGGAAGGACACCCGAGTTTTGAGCTAGTTCATTATGTGAATAATAGGAATTTCAACAATTATTGAGGTAACCCTGAATCAAACCACTATCATCATGGACTTCGTCACCATGAGAACTTCTCTTATTCCAACACAAAGAATGTATTGCTACCCCCACCTAGTTTCAACAACCAAATGACAGAGCCAAAACCATCATTAGAAGACCTCGTGAGCACATTTGTCACCAAACCCACAGAAAGGTTTGAAAAGAGTAAGTCACGGCTCAATAATATTGAAACCCACATGGGAAATATGGGGGGCGACGAATAAAACATTAGAGGTCTAAATTGGCCAGCTTGCTTCTTCGACTACACACCCCTAAAAATGGGCATTCCCAAGCAATACTGAGATAAACCCTAAGGAATAGTGTCAAGCTACCACCCTTAGGAATGGAAAACATGTCGGGAATACCTCTGATGATCAAAGCAGCCAAGACAAGGAAGTAGAGCAACAAGAGGATACAATGACAACAAGAGACCAGAGTGAAACCTCTCCAGTATATGTGAAACCCCATTTTCCTAAGACATCTCTTCCATATCCCCAGAGATTCCAAAAGAAGAATTTAGATGCACAATTCGCTAAATTTCTGGACATTTTTAAAAAGATTCATATCAACTTTCCCTTCACAGATGCTTTGGAACAAATGCCCAACTATGTAAAGTTCATGAAGGAGATCATGTCTAAGAAAAGAAAGTTGGAAAACTTTGAAACAGTGAATCTCACAAAGGAATGCAGTGCAATAATCCAAAATAAATTGCCTCAAAATCTTAAAGACCCAGGGAGCTTCACTATACCTTGCAACATCAGAGGCTCTACCTTCATTAAAGCCCTATGTGATCTAGAAGCAAGCATTAATTTGATGTCTCTGTCTGTTTTCAGAAAATTGGGCCTCGGTGATGCAAAACCAACAACTATCAAATAGCAACTGGCGGATAGATCTCTCACTTATCCTAAATAGTCATTGAAGATGTGTTAGTAAAGGTAGATAAGTTCATCTTTCCAGCAGATTTTGTAGTGTTGGACATGGAAGAAGATCAAGAAATCCCTCTGATTTTGGGACACCCATTCTTGGCAACTAGAAAGGCTTTAATTGATGTGCAGCAAGGAAAATTGACGTTGAGAGTAGTCGAGGAAGAAGTGACATTTAACATTTATCATGCCCTCAAATATCCTGAAGAAGTGAGTACTTGTAACTGAGTAGATATGGCAGAAACCTGTGTGTAAGAGACATACTTGGAAAACAAGCCAACAGATCCTTTGGAACGATGCCTTGTAAACTCTGGCACCAACACATAGACTCCAATTGATAATTGGGACCTGAAGCAGATGACTCTAGCACTCGAAAGTCTGCCAAAGGAAACAGTAGCAAGGGTTCAAGTCGAAGCCCTACATGATCCACCATCAATGAAGGCTAAAAAGGATACACTGGAGTTAAAAGCACTGCCAGAGCATCTCTGCTATGCTTTCTTAGGTGAGAAATCAAAATTTTCGATAATCATCTCTTCAACGCTGTCCACTGTGGAAGAAGAGAAATTACTGAGAATCCTAAGGCAATATAAATCTGCTATGGGATGGTCAATAACAGACATAAAAGGAATTAGCTCGTCAGTCTGCATGCATAAAATATTGATGGATGACACGTATAAACCTTCTATCGAACATCAGAGAAGGTTGAACCCAGCCATGAAAGAAGTAGTAAGGGATGAAGTGCTGAAATTGCTAAAAGTATGAATCATTTATGCCATCTCTGATAGCTCATGGGTGTCACAATCCATGTGGTACCTAAAAATGGAGGAATGACAGTGGTCAAGAATGATAATGATGAGCTCATCCCCACGAGAACAGTTACTGGATGACGTGTCTGCATAGATTACAGGAAATTTAATCAGGCTACTAGAAAAGACCATTTTCCTCTTCCATTCATAGACCAAATGTTAGACCAATTGGATGGTTTTCAGTACTATTGTTTCCTATATGGCTATTCTGGATACAACCAAATCGCCATAACACCAGAAGATCAAGAAAATACAATCTTTACTTGCCCTTATGGTACATACGCTTTTCGGAGGATGCATTTCGGACTGTGTAATGCCCCAACTGCCTTTCAGCGATGTATGATTGCCATTTTCTCAGATATGGTGGAGGCGATTCTAGAGATCTTCATGGATGATTTTTCCGTATTCATCTCAACCTTCGATCACTATTTACACAACCTATCTTTGGTTCTACAAAGATGCGAGGAGAAGAGTTTGGTGTTAAATTGGGAAAAGTTCCATTTCATGGTTTAGGAAAGTATCATATTGGGCCACAAGATATCCTCGAAGGGTGTGGAAGTAGACAGAGCCAAAATAGCAGAGATTGAAAAGCTTCCACCACCAATAAATGTTAAGGGAATAAGGAGTTTCTTTGATCATGCTGGGTTTTATCGACGCTTCATATTGAATTTTTCTAAGATTATGAAGCCACTTTGTAATATTTTGGAAAAAGAGTCTCTTTTTGTGATGGATGAGGACTGCTTACATGCCTTTAAAAAAATTAAACAGGCATTGATCTCAGCGTCGATCATGATAACCCAGAATTGAAGTGAACCATTTAAAGTGATGTGTGACGCTAGTGACTTTTCCATTGGTACAGTGTTTGGCCAAAAGAGTGACAAGATTTTCAGAGCAATCTAGTATGCCAGCACTCTGGATAATGCCCAATAAAATTACACCACCACCGAGAAGGAAATATTGGCGGTCGTGTTTGCCTTTGACAAATTTTGACCTTATTTAATTGGGACGAAGGTGATTGTTTATACAGACCATGCAACTATTAGTTACCTGTTTGCAAAGAAGGATGCCAAACCTTGTTTGATACGATGGGTTCTTCTGTTGCAAGAATTCGATCTCGAAATACGAGACAATGGGAGTGAGAATGTGGTTGCCGACCACCTATCCAGAATCGAGCCCGAAGCCCCCAGTGATGGCATTATTCAAGAGGGTTTTCCGGATGAGCAACTCTTCAAGGTATTTACAAAAATTCCCTGGCTTGCTGATTATGCCAATTATTTAGCTTGTGGAGAATTGCCACCGGATAGTACTTACCAGCACATGAAGAAACCTCTCCATGATGTAAAGTTTTACCTATGGGATGAACCTCTACTCTTCAAGAGATGCCCAGATCAAATAATCTAGAGATGTGTCCCAGATGAAGAAATTAAGGAAATTTTCAGTCAATGCCAGTCTAACCCCTATGAAGGACACTTTGGAGCTACAAGAACTGTTGCTAAGGTACTCCAATCTGGATTTTATTGGCCAACACTGTTATGAGATAATTATGATTTTGTCAAAACCTGTGATAATTTCCAACAACTCAGAAACATCTCCAGGCGCCATGAATTACCTTTAACTAACATCTTAGAGTTCAGACTCTTTGATGTATGGGGAATTGATTTTATGGGGCCATTCTCTCCTTCATTTGGCCAAACATACATTTTATTTGCAGTTGACTATGTATCGAAATGGGTGGAAACAGTTGCAACATCTACCAATGATGCGAGGGTTGTCATCAAGTTCGTACAAAAGAACATCTTTACCAGATTTGGTACCCCAAGAGCCATCTTAAGTGATGAAGGTACACACTTTTGCAATAAGTTGTTCAATGCTCTTCTTGAAAAATTTGGTGTGAAGCATAAAGTCGCGTTGGGTTATCATCCACAAACTAATGGCCAAGCTGAAGTATCTAATCGGGAGATCAAACAAATTCTTGAGAAAACGGTGAATATCAACCGAAAGTATTGGGCCATGAAGCTTGATGATGCCTTATGGGCATATCCGACTGCTTTTAAAACACTTATCGAGATGTCACCATACCGATTGGTGTTTGGAAAGGCGTGTCACTTACTTGTTGAATTGGAACATCGCTCTTTCTGGGCGGTAAAAAAATTGAATATCGATCTAAAGGCAGCAGGTGAACAACATCTTCTTCAACTAAATGAAATGAAAAAATTCTGCAATGATGCTTATGAGAATGCCAAGATCTATAAAGAACGAACAAAGCAGTGGCATGACAAATAAATTCTCTAGCGAGAATTTCGTCCTGGCTAGCAAGTGTTGTTATTCAATTCGAGACTCAAACTGTTTCCAGGTAAACTCAAATCGCGATGGTCTGGCCCTTTCACAATCAAGGAAGTCTTCCCATATAGAGCAATTGAAGTACAGTCCTAGGATGGGCGAGTGTTCAAAGTCAATGGTTAATGCCTGAAACACTACTATGGAAATGAAGAGAGAATGGTTGACAACATTCTTATTGATGACCGGAAGTAAAAAAATAAATGGCATGATGTCAAGCTGACGAAAATAAACCAAGCGCTCATTGGGAGGTAGCCCGATATATATTTGTAGTTAGTAAGTATCCGGTATTCTATTTCCCTATAAAAAAAAGCGTTGTGGTGCCAACATGTGGCATTGCGATGCCAAACCGCAACACACACTTAAGTCCCGAGAGTAGCGCGCCACATCGCCAATATTTGGAGCCGCGACACGTCGCTAGATGTCAGCCCCATATACATTACACAACTCTTCAACTGACACAGAACTCACACACTTCCTCCATTGCCACGCGAAGAGTAACCGAGACTCACTACCTTCAGCTTCGTTCTCGAGTGGTAGTTTTCTATGTGAATGTTTCTTTGGTGTTAGAAATCATTGTTTTAGGGTTGTTGGGTATAGAGAGGGAACAAAAGGAGGCAATAAAGTCTAGTACCTACCTCGCACACCAAGTGTTCGATCCATTGCCCCAACGACAAATTCTTGCATCTTTTAAGAACGATGAGTGTGTGGTGTGGTGTAGAGCTTATATTGGCACCTCAAGAGTGATATCATGGCCCCCAAGAATAGAAAAAAATCTTCATCGTCCCATCTTTACGATCCATATGTTTTTGGAATGAAGAAGCCTTTAACCATTATAATGTTTTGCTTTCAAAGAATCTTATCCGGGAGCGGGGAATACGGGTCTCCATTGTGCATGATCCTGACATAGCACATATGATTCAAAATCGGGGATGGGAAGAATTCACTAGACCCCATGCCGATGCAGTTGTGCCCGTGGTTTGAGAATTCTATGCCAATTTAAAAGTGCGCCACGAGGGCCTAAAGGTGCTTGTCCGAGGAAAATGGTCAATTCGACCAACACACCATCAACACTTTATATCAGTTGCCAGACATGGAAGATGATGAGTATACAACATACTTAGCAGAAGACCTTGATTATGAGGAGATAATCACCACTTTATGTGGAGACGGTGCCAGCCGGAAAATAAATCAAGGCGTCGCAGTTCATTTTAACAAAACGGCCTTAGAGAAGTATGCTAAGGTCCATTTTTTTTGTCTCTACTAAACTTATGCCTACAAGTCATACATCCCATGTCACTGAGGACCTTGCCGCTTTAACTTACGCAATTATCACGAGCAAATCCATTAATATTGGACACGTAATTCAAGACTCTATTCTTGATGTTGTGCGGGGAACTTCTATACGTGGGCTTCCTCACCCATCTCTGATCACCGATTTATGCCACAATACGAGGGTTACATAGGACAAGAGTGAAGAACTACTGCCTGCTCAGGTTTTGATCGATGTGGGTATTCTTCCCGTTACCAGACTAATGATGATGATGACACACTAGAGTTTGGTCCGTACAGAGTAGCTAGTTCCTCATAAGGTGCAAGTTTGGCTAGCCCTCGTCCGTTAATGACTCCTACATCTCGTCTCAATTTGGGATAACATTTATCTTTACTCGAGACAGAGACCAGACGTCATCGACAAGTGGAGCGTGTCTTTCAGGAGCAGATGGACAACTATATGGCCTATTCTGTGGACTTCAATATTGCTTTGGTTGAGAAGTTTGAGAACAAAAGATTGAACTCCGGACCCAATGCCGTACGTTTTCCCTCACGACCTATATTTCCACCATATCCAGCTGATACATATGCGAAAGATGGGGATTGAAGGTTGTTGTCTCAAGTATGTGCCTTAAACTTAAATTTTCTTTATTTTGAGCATTAAGGGTACTGCTCAGTTCAAGTTTGGGGTGTTGTTTTGAGTTTATATATGTGGTATTGCATATGTGTATGTTGGGTTGCATATTTATGTTATTTTCATGATTTAGTTCTTTTATTTCTGACATGTAATTGTGTGAGTCTAAGTTAAAAAAAAAGTCTGGGAATAATGGATGCTGCTTCAATGATGAGGTTGTTTGCATAGTATGAGAACTTAGAAAACGATGAGTATTTGAATATCTTTTATCTGATGCCTTGAGTAAGAGATCTGAGTCAGACTCGTAAGCACTTAACATCTAGGTTTCTAGCATTATGATCCTAGGTAGATAACAAAATGATTAGTTGAGGAAATTAGCTGAAGATGAATGACCGTTTGCTTAGATATCTATCTCAATTTGTAAATATTTATGTTATATGATATGGAAAAAAAAAATTCACCATCCATAACCGATAAGCATGAAGCTACCAATGGGCGAGTATTAGGACTACCATGAGGAGAAATACTACCTTAAAATGTAGTGGGTGAAACAGTTTAATAACTTTTATATATATATATACCAATATCATATAGAGCTCAATAGGTAAATATGGAGAAAATTTTGAGATATCTAGGTTGGTTTGACCCATTGGATGCAAATTTTATGGACGAAATCACCTAGTTAGCTTCCTTAGGATTCAAGTTGTGACCAAACCTTAACACACACGCACATTGTGAGTCTAATTTAGATAATTTATTCAAGACTCTGGATCTAAGTTGAATCATGTACTTTGAAGGTTTCTTTATTGTCATCATTAGGCATTCTCTGAGAACACTTTTTGCACCATATTTTCTAAGACTCTTGTTGTTTTTTTTTTTATTGTTATTGTCGTTTTTATTCTGTTGTATGATTGCATGTGCATGGTTATATGATGTTTGTATGTGTCGTCTCTGTAAGCCCTCACGAGACTATAACTCATCCACTATGCTCGCCTAGGGATTTAAAGGCTTGTTGCATAAGCTAAATGCAATCGTGGTCCCTACGAAAGTGGCTTAGTTAATTTTATTATTTTAGTTGTTTTATTTCATTTATGTGTTTTTATTGAGTCTTTTGCTCGGGACTAGCAAAATCTTAAGTCTGGGGGTGTTTAAAAAGTGTGAATTATACACACCCATTCATGCATCATCAACTTATTATTTTGTTAGATTCCATGTAATTTAATGTATTTTGGAGTTGTTTGGTGTTTTATTGATACAGAGCATTAAGAGCATGGATTTTGGACAATTGTATGGGTTTTGAGAGCCCATGGATGCAACGGAAGCATGCGAGAAAAGCGGACAAGATCTTAACAAAGTCATCCTGAAATTAAGGATGGTGTTGTGGCGCCAACATGTAGCGTTGTCATACAAAAAAAATCCAAGGGTTTAGCGCCGCGACGCCAATCTTCTGGCGTCGCGGCACCGCGACAGAATTTGAGATGGATTAGGGCGTCAGCAGCAGATGTGTGGAAGGACTCCGGGGTTTTCCTATAAATATAATATCATGTCCAAAACCTTAAGAGGCCGATTGGACCCAACAACAAAGTTCAAAACATAAAAAATTAACACATCTAAAAGAAGAGATCAAAGCACAAAGGAATGAGACAAGGCGGTGAAGTCCGGAAACACAAGGAATTGGATTCGGGTTTCATTCTCTTTATTTTCTTCTTCAGACTCTTCTAGTTATCATTATGTTTTGGATTCAATTGATGTTTTGTTTTAATTTAGCCATGAACTAATTCTCTTATTCCAGAGTATGATGTAGCCTACTGCTTAAGACTATGTATTGATTGCCAAATAACTTTTATACAGTTTTCATTCAGTTTATTTATGTTTTCCTATACTTAATGCTTCTTATTTGTTGGCCACAAATTTGATGAAGTTATGTTTGAAATCTATTACTCAGGAGAGAGGATTTTGAATAGGATTTGGGAAATACAATCTAGGAATTTTATAGAGTTTGGGAGAATCTATAACTCCTTGAAAACTGTTAATACAGAATCACAGGGGCTTAATAAATTGTTAATCATTGAATTTTTATAGGGATATTGAATTTGGTAATTAACAATATTTTCACTATTGCTCGGAAGAGAGAGTGGATTAATCTAGGATTCTTGGCTTATAAATGTAGAATTTGAATACTAGTTAATTGGCATCACAAATACATAGTTGAAGGCTAGGTGAATTCAAACTCTAGAATTTATCTCATCACTGATTTTGCAATAAAATTTGTTTAGTTTCTTATTTATTTTTGTTTTTACTTTTCCAATTAAATTGAATTGAGATTTTGTGTCTAAATAAAGTTAAGGTTAATAATTGTAGTACTTAGTGCAAATTAGATTCCAATCTCTGTGGGTTCGACACTCATACTTATCATCTACTAAAACTTGATACCGTACACTTGAGGTACGATAGAAAAAATCGCAACATATACATAGAACGATTCTTTATTTGTACATGATATCTTTTTGTATCTAATACAAACAATGAGATACTATTAGCTACACAACCAGACACAAAAACACAATCTTTCAAAATGATGATGCCTCTGGATAGACGAATCTCGTATTCGTTAATTACTGCTACAGATAAAGAATCTTCATTCCCAAAACACAGCTGCATCTCGCTCGGATCCAACATCCTACTAACCCACATCCCAGCAACGAATTGCAGATGTGAGTAGGACTAACAGAATCTAAAACTTATCCAGAACCTATGGCTTCACGAGCCAAAGAGATATCAATGATAGGGAAAATAAATATACTTGATGTGGCGGCTCTCTCCCACCTGACGGAACCTATATAATCTGAACAGTTGCGCCTCCAGTGTCCAATCTTGCCATAGTGGTGGCATTTTTCCTCAGCGGCTTTCTTCTTCTCCTTGCCTGGCTTCGCTACTTTTCCTTTGGGAGGAATACCAGAGCCAGTCTTCTTTGCCTTTTTCTTCTTTTTCTTACCAGATCTCGAAGATTGAGAATGAGAAGAACTAGGCAAATAGGACTTCGAAATGAGTGTCAGTACACCATTCTTGATGTCATCCTCAGCAGTCTGAAGCATCCTATGCAACTGACTGTAGGAACAGCGAATGCCATGCATGTTGAAGTTCATAATGAACTGGGAATATGACTGTGGGAGTGAGCCAAGAATCAAATTCCGGCACAAAGTCTCATTTAGCTGGAAGTCAAACCTCCTAAGCTGCTCGATGAGATCCATCATGTGCAGGACATGTGGACTAACTGGCTTACCATCAGCCAAACGAGCGTGGAATAATTCCACAGAGATTCTATATACTAGGGTCTGCTCCTGGTTCAAAAATAGCTTTCTAAGCTGAGTTATAATACTGTAGGAGTCATGCATATCAACATATTGCCTCTTTAGATCAGGAGATATGGTACAGAGAATGAGTGACCTGACACTCAGATAATCATCTCTCCATTTATGAAATTCTCTCTCTATTCAGGTGTTGACTTCGGAGCAATATACAACGGTACTGGACTATCCAGCATATAACCCAACTTCTCAGATCTCAAGACAATCTTAAAATTCAATTCCCATTATGAAAAGTTCTCATGACCTTTCAGTTTGTTCGCGTCCAAGATACGTGAAAAATGATTAAAGGAAATAGTAGCTGTCATCACAAACTTAACAAAAGAAACAGGAGTTAGCAGATAAAAGTAATATCATCAATATCATAAAACATCCAACATATCATGGAATTTTAATATAAGGATGGTCTCCCACTATTTTACATAAATTGATAATCCCCAAATAAAATATGAGAAATTAATAATTAAATTAAATTATATAGTAGGAAGTAGATCTCACAAATATATTTTGACACACAACTTTGGCATATTGTGCCCAAATATATTTGAAAGTAGATAACAATTATCAATCACATCCAATGTGACTCTTAAAATAGGTCCTGAACCGTTTCCAATCCTCACTGCTTTGGCATCTATTGGATGAGGTGTATTCAAGGCAATACTCGTCAATAAACACATCCAAGGTACTTATGCACTACCTCACTGCTTTGGCATCTATTGGAATGCACTTTCGCCCGAATTTGTTTCTTATCAAATAAGTTTTACTAGTATAAACAAATTTCCATTAACCATAGCGTTGGAAACCAATGCACACGTTGAGCTTCCTCAAATGTTAGTAATTTGACACCTACTCCTCCAAACGGTCTGCAATTTTGACGGAACACTGTGATATCTTGCTGATTACTTGTCATAGTTTCGTGGCCGACGATTAAAATGAGTTTCAATATTCTGCATGTACATCGAACAAAATATTATTGCCTCACTTATTAAAATAACCTCTGATATTGACCCTTCAGGCCTTGCCTTGTTTTCACATATTATTTGTAATGTCCCAAAACCCTGCAGATATGAAAATAAATTTGCATTAATAATAAATTTAATGCAAAATCAAATTTAAGAATGTAATATTTAAAACTGTATAGTACCTCTCAATGGGATACATCCATATGTAATGGACAGGACCTCCCTTCCTAGCTTCGGAAGGTAAATGCACGGCCAGATGTACAATCACATAAAAAAAACGGGTGGCAATATTCACTAGGGGTGGCAATTTGGGTCAGGATTCGTTTATTCGTTCGATTCGATTCGCTTTAAAGTGAATACGGGTTTGAAAAAAATGGATTCGTTTAATAAATGGGTCAATTCGATTCGATTCATTTATTAAATAAATCGAATACGAATTTAAGCTCATTGATTCATTTATTCGTTAAGGATTCGTTTTATTATTTTTATTTACTAGTTTATGTTAATTTTCAATTAAGATTCGAGAAATTATAGTTAATTATCATAGAAAAAGAAATATTTTCGATATTTGGTGAGGTATTTTTAGTAAATATATTAATTATATATTTCATATGTATATATTTATGAAGAATTATTGTAAATGAAGTGTGGTAAATTATTTTATTAAATAATATTATTGACTAAACGAATGAATGAATATTCGTATTCGATTCGTTTATTAAACGAATCGAATACGGATCATGATATTAGGATTCGTTTAATAAATGAATCGAATACGAATCCATCATATTTTGATTCGATTCGTTTATGATTTGATACAAATTCGATTCGTTGATTCATTTTGCCACCCCTAATATTCACTCCAGCTTGCACGGGATTATCATGATTCCTCACTCAAGTTCGTCAATAACAGATGTGGTTAATGTCCTCTGACATAATTATTTAAAGAAGCCACATAGATCAAGTACGACGTCGCATACATTCGAGGGGTAGATAAGGTCGAATGCCAACAAGAAGTAGAATCTCCATAAGCACATGACAGTCGTGACTCCTTAACCCCGTTATTGTATCATCCCTGACCCAACGCCCAATATTTGATGCATAATCATCAGAAAATTTAACCATTTTCACCCAATAAGAATGATTTTCTCTCTGATTGAGTTAGCACGTAACTAGCAGGTGGCTTAATAAGACATCGAGGAGTGACCTGTAAATGCAATTCACTGTGAATTCTAAGATCTTATAAGTCTAATCTAACATTTATAGTGTCTTTCGTCTTACCTGGAATATTGAAGAGTGTGCCCACTAAACTCTCGCATATGTTTTTTTTCCTATATGCATTACATCCAAATTATGTCGCAGACTCAGACTCCCCCAATATTCCAACTCAAAGAAAATATTATTTCCTGTCTAATTCAACTCTTCAGGTTGACGTTTTCGATTTTTATCTATATTGTTAGGATGTTTCCCTAGTGTGCTGTCTCTGAGATGTAGATGTTGGCACTGAATGTCGAATCCAGACAATGGACTGGGCATACTCTGTGGTTCTTGTTGACTGTTGAATAATTTACTTCTCCGCCAATGATGACTCAACTCAAGAAATCTCTTAAGCCTTGTGTATCCTATTTTATTTTGTAATCGTTGCGAAAGTGTTTGACCCGCACAAACTGGACATGCCATGTATCCCTTAGTGCTCCATTCAGATAATGAACCATAAGCTGGAAAATCATTAATGGTCTATAATAATGCGACATGCATCTGAAAATATTGCTCAGAAGCTGCATCATATGTATGCACACCCACATTCCATAATGTTTGTAACTCCTCAATCAGTGGTCTCAAGTAAATATTCATATCTTTACCAGAGGAACGTGGACCAGGGATAAGCAATGACATAAACATGAACGGATCATTCATACATTTCCATAGAGGTAAGTTAGATGGAATAACAATAACGGGCCACATGCTGTAAGAGTTGTACATATTCCCAAACGGGTTAAAACCATCAGAGACGAGACCTAACTTGACATTACGGGGGTCCTCAGCGAAACGGGGGTACATGTCATCAAATTCCTTCCACTCGGTTCCATCCGCATGATGTCTAAGTATGCCATCTGCACCGTTCTCTTTTCATGATGCCACATCATATCAGTTGCTGTGTTTCGTGACATGAACAACCTCTGCAGCCTTGGCGTTAATGGGAAATATCGTAATATCTTTTGAGGCACTTTCTTCCCCATATCATGGACTTTGTACTGACTTTCACCACACATCGGACAATATTCAAGTGATTCATACTCGGCACGAAATAATACACAGTCATACTTACAAGCATGAATGGATTCATATCTCATTCCCAGATCACGCAATATTTTCTTTGCCTTGTAATATGACTTAGGCAATTCACTTCCAACCGATAACATTTGCCCCAGTAAGTCTAGCATCATATCAAAACTTTTGTTGGTCATTATGTTGATCACTTTAATGTGTAATAATTTCACAACGAAATTCAAGATCGACATTCCAACACCTTCAAATGGAATTTTCTTTGCCTCATCAAGTAGTTCACTAAATAAATTTTGATCATTTCCACATAACACTGGTATGTCACCACTAACACTATGACCAAGTTGTGGACCTTGTAAGTCATGCAAAGCATCGGTTATCTCATCGTTTGCAGGTTGATTGTAACTACTACTCACTTCATCGGAATCAATAAACCGTGATTGAGAATTATACTACTCACCTTGATAAATCCACGTATGGTAAGTTAGTGATATTCCCAGCATGTATAAATGATTATGAACTTCATCTAACCGTTTCCTTTCCCTATTCAAACAATTTATACATGGACATCGAACATGACCTTCTGCATCAATGTGTTGCTTTGCCGATTCCATGAACTCATACACTCCTGTAAGCACTGCATTTTTGCATGTAAGTCCCTATGATGAGTCTCATTTAGAGGCACTACCTTTTATGTCACGGAAGTCGCGGGAAACGGACGTCGGAAGGGAAAAGTCAGAAATCAGTACTTTGTTGGATTTTATTCGCTTGTTAGCTTCGGGTTCGCTTATTGGACCTCTGTTTTAAAACACATTCTTAGCCCATTAAATCACATCTAATAATAATTAAAACACATGTCACAAATTAAATTAAATTAAATTTGAATGAAATTGAAACTAAATTAAATTAAATTAAAATCACATTAAATCATTCCAAACATAAATAATTCACCTAGCCCAAAACCCCCCGCAAACCACTGGGCCTTGACCTAAAAACCCGCAAGCCCACATACCACTAAACCCACCAACCAAAGCCAACCAAACCCACCAACATGGCCCATGCACGCCCAAGGGAGGCCCACACGCCCAAGGCCCTTAAAACACATCCAAATTAATTAAATATATATATTTAACACATGGCAAAATTAAATAAAATCTAAAAATCATATACCAAATTAAAATAAAATCATGCCTAATTAAAATCAATCAAGATTATTATATTCCTAACTAAACAAATATCATGCCTAATAAAAACAAATTAAATATATGAACTTCCTAATTAAGCATAATCTTGTCTCCAATCAATCTTTAGTTTTCCTTGTTTAACACTAAATCAAATCCTCCTTTAATGCACAAATCCCTTCCTTGTCAAGCAAGGATTCACCCATCCACTTTGCCTATAAAAACAAAGCTATTCCAACCCTTGAACCCTCCTGACTCTCACGCATATACAGCAAAGAAAAAAGCCTATCCATTCACGCCTAATACACTCTAGAAGCAACAAAGAATTTTCTCTCCTCTTCTTCCCTCCATAACAGAAAAATCACAGCCCCTAAACACCTTAGATTACCGAAAATTATAGCCCCATAAACACCTTAGATCACCGAAAATCACAGCCCTTAAAACATCCACTGTATTACCGAAAATCACTACCTAAAACAATCACTGTTTGACCAAAAAAACTGCACATGGAACACCCCCATAAACTACCGAAACTCACCCCTAAATAGAAGCCAAAAATGCCAACAAATAGCAGCCCTTTAACCGTAAAATAACAGCCCTTTAACCCCAAAAACAGTAGCCTAAAATACCAAAAACAGTGACCAAAATACAACAGCAAAACAGCAGCGAAACGGAGTCAAAACAGTAGCTTGAGCAGCGAAACAGCTAGGAAAGACGCAAACCAGTGAACATGAAAAGTTACAGAGCGTTAACCCTTCCGATCACCGTGAAACGCGAATTCGAGAGTCGACGAAAAAGGTTAGCCCTGAGGGCACTTTTCACATCAATTTTTATTCGTATTTTTACTGTTTATTGAATCTTATTTACATGATTATTGTGGAGTGATGCATGTTGTGGCCCTTGAATAGATAGAAAATGCATGTATTGTGAAATGGTGTATGTTGTGGCCCTTGAATAAAACGGAAAATGTGTCGCCTTTTGTGGTATATAGGATGGAAACCCGGACATAAATTTCATAGCCGATTCTGAATGGACGGTAGTATGATCTGTACTCGGGATACAACTTCATGTACCACTTGAGTATACGGTACATATTTTATGTCATGTTATCTTGATTTGTTTATTATCGTTATTTAATTTATGCATGTTATTTGTTTATGTAATAATGTGATGCGCATGGGCTTAGTAAGTCGGATTAAAGGTCCTCCATTTCGAGAGGTTAAAATCCTTTACCACGATGATTCGCCGCGCGCCGATGTATATTCGGTTGAATGATAAGATGTGTTCAATCGGGTATACAAAGTCCGATATTTGTCTTTATTTTTATATGTATATGATGTGTGATGCGCATGGGCTTAGTGAGTCGGATTAAAAGGTCCTCCGTTTCGAGAGGTTAAATAACCTTTACCACGATGTTTTACCGCGCCGGACGATGTATATTCGGTTGAATGCAAAATGTGTTCAATCGGGTATACGAAATCCGATATTGTTGTCTTCATTTTTATATGCATTATGATGTGATGCGCATGGGCTTAGTAAGTTGGATTAAAGGTACTCAATTTCGAGAGGTTAAAGAACCTTTACCACGATAATTTATCGCGCATTTTATTTCTTATTTGCTTTTCCTTGTATGACATCTTCTTGCACAATCATGCATCATGTTGCATTACGCATGGGCTTAGTAAGTCGGATTAAAGGTCCTTCATTCGGAGGGATAAAAAGCCTACGGTCTACCTTTACCACGATACTTCGCCGCGCCCTCCTTCTATTGATTGCATCATCTACCTTTGTCTTAGCATGATCTATTATCACTTTTGTATCCATGTCATGATAGCATTTTGGTATTATTTCTCGTGGTATATCGGATGGAAACCCAAATATAAATTCCGTAGCCGATTCCGAATGGACGGTAATGCGGTCTGTACTTGGGATACAATTCCATGTACCACTTGGAAAAAATGCCCACGCATGTGTTTGTGTCAATTCTAAATTTCGTTTCTGCATCACATCATGGCATGTTTATTTTAGCATATAGATGTCCCTTTTATTATCTTTTTTGCGTTATGCAATTAATTTGCCCATTTGTTTATCCCTTGGTATTATGCGCTCAATTGCCTTCCCTTAATATGCATGCTTGTAGAAATGTTGTTTGTTTGCGCTTCCATGGCTATTAATGTGATGTGTTTGTGAAATTATATATTCGTCGTTATTTTGATATTTCTAATATTGTATGCCTTCTTTAATCATCTCTTTGCATTATGCATCTAATCGCTTCTCTTTATTATGTATGATTGTGCAACTGTCATTTACTTATGTTTTCGTATCCATGAATATAATGTTCACATGAAATTGTATGCTTGTTGTTATAATGGCTTATTTTTAAAGTATGCAAACTTAGATATAGGATATATGCAAAGTTAGAAATGAACTTTATTTTCGTACATGTGAATTTAATTGAATACTTTTGAGCATATTGTTGAGTAGATTCGGTTAATTTATTGTACAAACCATATCATTACAAGTGGCATAAGTAAGGGACCATTCCGAACCCAACAGTTTGAGGTCTTCCCTTGCGATGGGTGAGTGCGGCCTTAAATCTTTGTCCGGTTCACACTGGGTGGCCACTCCATGTTATATCTCTGGTTTAGTTCCCCCGCAGACTATTCCGTACTCCCAACCGGGCCGCGAGCCCGGAACATCGTCATCCACCGTCTGTGTCCCACAGTCTGGCGACTCCACTGGGGATAGAGAATTGGCCCTGAAATAATGTCTTGTGATGTTTATGATTTGTGCTTTATTTAATCGTATCTGTAATGGGATAAGGGGGTTTAACCAAAGGCATTGTTTAAGCTAGGTAATGGTTTGGTGTTTTCCTTCATTCACTACCTTTCGAGGAAAAGCTGTGAAGGCACCTACAGAATCATTACCCGTAGCTCGTAGTGAGAGACTAGTTTGGAAAACTCGTTGTTTATTCGTATCACCAAGGCGATAAGAGCCTAAGAGACTTGGTTATTTAAGAGAGTTCAATCCACCCTCTCTCTAGGGAATCTACAATGGGGGACCTATTCGACAGTTAGTCACGCACCGTAACTCGTTGGCACGTACCGAAAGGTATAAAAAAGGTGCGCTCACTTGGTCGCTTGAACCCTTGAGTGGGGAGTCCTAGTTGTGGGCAATCCTTCGTCAGTGAGAGCCTTTGTCCACACCCCTATAAACTCGTATGTGAACCTTAGTCGTTGAACTAATAAGAATTATTTACTTATACTTGTGTTTGGGAACATTTCGTTTGAATCCATTCGGACCTTTTGTCATGAGGTATGGGCTTGTTGGGCCATTTAAACGGGGACAAGAACATATCTTATGATGATTGGGCCAAAAGCTTCTAAAACACCAATGGGTCATTATATGATTGTGTTTGAGAACATTGTCGTTTGAATCCATTCAGACCTTTTGTCATGAGGTATGAGCTTGTTGGGCCATTTAAATTGGGACAAGAACGTATCTTATGATGATTGGCCAAAGCTTCTAAAACGCCAATGGGCCATTATATGTTTGTGTTTAGGAACATTATCATTTGGATATGGTTGGACTTCTTGCCATGAGATGTGAACTTGTTGGGCCATTTAAACTGGGACGAGTTCACTCCTATGACAGTTAGCCCAAAAGCTTCTAAAATGATGATGGGCCGATTTGTGTGAAAATTTTAATGAGTTGATATATTCCTTGTATCGCATGCATCTCATTCATCTCATGCATACATATATCCTGTTAACACCCTCTATGTCTATAAAAGACACAGCAAAATGAGTGAATCACAAAATGAGGTATCCCGTATGGATCAGTTGGAAAAGGGTCTCACCAAGATTACTGAACAGTTGCAAGCCTTGACTACTGCTATGACAAAGATGATTGTGCCCCATGCTGGGGGAAATTATGAGAATGTGAGGCGTGAGGAGCCTCTGAATGGGTTGGGGGATGATATCCCCACTTTTGATGATGACATGGTAGAATATGCGACAGGAAGAATGATTGGGTCTCAGGTAGAATTTCAGAAGCTCCGGGATTAGGTAGAAACGGTTTCCCGTAAAATGAGGGGTAAACATGAAGAGTTGTTAGATTATGAAGCAATAACTTTTGAAGAACAGCTGCCAACTCAGTTCAAGATGCCTGATATGGCCAAGTTCAATGGGAATGGGGACCCGAGGGTCCATCTTCGACAATATGTTTCAGTTATGAGTTTAGTGGGCTTGTCACAACGCCAAGTCCAAAGGATGTTTGGGATGTCGCTCGAGGGGGCTCCCGTGGTGTGGTATCACGGTCTTGAGAAAAGGTTAAGGAAGATTGGAGGGAATTAGCAGATGTTTTCTGAAGCAGTATGTTACGGACTTGGAGATTGATTTGTCACTCCGAGATTTGGAGAACACTAACCAGAAGCCGGAGGAAAGCTTCAAGGAGTATGTAGACTGCTGAGAAGCCAGCTCCTAAAAATGCAGACTCGGCCTTCAGAGAAAGACCAGATCAAGATGATCATCAAGGGCCCCAAACCCTCTATTTATTGTAAGCTGAGGAGGATGACTTCGATGATCACTGATTTTCCACAGTTGAGAGAGACTGTTATGGATATTGAGGAGGAAGAGGCTGAGAACAGAAAGTTTTATGGCCAAAATAGGAGAACTTTTGGGGGGCCTTCCGAAACCAAGCCCACTACTACCGAAGTCGCTGCCATCAGAAACAGGCAATTCTCCAACCTTGGTAGACCTTTGTCGAAGTGTTTGAAAAGTTACTGAGACAAAGACTCTTGAAACCCTTAGAAGGCAAACCACTTCCACACCCCCACCGCCACACATACATGTGAACCTTTATTGTCACTTCCACCAGCTACATGGCCATGACACCGAAAACTGCACCGCCCTCAGACATGAAATTCAAGATCTCATAGATTCCCATAAAATACCCGACCCAGGAAAAGAACAACCCAACACACACAGAAACCTTCTACCAAACTACCACTCTGCTCCACACCCACCTACATGATCAACTCTGGATTGCCTGAAACTTTTGTCCTCCAAACCCTCAACCACCAAGCTTCTTACATGGATGACAGTGAAGAACCATAGGCCGAGGAAGAAGGCAGTGCTGTGGATGATGCAGCTGTTCCTCCTAGTCTATTTGATCCAGCATTTTTAAATAAAGACATTGATTTTGTTTACGTGTCAAACTTTTTTCTCAACGATAATAAAGACGTTCATTTCGTTTACTTGCCTAAGCCTCTTCCTGCAACATGAGTACATTTGACAAAAGCATTAAACCTTGGTACTATGATACTCAGCGATATTTAGAACACGGGGAATCTTCGAAAGAAGCAAGCAGAAAAGATAGGATAGTCATTCAGAAAGTGGGAAATAGGGGCAGTGAGACTATCAGATTTGGAAGGGAACGAGTTCACCAAGCCGATCAATGTTGACATATTGAAGCTGTACTTTGCCTGAGGAAGAGAAGAATGGTCACCAGAGGAATTGGCAGAAGACCTAACCCAACGGGATAGAAAATTCACTCATACATGCATGCATACACGTAACATATTTTGCATTCTTTTTTTTGTTGTTTTGTTCTGTATTCACAGGTTTCAAAAGAAAAAAAGAGAAAGCGGCAAAGACAAGCCAACCAGAATCAACAACATATGAGTAATAGTTTCGGGGATGAGTCCCAAGGTTGAGGCCCATATCAGTTTCAGTCTTGGGGATGAGTCCCAGGGGCGAGGCCCATATCAGTATCATTTGGGGCGAGGCCCACATCATTCTGGGGGCGAGAACCACATCAGCATCAGTCTGGGGGTGAGGCCCACATCAGCATCAGTCTGGGGGCGAGGCCCATATTAGCATCAGTATCAATCTTGCCGGGTATGGCACTCTGGGGGCGAGGCCCACATCATTATCAATATCAGTCTTGCCGGGAATGGCACTCTGAGAATGGAGCACAGTTCGAGAATGAACAAGCCGGGAATGATACTCCGAGAATGGAGCACAATTCGAGAATGAACAAGCCGGGAATGGCACTCCGAGAATGGAGAACAGTTCGAGAATGAACAAGCCGGGAATGACACTCCGAGAATGGAGCACAGTTCGAGAATGAACAAGCCAGGAATGGCACTCCGCGAATGGAGCACAGTTCGAGAATGAACAAGTCGGGAATGGCACTCCGAGAATGGAGCACGGTTCGGGAATGGACCACATCACAGTAACAGTTCGGGAATGGACCACCTCACAACAAAATCAACTCAACTCAACACACGGCAAGTCAAGCGGCAGCCGCGAGCCAGGTAAGTAAAAATGCATTGCACGTACTTTGATAGGATTGTCATTGTCACACATTGCACAAGTCCCATCAAAGTGGGGGCGACTGTAGGCAATGTATTTTTGCATGTAAGTCCCTATGATGAGTCTCATTTAGAGGCACTACCTTTTATGTCACGGAAGTCGCGGGAAACGGACGTCGGAAGGGAAAAGTCAGAAATCAGTACTTTGTTGGATTTTATTCGCTTGTTAGCTTCGGGTTCGCTTGTTGGACCTCTGTTTTAAAACACATTCTTAGCCCATTAAATCACATCTAATAATAATTAAAACACATGTCACAAATTAGATTAAAATTAAATTTGAATTAAATTGAAACTAAATTAAATTAAATTAAAATCACATTAAATCATTCCAAACTTAAATAATTCACCTAGCCCAAAACCCCCCGCAAACCACTGGGCCTTGACCTAAAACCCCCGCAAGCCCACACACCACTAAACCCACCAACCAAAGCCAACCAAACCCACCAACATGGCCCATGCACACCCAAGGGAGGCCCGCACGCCCAAGGCCCTTAAAACACATCCAAATTAATTAAATATATATTTAACACATGGAAAAATTAAATAAAATCTAAAAATCATATATTAAATTAAAATAAAATCATGCCTAATTAAAATCAATCAAGATTATTATATTCCTAACTAAACAAATATCATGCCTAAACAAAACAAATTAAATATATGAACTTCCTAATTAAGCATAATCTTGTCTCCAATCAATCTTTGGCTTTCCTTGTTTAACACTAAATCAAATCCTCCTTTAATACACAAATCCCTTCCTTGTCAAGCAAGGATTCACCCATCCCATTTGCCTATAAAAACAAAGCTATTCCAACCCTTGAACCCTCCTGACTCTCACGCATATACAGCAAAGAAAAAAGCCTATCCATTCATGCCTAATACACACTAGAAGCAACAAAGAATTTTCTCTCCTCCTCTTCCCTCCATAACAGAAAAATCACAGCCCCTAAACACCTTAGATTACCGAAAATTATAGCCCCATAAACACCTTAGATCACCGAAAATCACAGCCCCTAAAACATCCATTGTATTACCGAAAATCACTACCTAAAACAATTTCTGTTTGACTGAAAAAACTGCCCATGGAACACCCCCCTAAACTACCGAAACTCACCCCTAAATAGCAGCCAAAAATGCCAACAAACAGCAGCCCTTTAACCGTAAAATAGCAGCCCTTTAACCCCAAAAACAGTAGCCTAAAACACCAAAAACAATGACCAAATTACAGCAGCAAAACAACAGCGAAACGGAGTCAAAACAGTAGCTTGAGCAGCGTAACAGCGAGGAAAGACGCAAACCAGTGAACAGGAAAAGTTACGGAGCGTTAACCCTTCCGATCACCGTGAAACGCGAATCTGAGAGTCGACGAAAAATGTTAGACCTGAGGGCACTTTTCACATCCATTTTTATTCATATTTTCACTGTTTATTGAATCTTATTTACATGATTATTGTGGAGTGATGCATGTTGCGGCCCTTGAATAGAAAGAAAATGCATGTATTGTGAAATGGTGTATGTTGTGGCCCTTGAATAAAACGGAAAATGTGTCGCCTCTTGTGGTATATAGGATGGAAACCCGGACATAAATTTCATAGCCGATTCCGAATGGACGGTAGTATGATCTGTACTCGGGATACAACTCCATGTACCACTTGAGTATACGGTACATATTTTATGTCATGTTATCTTGATTTGTTTATTATCGTTATTTAATTTATGCATGTTATTTGTTTATGTAATAATGTGATGCGCATGGGCTTAGTAAGTCGGATTAAAGGTCCTCCATTTCGAGAGGTTAAAATCCTTTACCACGATGATTCGCCGCGCCGGATGATGTATATTCGGTTGAATGTAAGATGTGTTCAATCGGGTATACAAAGTCCGATATTGTTGTCTTTATTTTTATATGTATTATGATGTGATGCGCATGGGCTTAGTGAGTCGGATTAAAAGGTCCTCCGTTTCGAGAGGTTAAATAACCTTTACCACGATGTTTTACCGCGCCGGACGATGTATATTCGGTTGAATGCAAAATGTGTTCAATCGGGTATACGAAATCCGATATTGTTGTCTTCATTTTTATATGCATTATGATGTGATGCGCATGGGCTTAGTAAATCGGATTAAAGGTCCTCAATTTCGAGAGGTTAAAGAACCTTTACCACGATAATTTATCGCGCCTTTTATTTTTTTATTTGCTTTTCCTTGTATGACATCTTCTTGCACAATCATGCATCATGTTGCATTACGCATGGGCTTAGTAAGTCGGATTAAAGGTCCTCCATTCGGAGGGATAAAAAGCCTACGGTCTACCTTTACCACGATACTTCGCCGCGCCCTCCTTCTATTGATTGCATCATCTACCTTTGTCTTAGCATGATCTATTATCACTTTTGTATCCATGTCATGATAGCATTTTGGTATTATTTCTCGTGGTATATCGGATGGAAACCCAGATATAAATTTCGTAGCCGATTCCGAATGGACGGTAATGCGGTCTGTACCTGGGATACAATTCCACGTACCATTTGGAAAAAATGCCCACGCATGTGTTTGTGTCAATTCTAAATTTCGTTTCTACATTACATCATTGCATGTTTATTTTAGCATATAGATGTCCCTTTTATTATCTTTTTTACGTTATGCAATTAATTTGCCCATTTGTTTATCCCTTGGTATTATGCGCTCAATTGCCTTCCCTTAATATGCATGCTTGTAGAAATGTTGTTTGTTTGCGCTTCCATGGCTATTAATGTGATGTGTTTGTGAAATTATATATTCGTCGTTATTTTGATCTTTCTAATATTGTATGCCTTCTTTAATCATCTCTTTGCATTATGCATCTAATCGCTTCTCTTTATTATGTATGATTGTGCAACTGTCTAATCGCTTCTCTTTATTATGTATGATTGTTCGCATGAAATTGTATTCTTGCTGTTATAATGGCTTATTTTTAAAGTATGCAAACTTAGATATAGGATATATGCAAAGTTAGAAATGAACTTTATTTTCGTACATGTGAATTTAATTGAATACTTTTGAGCATATTGTTGAGTAGATTCGGTTAATTTATTGCACCAACCATATCATTACAAGTGGCATAAGTAAGGGACCATTCTGAACCCAACAGTTTGAGGTCTTCCCTTGCGATGGGTGAGTGCGGCCTGAAATCTTTGTCCCGGTTCACACCGGATGGCCACTCTATGTTATATCTCCGGTTTAGTTCCCCCGCGGACTATTCCGTATTCCCAACCGGGCCGCGAGCCCGGAACATCGTCATCCTCCGTCTGTGTCCCACAGTCTAGCGACTCCACTGGGGATAGATAATTGGCCCCGAAATAATGTCTTGTGATGTTTATGATTTGAGCTTTATTTAATCGTATTTGTAATGGGTTAAGGGGGTTTAACCAAAGGCATTGTTTAAGCTAGGTAATGGTTTGGTGTCTTCCTTCATTCACTACCTTTCGAGGAAAAGCTGTGAAGGCACCTACATAATCATTACCCGTAGCTCGTAGTGACAGACTAGTTTGGAAAACTCGTTGTTTATTCCTGTCACCAAGGCGATAAGAGCCTAAGAGACTTGGGTATTTAAGAGAGTTCACTCCACCCTCTCTCTGGGGAATCTACAATGGGGGACCTATTCGACAGTTAGTCACTCACCGTAACTCGTTGGCACGTACCGAAAGGTATAAAAAAGGTGCGCTCACTTGGTCGCTTGAACCCTTGAGTGGGGAGTCCTAGTTGTGGGCAATCCTTCGTCAGTGAGAGCCTTTGTCCACACCCCTATAAACTCGTATGTGAACCTTAGTCGTTGAACTAATAAGAATTATTTACTTATACTTGTGTTTGGGAACATTTTCGTTTGAATCCATTCGGACCTTTTGTCATGAGGTATGGGCTTGTTGGGCCATTTAAACGGGGACAAGAACATATCTTATGATGATTGGGCCAAAAGCTTCTAAAACACCAATGGGTCATTATATGATTGTGTTTGAGAACATTGTCGTTTGAATCCATTCGGACCTTTTTTCATGAGGTATGAGCTTGTTGGGCCATTTAAATTGGGACAAGAACGTATCTTATGATGATTAGGCCAAAAGCTTCTAAAACGCCAATGGGCCATTATATGTTTGTGTTTAGGAACATTATCATTTGGATATGGTTGGACTTCTTGCCATGAGATGTGAACTTGTTGGGCCATTTAAACTGGGACGAGTTCACTCCTATGACAGTTAGCCCAAAAGCTTCTAAAATGATGATGGGCCGATTTGTGTGAAAATTTTAATGAGTTGATATATTCCTTATATCGCATGCATCTCATTCATCTCATGCATACATATATCCTGTTAACACCCTCTATGTCTATAAAAGACACAGCAAATATGAGTGAATCACAAAATGAGGTATCCCGTATGGATCAGTTGGAAAATGGTCTCACCAAGATTACTGAACAGTTGCAAGCCTTGACTACTGCTATGGCAAAGATGATTGTGCCCCATGCTGGGGGAAATTCTGAGAATGTGAGGCGTGAGGAGCCTCTGAATGGGTTGGGGGATGATATCCCCACTTTTGATGATGACATGGTAGAATATGCGACAGGAAGAATGATTGGGTCTCAGGTAGAATTTCAGAAGCTCCGGGATTAGGTAGAAACGGTTTCCCGTAAAATGATGGGTAAACATGAAGAGTTGTTAGATTATGAAGCAATGACTTTTGAAGAACAGCTGCTAGCTCAGTTCAAGATGCCTGATATGGCCAAGTTCAATGGGAATGGGGACCCGAGGGTCCATCTTCGACAATATGTTTCAGTTATGAGTTTAGTGGGCTTGTCACAGCGCCAAGTCCAAAGGATGTTTGGGATGTCGCTCGAGGGGGCTCCCGTGGTGTGGTATCACGGTCTTGAGAAAAATGTTAAGGAAGATTGGAGGGAATTAGCAGATGTTTTCTGAAGCAGTATGTTACGGACTTGGAGATTGATTTGTCACTCCGAGATTTGGAGAACACTAACCAGAAGCCGGAGGAAAGCTTCAAGGAGTATGTATACCGCTGGAGAAGCCAGCTCCTAAAAATGCAGACTCGGCCTTCAGAGAAAGACCAGATCAAGATGATCATCAAGGGCCCCAAACCCTCTATTTATTGTAAGCTGAAGAGGATGACTTCGATGATCACTGATTTTCCACAGTTGAGAGAGACTGTTATGGATATTGAGGAGGAAGAGGCTGAGAACAGAAAGTTTTATGGCCAAAATAGGAGAACTTTTGGGGGGCCTTCCGAAACCAAGCCCACTACTACCGAAGTCGCTGCCATCAGAAACAGACAATTCTCCAACCTTGGTAGACCTTTGTCGAAGGTGTTTGAAAAGTTACTGAGACAAAGACTCTTGAAACCCTTAGAAGGCAAACCACTTCCACACCCCCACCGCCACACATACATGTGAACCTTTATTGTCACTTCCACCAGCTACATGGCCATGACACCGAAAACTGCACCCGCCTCAGACATGAAATTCAAGATCTCATAGATTCCCATAAAATACCCGACCCAGGAAAAGAACAACCCAACACACACAGAAACCTTCTACCAAACTACCACTCTGCTCCACCACCCACCTACATGATCAACTCTGGATTGCCTGAAACTTTTGTCCTCCAAACCCTCAACCACCAAGCTTCTTACATGGATGACAGTGAAGAACCATAGGCCGAGGAAGAAGGCAGTGCTGTGGATGATGCAGCTGTTCCTCCTAGTCTATTTGATCCAGCATTTTTAAATAAAGACATTGATTTTGTTTACTTGTTCAAACTTTTTTCTCAACGATAATAAAGACGTTCATTTCGTTTACTTGCCTAAGCCTCTTCCTGCAACATGAGTACATTTGACAAAAGCATTAAACCTTGGTACTATGATACTCAGCGATATTTAGAACACGGGGAATCTTCGAAAGAAGCAAGCAGAAAAGATAAGATAGCCATTCAGAAAGTGGGAAATAGGGGCAGTGAGACTATCAGATTTGGAAGGGAACGAGTTCACCAAGCCGATCAATGTTGACATATTGAAGCTGTACTTTGCCTGAGGAAGAGAAGAATGGTCACCAGAGGAATTGGCAGAAGACCTAACCCAACGGGATAGAAAATTCACTCATACATGCATGCATACACGTAACATATTTTGCATTCTTTTTTGTGTTTGTTTTGTTCTGTATTCACATGTTTCAAAGAAGAAAAAGAGAAAGCGGCAAAGACGAGCCAACCAGAATCAGCAACATATGAGTAATAGTTTCGGGGATGAGTCCCAAGGTTGAGGCCCATATCAGTTTCAGTCTTAGGGATGAGTCCTAGGGGCGAGGCCCATATCAGTATCAATTTGGGGCGAGGCCCACATCATTCTGGGGGCGAGACCCACATCAGCATCAGTCTGGGGGCGAGGCCCACATCAGCATCAGTCTGGGGGCGAGGCCCATATTAGCATCAGTATCAATCTTGCCGGGTATGGCACTCTGGGGGCGAGGCCCACATCATTATCAATATCAGTATTGCCGGGAATGGCACTCTGAGAATAGAGCACAGTTCGAGAATGAACAAGCCGGGAATGACACTCCGAGAATGGAGCACAATTCGAGAATGAACAAGCCGGGAATGGCACTCCGAGAATGGAGCACAGTTCGAGAATGAACAAGCCGGGAATGGCACTCTGAGAATGGAGCACAGTTTGAGAATGAACAAGCCAGGAATGGCACTCCGCGAATGGAGCACAGTTCGAGAATGAACAAGTCGGGAATGGCACTCCGAGAATGGAGCACGGTTCGGGAATGGTCCACATCACAGTAACAGTTCGGGAATGGACCACCTCACAACAAAATCAACTCAACTCAACACACGGCAAGTCAAGCGGCAGCCGGCGAGCCAGGTAAGTAAAAATGCATTGCACGTACTTTGATAGGATTGTCATTGTCACACATTGCACAAGTCCCATCAAAGTGGGGGCGACTGTAGGCACTGCATTTTTGCATGTAAGTCCATATGATGAGTCTCATTTAGAAGCACTACCTTTTATGTCACGGAAGTCGCGGGAAACGGACGTCGGAAGGGAAAAGTCAGAAATTAGTACTTTGTTGGATTTTATTCGCTTGTTAGCTTTGGGTTCGCTTGTTGGACCTCTGTTTTAAAACACATTCTTAGCCCATTAAATCACATCTAATAATAATTAAAACACATGTCACAAATTAGATTAAAATTAAATTTGAATTAAATTGAAACTAAATTAAATTAAATTAAAATCACATTAAATCATTCCAAACTTAAATAATTCACCTAGCCCAAAACCCCCCGCAAACCACTGGGCCTTAACCTAAAACCCCCGCAAGCCCACACACCACTAAACCACCAACCAAAGCCAACCAAACCCACCAACATGGCCCATGCACGCCCAAGGGAGGCCCGCACGCCCAAGGCCCTTAAAACACATCCAAATTAATTAAATCTATATATTTAACACATGGAAAAATTAAATAAAATCTAAAAATCATATATTAAATTAAAATAAAATCATGCCTAATTAAAATCAATCAAGATTATTATATTCCTAACTAAACAAATATCATGCCTAAACAAAACAAATTAAATATATGAATTTCCTAATTAAGCATAATCTTGTCTCCAATCAATCTTTGGTTTTCCTTGTTTAACACTAAATCAAATCCTCTTTTAATGCACAAATCCCTTCCTTGTCAAGCAAGGATTCACCCATCCCCTTTGCCTATAAAAACAAAGCTATTCCAACCCTTGAACCCTCCTGACTCTCACGCATATACAGCAAAGAAAAAAGGCTCTCCATTCACGCCTAATACACTTAAGAAGCAACAAAGAATTTTCTTTACTCCTCTTCCCTCCATAACCGAAAAATCACAGCCCCTAAACACCTTAGATTACCGAAAATTACAGCCCCATAAACACCTTAGATCACCAAAAATCACAGACCCTAAAACATCCACTGTATTACCGAAAATCACTACCTAAAACATTCACTATTTGACCGAAAAAACTACCCATGGAACACCCCCCTAAACTACCGAAACTCACCCCTAAACAGCAGCCAAAAATGCCAACAAACAGCAGCCCTTTAACCGTAAAACAGCAGCCCTTTAACCCCAAAAACATTAGCCTAAAACACCAAAAACAGTGACCAACATACAGCAGCAAAACAGCAGCAAAACGGAGTCAAAATAGTAGCTTGAGCAGGGAAACAACGAGGAAAGACGCAAACCAGTGAACCGGAAAAGTTGCAGAGCTTTAACCCTTCCGATCACCGTGAAACGCGAATCCGAGAGTCGACGAAAAAGGTTAGACCTGGGGGCACTTTTCACATCCATTTTTATTCGTATTTTTACTCTTTATTGAATCTTATTTACATGATTATTGTGGAGTGATGCATGTTGTGGCCCTTGAATAGATAGAAAATGCATGTATTGTGAAATGGTGTATGTTGTGTCCCTTGAATAAAACGGAAAATGTGTCACCTCTTGTGGTATATAGGATAGAAACCCGGACATAAATTTCATAGCCGATTCCGAATGGACGGTAGTATAATCTGTACTCAGGATACAACTCTACATACCACTTGAGTATACGGTACATATTTTATTTCATGTTATCTTGATTTGTTTATTATCGTTATTTAATTTCTGCATGTTATTTGTTTATGTAATAATGTGATGCGCATGGGCTTAGTAAGTCGGATTAAAGGTCCTTCATTTCGAGAGGTTAAAATCCTTTACCACGATGCTTCGCCGCGCCAGATGATGTATATTCGGTTGAATGTAAGATGTGTTCAATCGGGTATACAAAGTCCGATATTGTTGTCTTTATTTTTATATATATTATGATGTGATGCGCATGGGCTTAGTAAGTCGGATTAAAGGTCCTCCGTTTCGAGAGGTTAAATAACCTTTACCACGATGTTTTATCGCGCCGGACGATGTATATTCGGTTGAATGCAAAATGTGTTCAATCGGGTATACGAAATCCGATATTGTTGTCTTTATTTTTATATGCATTATGATGTGATGCGCATGGGCTTAGTAAGTCGGATTAAAGGTCCTCAATTTCGAGAGGTTAAAGAACCTTTACCACGATAATTTATCGCGCCTTTTATTTCTTATTTGCTTTTCCTTGTATGAAATCTTCTTGCACAATCATGCATCATGTTGCATTACGCATGGGCTTAGTAAGTCGGATTAAAGGTCCTTCATTCGGAGGGATAAAAAGCCTACGGTCTATCTTTACCACGATACTTCGCCGCGCCCTCCTTCTATTGATTGCATCATCTACCTTTATCTTAGCATGATCTATTATCACTTTTCTATCCATGTCATGATAGCATTTTGGTATTATTTCTCGTGGTATATCGGATGGAAACCCAAATATAAATTCCGTAGCCGATTCCGAATGGACGGTAATGCGGTCTGTACTTGGGATACAATTCCACGTACCACTTGGAAAAAATGCCCACGCATGTGTTTGTGTCAATTCTAAACGTCGTTTCTGCATCACATCATGGCATGTTTATTTTAGCATATAGATGTCCCTTTTATTATCTTTTTTACGTTATGCAATTAATTTGCCCCTTTGTTTATCCCTTGGTATTATGCGCTCAATTGCCTTCCCTTAATATGCATGCTTGTAGAAATGTTGTTTGTTTGCGCTTCCATGGCTATCAATGTGATGTGTTTGTGAAATTATATATTCGTCGTTATTTTGATCTTTCTAATATTGTATGCCTTCTTTAATCATCTCTTTGCATTATGCATCTAATCGCTTCTCTTTATTATGTATGCTTGTGCAACTGTCATTTACTTATGTTTTCGTATCCATGAATATAATGTGCGCATGAAATTGTATGCTTGCTGTTATAATTGCTTATTTTTAAAGTATGCAAACTTAGATATAGGATATATGCGAAGTTAGAAATGAACTTTATTTTCGTATATGTGAATTTAATTGAATACTTTTGAGCATATTGTTGAGTAGATTCGGTTAATTTATTGCACAAACCATATCATTACAAGTGGCATAAGTAAGGGACCATTCTGAACCCAACGGTTTGAGGTCTTCCCTTGCGAGGGGTGAGTGCGGCCTTAAATCTTTGTCCCGGTTCACACCGGGTGGCGACTTCATGTTATATCTCCGGTTTAGTTCCCCCGCGGACTATTCTGTACTCCCAACCGGGCCGCGAGCCCGGAACAGCGTCGTCCACCGTCTGTGTCCCACAACTCCATTACGGTATTAAACACTCAATCTATCCACCGAGTTCATCCAGTTTCTATCCATTTCAGCCAAATATCTAAATATAAAAATATAATTATTAGACATCATATTACACTCATCAACATCACAAATTTATTAATTATTTATTTAAGCATACACATATATATTTAGTTGATTAATTAATTAGTTTATAAACTAAAATATATTTAGTTAATTAACTAATCTACATATATGCATCATAAACCACTAACACAAAGTATATAATAAACATAATTATAAAAAATGAAAACCATAATTTTTTACAAAAATTAAACTGAAATACTTAAGTGAGATATATAATTATTCTTTGCAAATATAAAGAAAAATAACAAAGATATATGAAAGAAGATTTACCTTATGGAAAATTAATTAGAGTTTTATTGAAAATTTGTAGGACAGTTGTGAGATTGCAGATGAGAGAGTAAGATTGTAGAGGATGAGAGAAAAAGCAGAGGGGGAAGAAATGTTGGTGGCATTCTGTATTTTAATCTATTTTTAGCGTCGAAGTACTCCCATTCGACGCTAAAAAACGGACATTTAGCATCGAAATTTAATTTTGACGCTAAAGGTTAACGGACCGTCGGTGGTATCGTTATAAACCTTTAGCGACGCAATTTAGTCGACGCTAAATGTCTAATTTTCAGCGTCGAATATTTTGTTCGATGCTAAAAGTTTAAAATTTAGTATCGTTTTTAATATTTGACGTTAAAAGTAGACATTTTGGCGTCAAAAATTAGTTTCGACACTAAATTTTGACATTGGGCGTCGAATATTATGTTCGATGCGAAAAGTTGATATTTAATGTCGAAAGTTATTTCGACGCTAAATGTTTGGACGCTAAAAATACATTTTCTTATAGTGTAAATAAATTATCTATTTTGCTTGACTGTTTTAAACTGACAAAAATATATACGGATGATATGCTCAATCCGTATAAAGTGTGCTAGTTATATAATAAAGCCAAAAAAAAAAAGAGAGAGAGAATGAGAATAGTTTTAAAATATGTTTGGGATTGTATTAGCTTCTCAAGGACTCAATTCTTCAATAGTTTTTAAAATAATCAACTTTGTAAATAGTTTAGTAATGTATTTGGTAATTATGATTACAAGATAATCCATTTTTTTTTTAATTTATATTATACATGTTTAGTCATTTATTTTTAAAGTGCGGTGTTTATCTGTAATAGTAAAAAATATTCCTTTTTTTTTGTAATTTTATTTATAAATATATTATTTAATTTTTTTTCATCTAATTCTGTATTCTAACTTACAAAATCTGATTTAAACCAGTCAAATAAATTTTAGATATTAGATTATCAAATAAGTGATTATCCCTAACAGGCTATTAATTAATTATGTCCCCAAGGGGTGTGGCTTGGTGGTGTAGGGTCCAGGATCTCACCTTGAGATTCTGGGTTCGAATCCAGGGGGTGCACTTCTTGTAAGAGCCTGGGACAGCCGGTGATTTTACCTGCGCCGCGGCCCAGAATGGGTGGTTTGGTGGCGGGGTTTCCATCGTTTCCAAAAAAAAAAAAAAAACTATTAATTAATTATGAGGATAATAAGTTAGCCAAAGCGACGTGGCATCATGAAAGCTGCTCGTGTGAATAAGTATACTAATGATTAAAAGATTAAAACATGGCTAAACAGTAGGGGTGACAATTTGGGTCAGGATTCGTTTATTCGTTCGATTCGATTCGCTTTAAAGCGAATACGAGTTTGAAAAAAATGGATTCGTTTAATAAATGGGTCAATTCGATTTGATTCGTTTATTAAACGAATCGAATACGAATTTAAGCTCATTGATTCGTTTATTCGTTTAGGATTCATTTTATTATTTTTATTTATTAGTTCTTGTTAATTTTCAATTAAGATTCCAGAAATTATAGCTAATTACCATAGAAAAAGTAATATTTTCGATATTTGGTGAGGTATTTTTAGTAAATATATTAATTACATATTTCATATGTATATATTTATGAAGAATTAATGTAAATCAAGTGTGGTAAATTATTTTATTAAATAATATCATTGACTAAACGAATAAACGAATATTCGTATTCGATTCGTTTAATAAACGAATCGAATACGAATCATGATATTAGGATTCGTTTAATAAACGAATCGAATACGAATCCATCATATTTTGATTCGATTCGTTTAGGATTCGATACAAATTCGATTCGTTGATTCGTTTTGCCACCCCTACTAAACAGTGATAAAAATATTATTAAAATGATATATTTTGATAGTAAATAAAAATAAAATAAAATAAAATAAAATAAAAAAGTACTAAAATAATATGTTTTGATAGTGAATAAAAAATAAAATTAAATTAAAATTAAAATTAAAATGATTCATTTAATTTCTATATGATTTTTTTTTTTTTTAAAAAAAAAAAAAATTTCAAGTGAGTTTGATCAACTTGAGCGAACTTAAGGATCAGCAAGTGGGTTTGAGAAATGAGGAAAGAGCAAAGGAAAGCAATAATGTAGGTGAGAAAGAGTGGGTCCCATTTTTTTGCAGGGAGTGGGGGAGGGATGAACATGACGCTGTCGGGAATTATTTTTAAATAAAATAAACTCTATATTTCTCTCTCTCTAAAAGTTGACCCTTATCTCCCCGGCCTCAGCACAAGCAACCAAATTGTCTCTTATTGGATATATATATATATATCTAGTTGCCTTGCTGGTAGCACTGAAGCACAAATCTTAAACCCTTAAAGCTTTAAAGTTCTCAAAACACACTCTCTATCTCTTTATTATTTCTCTTTTGGTATCTTATTTTTACTGAAGGTTAGGGCTTTTGATGATGTTGATAAAGCTTGAGCTGCTGCTGCTGCTGCTACTTTGCTAGCTGTTGCTTGTCTCTCTCCAGCTGTGACTGTGAGTTTTGTTTGTTCCTTTTCAACTTTTTATGTCTTGTTTTTGTTATTATTCCCTACTAAATCAGTTGAAATTAGAAAGCATTTGGTTGGTGGGTGCAGGACTATAATGCTGTAATATCTAGCTAGCTTGTTAAAGCATATTTAACAGATCAAGATCAAGACATTATAGATTAATTTTGAGAGGGGGTTTAAGACTTAAGGTTTTTGTATTTAGCTGCATGATGATGGAGATTAAGCAAGAAAATGAAACAAAAACCCCAAGAAGAAATGGGACTAATAATAATAATAACAACAATAATGGTACTCATCAAACCCTAGACCCAGATGGAGTTACAGTCACAAGTGCCACAATTGCACAGATCTCCATTGGATCCAATTCCAAACCAGCCATTAACCTGAGGTATCGAGAATGCCTCAAGAACCACGCAGCCAGCATTGGCGGCAACGTTTATGATGGGTGCGGTGAGTTCATGCCTAGCGGCGAAGAAGGCACACTCGAAGCCTTGAAATGCGCCGCTTGTGACTGTCACAGAAACTTTCACCGCAAAGAGTTCGATGGAGATCAGACCCCGCCCCATTTGATGATCACTAGTACTAGAAGATCATCATCATCAGCCATTATGCTGAACCCACTTCAGCTTCCTCCTCCAGTTCCACCACTGCCATCCCCAACGATGATGATGCATCATCATCATCAGAAGTATTCAATAAACATGCACACGAGCCCATCGAGTGCAATTGTTGCACCAATGAATGTAGCATTTGGTGGGGCCACTGAGTCTTCAAGTGAAGATCTTAATGTGTTTCATTCTGAGGGAATGCTTCAACATCAGCCGCCGCCGCCGCCTCCGTTTGTTTTGTCAAAGAAGCGGTTTCGAACAAAGTTTACGCAGGAACAGAGGGATAGGATGATGGAGTTTGCAGAGAAAATTGGGTGGCGGTTTCAGAAGCAAGATGAAGAAGAGCTCGAGAAGTTTTGTGCTGAAGTTGGAGTGAAGAGGCATGTGTTCAAAGTTTGGATGCACAATAACAAGAACAATAATGGGAAGAATAAGCAGCAGCAACAACCAGACTCAGAACTGTAAGGCCATATGGATCAATTTAAGAGCATTTATAGATTAGAGGCCTTGATGAATGATTTGCTTTCAGATTTAAACCTTGTTTAATATCTTTATTTTGCTAGCTTCGATGTTCTAGACGAAGTCCTTATTGTGTTAGTTTATCCATTTTAGTTATATTTGAGTGTCTCCTTAATTACTTTTCTGTACCTTCCAGATCTATTTTGTGATCCTGCAAGAAGCATCTACTTTGAAATCTATTAATGCACACGAAAAAGCTTGAACCCTCGTCTGCATGGATGTGAAGCAAAGTGATTTACAGTCTAGTAATTGAATGTCTCCTTGCTGTTTGAAATTTTTGGAAACACTTTCTGGGAAGGAAAATGAAATAACAATATTGTCTTGTCATTTGTGTCGTCCTTCATATTTATGAGGATGTAAATGGTGAGTTTGCTGAAACCATGGGTGAGTTAATATGGTATCGGGATTTAATGCTGAGTTTGTGATCAATTATTAGGATTTATCTCTTAAATCTAATATTCAGTACAGACTTAACTCGCATATGATCCTAATTCATTAATATGAGGCTAGTTTTATGAAATTTTGGGACTATATGGATTGACATTGATCAGTTGTTTGAAAGAAAATTGAATTGTAGGGTCAGCCTGACTCAGGCTTATGCGGCTGCTGTTCGATTAGGAAAATGTTTTTCTTTTGGTAAAAAAAAAAAAAAAAAATGTAACAAGTTAAAGCCATTTGAATGAGTCAATACTAGGCTCCAATGCTGGTGCATGATATTAATGAGGTCTGCAGCTACGCTTGACCTACTGTGCATTGCTCAAATCTCCATTGGCATAGATAAAGCTGACCCCTTAAAAATTTCATCTTTAATTTGGTCAACAAAATAATTGTGGTCCTTGAAGACTCATTGAATATTAATTTATTCTTAATGTTATAATGGCAATGACATATATACAAATTTAACAACAAATTGATTCAAACTAGATTATCAAAAGCAATTTATTATGTTTTCATTTGTATATCAGAAATGAGTCTTGATCATTTTTCTTTTTGGCCATAACTGATAATTTGGTATCAAATTACACACTCATTCAAGAAACAATTACAATAATTAACAACATAAATGCATCTTTAAAGACCCCAATTGACAGCAGTCTGAAGGATGGCATCATCCAAAGTTGTTGGTGCCACCGTTGGATTGCTACCGCTGACCCAAAAAGAAAAAAAAAAAAAAAAAAAAAAAAAAAATAGTTAGACCTTGGCCTTTGACCTTTGTTGGAAAATGGATTACCAAAATTTATTTTTGGCCAAATCTAAGAATGAGGCTTGCGCTGGAGATCCCACTGGCGCATTTGAGAGAGTTGGGGCTAGGATTTTCACACCTTCTATGAGCGCACATATCGTTCAAATAATATAAAAATATCGATCTCTCGAGAACTTAATACCTATGTTACTAATTATTAAGACTAACTACTTACGAGTATCTAATTGAAATTAAATATGAAGTTGAATTGAATTTAAACTAATGTTAAAGAAAATAAATATAATTATAAAAATTTCAAAGGCAATCAATGAGAAGAAGACATTTAGGGTTGTGAATCCACCCAATATTATTTTACAGATGAATTGGTCTTCCTATATTCATGTAATAAATTGACTTATTAACTCGGAACACTAAAATATCACAAGCCTCTTTCCTTGATCATGTGCAAATATTCAGAGTAAATTAATTAACTATATTTATATGTCAACTAATTAACGTCAAATTCATTAAGATCAGGTTCCAATTATGGATACACCTTCTACAAGTATATTTCTACCATGTAAATAAATCTCTAAGATGAGATTGTGCGCTATTGAATCTAAGGTCAAACCTAAAATTCTTTTGTCAAGTTTAATTAAGTTTACCACATCAATCTTATTGATAATCAAGCAACAAGAAGTATTAAACATAAGATTAAATAAATAAGCCAAAGAATCATACAAAAAATAAGAGAACTAATTTTATAAACTTGAAATACTGGGTTTCATCACAACCCTAAATTAAGAGTTTAATTACTACACATACTCAAAAATACTAAATAAATATTCAAGAATAAACAAAACATCATGGAAGCAAAGGAAAGAAGAAACTCGGTTGAGATCGGCAGTCTTTCGCTTCCTACTGTTGAGTCTTTGTGCTGTGCCCGCTTGTATGCTTCGTCTTCTCACAAAAATCTCTTTGGAGGCTTCAAAATTATGTTATATGACTCCCCCTAGATTTTGGGGATGAACTATGCTTATATAAGGAGTCTGAAGAGTATTTTCTTATTAGAAATCGAATTTAGGACGAATTAGGCCCGCATTTGCTATGTCGCGACGCGTTGAACGTGGTCGCGACTCTCACTCTCCATCATTAACATTTGCTTGTGCGTTGGTTGCAAAATATATAGTTCTTGTATTTGCCATCTTTATTTTTTTATTTTTTTTTCATTGAGCTTTGAATTATTGTAATTGGTTATAATTATTGGAAAAGGAAGGAAGGAAGGAAGAAAGAATGAATGAATGAATGAATTGTATTGGGATTATTATATTTATAGTGTTTGAGAGAAAGCTACAAATTAGCAGAAATTGGGAATTAATCCTAGATCATGTGCCCGGTATGATAGCCATGACCATACACGTCAAATTAACTAGTGACAGCCTTGCAATTTATTTGGATTCTTTATTTAGGTTTGTGTTAAGAACTTTTTTTTAATTATGTTTAGTTTTTATAATATAAGAATTTTGTTGACGGTTAATTTTCATTTCAATGGTAGTTCTGGAAGAATACTCCTCAAATAATTTCCCATCAACTATGAATTTATTTGGTTGGGGACCAAATGCAAACTTAGCAAGGAATCAAAAAACACACAATAAACAAATGATTTAACGTGGTTCGGCGGAATGGATCCAACCTACGTCCATGGACACAAGAGAAAAATAGAACTTTTATAACGTGGTCGGGTATAACCGATCTGCCTATCTATCGAGCTCGGCTGACCGACCTCTTACAAACTCACTTTTACACTTAAGCTTTTAACTCTCTATTAAAAGTTATGCATAAATGAATTTTTTGCCAACCATTTACAACGAATTCTCAAGCCCTTTATATACTAGGGCAATCTGCACTATTACATCAATATTATGACATCAGCCACATAATTTCTGCCATTAATGTCAAGACTCTTTCCCCATATGCTCTGCTAACAGCCACCCTTTGGCCTGACACGCATGCCTTCTGACACTTATATCTCATTAAACCATGCTACTTTTGGCCACTGCCACACGCTATCTGGTGTCAGAAGATTAACTAGCCGTCTACTCCCATCACTTCAGACCTTTTTGAAGAACGCGAGTCCCTAGGCCAGACTCCAACCTCCCGACCAATATCATGTTATTAATGTCGACTGCCGATCAGTCAGGTTGGGTCGAATCCGAGAAATCAACTATCTGAGCTGTCCTGAACATCTTTCCTCATTGGGTCAGGTGAAGTTCATGAATCGACCCGACCTGACCCGAGGAACCTCTGAAACAAAAATCCCTTTTATACCCTTCTTGCTCTGCTGGGATCTCGAAGCCCAAAAATCAATATCAACATTTGTCCCCTAGTTTTTGGTATCAACTAGTTGACGAGTTGGTGCTAAAAACTATAATAGTGGGGTAAGCTCAGACTGGCTTCGGATCCGGATCTCGCCTTCGAATTATCCGTTTCGAACCATCTGAACGGCTTCTCCATCTCGTTCGTTCATTCGAAATTCAACTAATGAGATCAAACCTCTGCTACACATGGAGTCCATCCGAGCTACCTATCCGGATCAAACGATCAGGACTACCAAGAACTGTCTACAACCCTTAGCTGTAAGTAAATGTTCCTCCTTGTGCCAATCGACTCTAGCCATAGTGGAGATGCTTTGACCCCCTTCCATTTAACATAACAGAGTCCCGGTGGGATACTACCCCACCCTGAGCCAATAGCCTCAAACAAAGGCCTTGGCGGGACGTAACATAGCCTCGAGCCTGTGATCACATTTGGTCACAAGGCAATGTCCCTTCCTTGTACCAATCGACGCTCGGCCATAGGGGAGATGTTCCGACCCCATGCCAGCTAACATAACAGGGCTTCGACGGGACGCAACTCAGCCCCGAGCCGCTAATCACATTTGATCACAAGAGAATGTCCCTTCCTTGTACCAATCAACGTTCGGTCATGGGGGAGATGTTCCGACCCCATGCCAGCTAACATAACAGGGCCTCGGCGGGACGTAACCCAATCCCGAGTCGGTAATCATATTTGGTCACAAGGGAATGTCTCTTCCTTGTACCAATCAACGCTCGGCCATGTGAGAGATGCTCCGACCCCATGCCAGCTAATATAACAGGGCCTCGGCGAGACGCAACCCAGCTCTGATCCAGTATTCTCATCAATTTCACCAAGGGTTGAGCCAAAGAGGGAAAAATTTTGACCTCTGACAACCCTAAGGATCTTGGTAAAGGCGTCCCGTTCCAAGTACTTAAAAAAAACAAAAGCAGACGAAAATAAGACAATGCACAACAGGGGTGATATATCACATACCCCGGGATCGACCCGGAAAACGATAAACATCATAAGTGCCCAAAACAGCGTCTTGCCCTAGACCACCCAAAACAATAATTTTGAACTTTACAGTCCAACGTCCTGGTAAACCGAGCTATGGACCAACGCTATGAGACTCTCCTCATGCTAGGCATGACCCTAGGCAGCAAACGCCACGTAGGTCTCCTAAACCTTCCCGTGCTACGCACCAAGATAATCCGAAAGGGAATGGCAACCGTCACATGGGTATTCTCCCTCCCCGTGCTAGGCATATCCCGAGGCCGCAAATGCCACAGAGGCTCTTGGGCCTTCCCTGTGCTATGCCGGCCCAAGGGTACCATAATACTTGTTAGGGTTGGTGCTCAGAGTGCCAATCCGAATCGTATTTATGTCCGATTCATGAATACGAGCAATTCTATTTTCCATAATATTACTTATTTATTGGTAGCACATCTTGTCTTTTACAAACATATTCGATCTAATTACGATTAAATATCTAATTATGATTAGATTGAAACTAAATCTGATTTAGTGATACATGTATATTAGACAAAGACCCTAGGATTTACAACGTAGTGCGCAGTTACAACGTAGTTTGTAATTGACATTCGGAAGCACCACTATAAGTTGTATATCCTTAAATAAAATTCCTGGTCAAGATTTACTAACACGGGTTGGTTAGTAAAATCCGCTGAGACTAGTACATGTCGTATATCGTGACTTGTCCATGGTTTATCTCAATGAACCATGAGTCTCGGAGACTCATATAGACATGTATGTGTTTATTTGATAAACACTGAACGACTCACTGAAGATTTCCTAATAGATGGTACACCAATGTCAATATGAATCTTCTCGAGTAGAGTGAGCACATCGGTCATTCGACTTAAGATACCATTGTGGGTATATAAGTTATCCTCCACACTTTGATGGCAGTCACGTCACCAATCTATTCATGATCAGACCTCCGCATGTTCGTTGGGTGTGGACTGATGCTCATGATATCCTGTGCATATCAAGATAGAATCTGTCAGTCTTCTGTACAGAGCATAGACATCCTACACGTGTTTATGATCTAGTAAATCCATGGCTGTGGTATAACTTCGGAAATCAGTTTCGAGTGTTATTTAGAGATCGTAAATTGAAAGTTGACTATATTATACAGAAAGAATTTGACGTTCTTATCTATATCCTAGGTATAATATGGATAACCTGTGACTGAGAGATTATACGTATGCAATGACCTCTGCTTGCATAGTTTAGCGAGATTATCCATGGTCGTCATAATTCATGTGTAGGTGGATTATGGACACGAAATTAGATTTTGTGACGGATAAACCTAAACTTAGAGAGTCTCACAATATGAAGTGTACTCGTTGAGCACTTGGACAACACATTATGAATAATATGAATTATTCATAATACTTCTTCGGATTAAATGAGTTAATTTGAATCGTTTAATCGGTTAAATAATTGTTGGAATTTTCTAAGCATCCCAAGTGTAGGGGTTTTAGGGGCAGAATCCGGTAACGCAGCGGAAGCGGTGGAAAATCAAATTTTCCGATTTCAAAACTTTTTCTCAGATTAATTAAATAAAAATATTTATTTAATATTCCAATAATCAAATTATGAAAATAAAATTCAATAAATCATATTTAGGTGAATTTACCGAATTGCCCTTACACTTGGTATTTAGTCCATTTTAGTCCGAAATTGATCAAATCAATTTTGAATGATTCTAAATCATTTCTAAGATGAACTTAGCATGTTCAAAACATCAAAACACCAAAGGCAACATAAATCCCAAATTTTGACCATTTGGCCGAATGCACCATTAGGGTGCCATATTGTGCACTTTGTCATTTCATGCTTCAAAACACATCAAGATGTAATCCAATCAACATGAAAATTTATATGCATCATATACACATCCTTATACACAACATATATGAAAAAACCCCAAATTTGGAAGTGGTCTTAAACCCTAATTTTTCAATTTCATCAAATTGGACAAATTAGACCAAATTGGTTAAATCCAATACTTCAATCATGTTTCTTCCATCCAAATAAAGTCTCAACACAATGAAACAACTATAGAACAATTCTAGGTCATTTAAGAGTGGGTCAATAACTCTAGAATGGCAACAAGGTTCTAAAACCTTAAAAGAATGCTTATTACTACACTAGTAATAAACTTCCAACATCATACATGCAAATCATCTTCATCAAACTTTTATCCATAAAAAGTATAAAGAATAAAGAATAGAAAAACTCAAGAACATCACAAGATGTTGCCCACAACAAGAGGAACAAATTACATTCTAATGGAAGGTTGGAAATACTTACTAAATTCCAAGCTTTTCCTTGTTTTTCTTTTCTTTTCTCTCTACCTTCTTTGCCTTGTTTTAATGGAGTTTTGATAAAGTGAAAAGGTTCCTTAAACCCTAAAATTAAATGAAACAATATATACTTGCCCAAATGTAGGCCTTGGCCGAATTTGGCCTAAAGGAAATGCAAGTTACATTAGTTTCATTTCATTTGAATTTCATTTGCCAAGTTGATAAAATGATCATTACATTTTAATGACAATTTCAACTTAGTCAACAATGGCAACATATTATGGAATAAGGGGATGTTCGTATTCATGAGTCAGACATAAATACGGTCCGGATTGGCGCTCTAAGCACCAACCCCAACACCAAGATCATATTAAGCAATGAAAATCATGTGCGAATACACGAAGAAGTTGCGGAATACTCACAATGATCGGTTGAGGCGATGCGGGAGACAACAAAAAAAACTTTCTGCCCTCCTCCAAGATGCTCGGCAGTGGGCTGTTTGGTCCTCCAAGAAATTCGGCCATGGTCCTCCATTGAAGTCTTCAAGCTCCAAGCTTCCAAAATGGATTCCAAGTCCACGGGTGGGTTTCCCTTCGCAAGACTCCGATGTGTGCTAGCACTCTTGATTTTTGCCACAAAAATCACTTACTTCTCCTTGTGTTTCGGTAAAACCAGAAAACAGAAGAACAATTTGGCCTTGAGGCCGAGAGAGAGAGAATGAGCATTTTTTCTCCAAAAACGTGAACCAAAGAGAGAGAGATGAAAATGTGTATTAGTTAATTTTTTTATAAAAAAACAATTAAACATATACCATTTATTTGATTTTAAAAAAAGTCAAACAAGTACAAGCTTTTAAAGCTTTTCATCTACCACCATCAATCAATCAATCAAATTGTCACATCACTCAAAGTGACATGTGATTTGACGCTTGATGTGACTAACACTACAAGAATTAGACCATTGAGCGTCGAATTATTTCGACGCCATAAGTGACGGTTTCGACGCAAAAGACATTTAGCGTCGAAAAAATTAGACGCAAAAAATGGACGATAAAATGTCGACGAAAATCACTTTTAGCGTCGAAATAATTAAATGCGACGCTAAAAAATAGTATTCTGCGTCCAATTTTTTTCGACGCTAAAGTAAATTGTCCGACGCTATATTTTATATTTCGCGACGAAATAATTCAACGCAAAAATTCAAACTTTTAGCGTCGAAAATTATCGACGCTAAAGTATATTAAAAAGTATTATATGTAAGCTTACATCGACCATTTTTTTACTATTACCGTCGAAATATTCGACGCTAAAAGTTTAAATTTTTGCGTTGAAACTTGTCGACGCTAACGTATATTAAAAAGTATTATATGTACGCTTACAGCGGCCATTTTTATACTATTAGCGTCGAAATATTCGACGCTAAAAGTAAAAAATTTATTTTTTTAAAAATTAGTAATTTACTTATTTTTTGGTCTAAAATATTTAATTTAATTGAAAAAAAATGTAATTAATAACAAAATGATGAAATATTATATTGAAATTTGTTTTAGAAAAAAGAAATATTATATTAAATCTATTTGTTCAAAATATTTATACAAAACCAAATATAAAATTAATTGCTACTGTGATGGGGGGACGCTCGAGCCCAATGCACCATGACTCATTGAGGCCTCGAACATCTGACGGAAAGCCAGCAGTTGTTGTTCCAACTGCTCCATCTTCTTCTCGTGGTCCATCATCTTCTTCTCGTGGTCCACCGTGACCTGTTGTAGCTTCTCCTTAGTCTGCTGCAGCTCGTCTTTGGTGGTGACTAACTCGTCTCGAAGAGAGACATTGTCCGAATTACCACTATTGCGTGCAGATGACGTTGGCTTCTTACGAGTGCCAAGACCAACGTTGTAAGCTGTCTGATTCTTGAAAACCAATTGCGACAGCTGCTCATCTGGTATGGGGTCGGACCCTGTCTCCTGAGTTTGATGTTGGAGTTCCATCATTTCGTTATGTTTCAAAAAATAAGTTAATATTAGAATTTGAGAAAAAAAATTAACATATATAATATTAATTATTTTATTTTAAAAACTGAAACTTACATAGCAGCGTTCGGCTTCTTCATTTATCCATATGTTCCTCTCATTGTAATGCGTCACACGGAAAAAATCTGGAAATGATTGCACCTCACCTGTGCTACTCTGTTATAAACATAAAATAAATTCAATATTATTCCAGATTAGTAAAAACAATTAACTGTTAAATTTTACGTTAGGATATATTTACCTCAAAATGTTCGGCACGATGTTGGATAAAAGGCTTCGAACCTCCACGGTGGTTAAAACGCAAGTGACTTCGATTTTCCGCATTTGCGTGACATTTATCCAGTATTTACCAACAATGTAAGTACCGAAAACAAAGACAATTATAAATTTCCGTTTATTTCAAAATTTACCTCGTGTTTTTTGCTAGACCAAAGCTCACATAAGAATGTCTAATCTTGTGTTGGGGTTGGTGCTCAGAGCGCCAATTCCCGGTTGTATTTCTGTTAAATACTTCTGTAAAACATTATTATTATGAATAATATATGCAGTTTCTATAATATAATCTATCTTTCTATATGGTAAAGACGTAATGACCCGAGAATGATTAGTCATGATACAGTTGCAAAAGCGTCGCAACGGACATTGAGAAGTATCATGACGTTGTCATTCTCAGACAGTTCCTGGTCAAGGTTTACATTACTTGGTCAGTATAGTAAACCCGTTGAGACCGGTACATGTCGTATACTGGAATATATGATTCCAATGGTTTCTCAATGAACCATTAGTCTTGGAGACTAGTATAGACGTGTAGGTGTTTATAGCGGATAAACACTGAACGACTCACCAAAGATTCTTAATGGATGGTACACCAGCGTCAATAAGAATCTTATTGGGTTGAGTAGCACTTGTGATTCTTAGACTTGAGATGCCATTGTGGGCACATGAGACATCTTCTACACTTAGACGGTAGTCACGTCACCGATCTATTTAGATCAGACCTCCGCATGTTCGTTGGGTGTAGACAGATCCTCAGGGTGTCCTATGTGTATCAAGATAGGATCCGTCAGTTCTGTGTATCAGAGCATAGGTAGTCCATATGATTAGCAATCAGATAAAACCATGGGCCCGTGGTAAAGTTTAGAAGCTAGTTCTAAACATTCTTTTGAGATTGCTAATAGAATAGTCTACTGGATAATCCCGATAGAGATTTGACGTTTACATCTATATCTCTGGGATTTATCCGGATACCTGTGACGGAGGAATTATACATTTTCCATGACCTCGACCTGTATGGTTCAGCGTGATTATCCGTGATCGTCATAATCTACGGGTGGATAGATTATGGACACGAAATTTGATTTCGTGACGGATATACCTGAATCTAGAGAGTCTCGATAATGAAACATACTCGTCGAGCACTAGAGCAACATTAATAAATAATATTGATTATTTATAAAGTCGTTTAAAGGTTAAACGCAAGATACGTGCTAAAGGGACTAGATAGTCATTTGCCTAATTATTGTGTATTTACATTTAATACTTGATTAATTTAAATACACATTAATTAATAGTCAAAATGAGTTATTTGACTTTTATCCTAAATGAATATATGTTTTTAATATTTAATGTAAATATTATACATATATTTAATATATTTGTATTTGATTATTAATTAATTATTTAATTGTTAAATGATTAAATTAATTAAAATATAAATATCTTATGTTAGGATATTTGAAGTAAATGATATTAGTTTCAATTGTTGACTTAAATAAATATCCATAAAGTGTTTTAGATATTTGTCAAGTTGATTAAATGACTTTGAAATGAATTTGAAATGAAAATATTTGGTATATGCTTGTTGTTAGTTTCGGCCAAGGCATTTCTTTCACAAGTATATATTGTTTTCATTTGCTTTTCATTTCAATAACCTAATACACTTTACTAAAACATAAAACTCCATTGAAGAAGACAAAGGAAGCTTGAGAAAAGAAAGACAAAAATCAAAAAGCTTGGATTTTTAGTAAGTTTCTTGAACTTGCTATTAGTAAGGAATTTGTTCCTTAGGTTCTAGGCTTTAATATATGACATTCTTAGGATGTTTCTTTCTTTGTTCCTTGTGGTTTTTGTTGATGGAAGTTTTTGTGGATGTGTAAAGCATATGTGATGAAGGAAGTGTATGACTATTGTAGTTATAAACATTCTTTTAAGGTTTTTGAAACCATGTTGCTAATCTAGAGTTATTGACCCAATCTTAAATGACCTAGATTTGATCTTGATTTGTTTCATTGTGTTGAGACTTGTATTGGATGGAAGAATGATGATTAAAGTAATTGATTTAAACTATTTGGTCTAATTTGTCCAATTTGAGGAAATTGAAAAATTAGGGTTCATGACCAATTCCAAATTTGGGGCTTTTCATATATGTTGTGTATTTGTGTGTGTATATGATGCATATAAAGTTTCATGTTCATTGGATTACATATTGATGTGTTTTGAAGCATGAAATGACAAAGTGCACCAAATGAGACATTAGTGAGGCTCTCGGCCAAATAAGAATTTTTGGGGATTTTGTTGCTTTTGGTGTTTTGATGTTTTGAACATCATAAGTTCATCTTGGAAATGATTTAGAATCATTCAAAATTGATTAGATCAATTTCAGACTAAAATGGACAAAAATACAAGTAAGGGTATTTCGGTAAATTCACTTAAATATGATTTATTGAATTTATTTTCATAATTTGATTATTGGAATGTTAAATAAATATGTTTATTTAACTAATCCGAGAAAAAGTTTTGAAATATGAAAATCGGATTTTCACCGCTTCCGCTGCGTTACCGGATTCACCCCCTAAAATCCCCTTCATCTTGTTCCTCTATAAAATCAGGCTTGTGTTGTGGAGCATTTGAAGGTCCATGTTCGTCGAATATTGGTTTCAGGACTTTTGTTCTATAATCTTTATAACTTTTCCCCATGTGGTAGTCAATATATTGTTGGACATTCACTTGGGTCAGATCGAAGTCGAACCATTCCTACATGAAAATTCGAGTAAAAATAAGTATAAAATAAAAATGTTAAATAACAAACAATATCGAAAACTTACAAGTAGCGAAGGGAATAGCTGGTTCATTTTCGTCTCCCACGGTATCTTTCTCCAAGATACGTAGTATGAGGGCGTTACGTATGAATCTATTCATGAATCTTCTCGAGTTGAGCGAGCATATTGGTCCTTCGACTTGAGATACCACTGTGGATATATAAGTTATCCTTCACACTTTGATGGCAGTCACGTCACCGATCTATTCATGATCAGACCTCCGCCTGTTCGTTGGGTGTGGACTGATGCTCTTGATATCCTATGCGTATCAAGATAGAATCTGCCAGTCCTGTGTACAGGGCATAGGCATCCTACATGTGTTTATGATCTAGTATATCCATGGTCGTGGTATAACTTCAGAAATCAGTTCCGAGTGTTATTTAGAGATCGTAAATTAAAAGTCGACTATATTATATCGAAAGAATTTGACGTTCTTATCTATATCCTAGGTATAATATAGATAGCCTGTGACGAAGGGATTATACGTATGCAATGACCTCGGCTTGCATAGTTTAGCGAGATTATCTGTGGTCGTCATAATTCATGAGTGGGTGGATTATGGACACGAAATTGGATTTCGTGACGGATAAACCTAAAGTTAGAGATGTAACGTCCCCGAATCTGGAGATGTCATTGGCTAGGGATAGCAGTATTGACCCCATAAGCCTCTGACTAACTACCTATAACAGATACTAATACACTTTTCTTTATTTGACTATATTTTGGTATGGGACCGTAGCCCAACTAAAAAACACAGAAAATAAACTAAATATTAACCAATGTACTTAATAACCATTGTTTTTACAATGACTACACACAAACAATAACTAATACAAGACTCATACTTAATTATGACTAAACTCTCACTCAATCTCCGACTCGTACTGGTGGACTCCATACCTAATGACTGCATCAATATCCGTCCTCTCGAGCTCATCCTCCAAGGAAACCTGCAACCAAAGAAAACTGGGAGTGGGGGATAGATCGTCGTAAGATCTAAGTGAGTGGACGAAAAACTGAAGTACTAATATGAAATCATTCGATTCTAAAATCAAAGCTTCAAAAGATGACTTATATGAAAACTCTCTTTCTGAAAACTTTACTTGAAGATCTCTTTCATAAACTTAATCTTTCTGAAAACTGCTTTCTGAAAACTGTTTCTAAAATATGGTTTCTGAAAACCGTTTCCTGAAACTCTGATATTTGAAAACTCTTTTTCTGAAAATCTGAAGTCTAAATACTGGTATGTGTCTGAAAATCTTGACGTATGAGGGCGTTACGTATCACCGTCCCCCAAAGCATGCCACTACTGTCTCTGAAACTGGTGGTCTTGGGGCGTTACGTATCGTCGTCCCCCAAGCCGTAAAACTGGAACTAGGGGTACAGATCTATGCTACCACCCAAGCTCTGAAACTAGGGTCTAGGGGCATTACATATCGCCATCCCCCTAGCCCTGCTCTAGGATCTGAGGGTGTTATGTATCGCCGTCAACTCAGTCCTCTACATGTGTACATGTCCTCTGTCCGTCAATTCCATATTGTCTCAAGTTACATACTGGGGTGAGTTTTTCCCTCACGGCCGAAAAACTATAAAAAACCATACTCTTAAAATATTTCTTTTATAAATCACTATCATCTGAAAACAACTGTAAATAAATCATGGATAACGCCCTATGTGTTGGAAAATTAAATTTCAATTTATAATGAACAATAAATCAATAAACAAAATCAACTTAAAGAAAGCGATGTCCACTCATTGTTTTTGGAATCTGGTTGGTACTGGATCCTTTACCGAAGAAAGTTGTGATTCCTGTAGATAACCTAGGGTCGAAAACTTAATTAGCATGTAAGTTGTAATAATGAATATCGGAAATTAGCTAAGAAAAATGATGTATCGTCATATTTTATTTATAAGGTTTATCGTGCTTATGTCTCGATGTAGGATATGCATATGAACTGATACGAGACCCATAAGGTGGCCTCGAGCATGCTAGAAAGGAACAGGGGTGGCTTCAAACTGATTCGGACCACATTTTGAAATCGCGTCGCGACGCGCATGAACCAGAAACGTGCCCAGATTTTCTCTTGCGCGATGCGACGCACTGCTCTTCTGCGTCGCGACACGACTTGGAAAACCAGGATTCTGTTTTTGCTTCCCTAAGCTCATCCAATGCATAAAACTTCCACTTATACTTCATATCAACACATCCACACTAAAAACAATATACAAAACATCATGTAACATCCAATTTCACATCTACTAAACCACCAATTCATCATCAATTCAATTCTTAATCCATCACACACACTTTACCAAATTTTACCCAAAACTTCACAAATTAGGATTCATCAGCTTTTCCCTTGTTTTAATAGTAAAAAATCATACTATCATCATCACAACCAAGTTCCCAACACAATATAGGCATTAACTCATCAAAACTTAAAAGTTTATAATTTGGGTCATGAATTCATACCTCTTTCCTCTTGGTTTTATTCACTCTCTAAACTCTCCATTGATGCTCATCTTCTCCTTCTTTGCTTCTTCTTCTCCTTTCTTTTCTCTTTTCTTCTTCTTTCATTCTATTCTTCTTATTCTTCTTCTTCTTCTTCTTCCTCTTCCTCTTTCTCACGGCATTTCTCTCTCTTTTTTTCTTTCCAAAATCCTCAAACAATGAATAGTGGCTCTTTTTATATAGTAGGACTCAATTGATATTAAGAATAATATAGAAGAGTGTAGAAAAATGGAGAAAGTTTGAGATTTTTCCATTTGGGTCCGAAATTACTATTCATCCGAATTTTGACTTGCATTTTTGACCTATTTCTGGTCTGAATTTGGAAAAATTTCAACGCGAAAGTCGTAGATCTCAATCTCAGATTTCCGAAGATACAAAATTCATAAAAATTAGAGTTCATATGAAAAAGTTACACCCCAAATACCACGGGCTGTCAAAACGGAACACTGTACAGTCTCGTCCCAGGACTTCGAGGGATTTACCGATTGTCCCCAAAGTCATTCCATAAGTATATTTGAGTCTCAACATAATTTATTTTATGTGCCTTCGTCCCGTACGTAACAGTACCACTATATACAGTAGTAAAAACTAATGGTCGTTACAAGATAGTCCCACAATATGAAGTGTACTCGTTGAGCACTTGGGCAATGCATTATGAATAATACGGATTATTCATAATACTTCATCGGATTAAATGAGTTAATTCGAATCGTTTAATAGGTTAAACGATAACACATGCATAAGGATATTTTTGGTCAATCGTAATTAATATGTATTTGTATTTGATACCAGATTTGATTTGATACATATTAATTATTGTCAAATAAGATTTTGACACATTCCATTAATATGTATTTGTTACTTAATGTAAATAAAAATACATATATAATAATAATTATATTAATTAATTATTTAGATATTTGTTTGTTAATATTTGAATAGTTAAATAATATCTATATTTCATAAATATTATGAAATATGTTAAATTATTATTGAAACACATGACATGATTTAATTAAACTAAATGTGTGCAAATTTGATTTGCTACCAAAAATGTTAATATTATTTATTGGATTAAATTTTAAAATTGGACAAAAATGCCCCTAAGAGTCGGTCATCTCTTATTTTTATTTGAAAAAAATTTCATTTCCTTTAACCATCCACCATGGCCGAAACATAAGAGAAAAAATAGCCCTAAGATTTGTTTGATCAAATCATGAAGAAAATGAAGGAAAATTCAAGAAAAAGCTTAGGAAATCAAGAGATTAAAGGTAATCTTCTACAACCCTAAGCTTGGAAATTAGTTTCTTGTTTTTCTTAAATTATTAGAATAGTTCTAGGGTTCCTTTGTTTGTTAAAATGGGACTTTTGGTTTTGGTGGATGGATATGGAAGTGATGATGCATGTGTGAAGTGATTGGATGGAATTATTGTAATTATTATCCAATTTGATCATTTGATGATATGTTACCATTCTAGATTGTTATGACCACTCTTGTAATGCCTAGAATTGTTCTCGGGTGGTTCATCTGTGGTGACTTTCATTGGTGTTTTTGATTAATTGGATTAAAGCATGAAAAATTTATTATTTTGTTGCAAAATCAGATCTGGAAAAACTGGGTGGTTTTGTGATGAAAATGATGTCATTTGAATGTATTGGATGTGTTTTGGGTGTTGGAACAATTTCCGGAAATTATTTCGGAGTTGAAATAAGCGAAAACGGTGAAAAGGCGTTACCGGGTGACGGCTGCCCAAACAGAGATTTGTCACTGTTCGGGAAGCCCATGAACTGTCCTAATACTATAGAGACTGACCTGGACATCCCCCATGTGTATTGGGTAGTCGGTTCAGTCAAAAACACGTTTTACGCCATTTTGCGGAAAAACATTTTCGTAAAAGTTTCGCGACGTTTCATAACCATTTATATCATTATTTGATATCGAATAAATATGTTTAGGTGAAATATGAATAAATTATTCATATTAGATATTGAATAATTTATTCGGTAATTTAAAAAAAATTTTAAAATTACAATTTCGCCCGAAAAACGCTTCTGCTGCCTCCTTTTGCCCAAAACCCCAATAGTAATGAGTTGTTTTCCTTCCTACGTGGTATGGTTGCCTGGGGGAGCCAAACACCATGTTGGCCCTCCCACCAAATGTGCTATGGTTAACCCGAGGTTTCGAACACCATACAGGTCTTCATTGTCTTCAATCCATACATGTTGTGGTTATCTGGAGGCGCCAAACGCCAAGTTGTCCCTCTCACCTAACGTGCTATGGTTACCCCGAGGCGCCAAACGCCACGCAGGTCTTCATGTTATATTCCTTGTAAATACAGATCTTTGGGTAGTGACGCCTCGTCCCGGGAGTTTGATAATGAGACTAGGGAATAGTGGATCACGGGGCTTCGTGCTCTTCCCACTTGATCTCTGTCTCTTTACGAATCTTGATTACGAGTATCTCACGAAAATATCAAACTTGCTTTTCCCATCCAAATAATAAACAAGAATGATGAACAAGTTTGTTATTTAAAGGGGAAAATCTTATTAATATTCAGGGGATTCTACTGCCTTTCTTACAACTATTTGAGAGTCATTCTAAGAGAGGCTCTCATTAAACATATCTTACTCAAGATCTTTGAGCAGTTTTCTAACAAAGTCCCCCTGACCCGAGCTCTTAGGGAGAAGTGGAAGGTTGTGGGTCAGATAATGGCCATGATTTGATGAACTATTGAAGGTATTTCCTTAACATCTCTGCATTCCAAGGCTTCTTGAGTCGGGTACCGTCCAACTGCTCCAATAAATAGGTACATGTCCTGACGATTTCGATCACTCTATACGGTCCTCCCCATTTGGCTCCCAATGAACCTTCCTCAGGCCTCCTGGTGTTTAAAGTAACCTGTCTTAGAACCAAATCTCCATGAAGGAAAGATAACACCCGAACCTTTTTGTTATAAAATCGGGTCATTCTTTTACTGATATACGGCCATTTTTACTGCTGACATTTCCCTCTTCTCTTCTATCAAATCAAGATGATGCCTGGCGAGGTCTTTATTCTGATTTTATTCAAAATGCTTCACCCGATGGCTTACCATCCTGATCTCTACTGGGATGACCGCCTCACACCCATAGGCCAGTGAGAAAGGTGTTTCACCCGTAGAATCCTTATAAGTCGTCTGATGCGCCCATAGCACCTCTGACAGCTCCTCAACCCATAAGCCTTTACAGGAGCCGAGTCTTGCCTTCAAATTGATCTTTATTGTCTTGTTCGTTGCTTCCACATGCTCGTTAGAATTTGGGTGAGCAACCTTAGTGCAATCCGGAGGTCTTCGTAAAGCTTCATGAAACCTCTGCTATCAAACTGATTCCTGTTATCAGTAATAATAGCTCGGGGAATCCCGAACTGACACACTATATTTTTCTTGATAAAATATGTTGCCCTCTTTTCGATAATTGTGGATAGTGGTTCAACTTCCACCCACTTTGTGAAGTAATCAATGGCAACTATAGCAAACTTGGCTTGACCCCGGCCTGTTGGCATCGGCCCAATGATATCTACTCCCCACTGGGTAAACAGCCAAGGACTTGTTAATATTGTCAATTGATCAGGAGTCTGATGAGGTATGTTGGCGTTCTTCTTATATCCATCGCATGATCATGCCACATGACCCCATCCTGGTGCATTGTCGGCCAAAAGAACCTTGCATTAGCACTTTGTGAGCGATTGACTGACCTCCCACATGGCTTCCACAAATCCATTCATGAATCTCCCTAAGCACATAATTCGCCTCATCGGCGCCCAAACACCTTAAGTATGGCAGCGTGTACCCCATCTGGTACAACTCCTTCCTTATCAAGCAGAACTTAACACTTTTATATTTCAGCTTTCTTGCCTCATTCTTATCTTTGGGTAACTCCCTTGATTCCAAGTACTTCTTAATTGGGTCCATCCAAGATGGCCCTCTCTCAGCGTCCACCTCCATCACATTCGACATCCCAACATTTTTTGATTGCAAGCATCCCAAAGTAATGGTCCGAGGAGTCTTCGACTTGATGGATGACACAAGCCGAGCCAATGAGTCTATCTGCTAGTTGTTCTCTCACCCGACCTGCTCAAACACCACATTTCCTATCCCTTCAACTATCTTGTTAACTTCAGCTTGATAGGCTATCATGCCCGACTCCTTGGCCTGGAACTCACCCTTTAGCTGTTAGATGACCAATTGGGAATCACTTCTCACCACCATATCTCGGACCCCAACTACTATGCATAATCTCAACCTTGCCATAATGGCCTCATACTCGGCTTCATTATTTATTACTTCGAAGGTGAATCTCAAAGCATAACTCAGTTCTTCATCCTCACTGCTTCAGAGGATCACCCCAGCCCCACAGCCCTGTGTGCTGACCGACCCATCCACAAATAATTCTCATTTTGCTTCTTCCACTGCCATGACCCGAGGTCCGGTAAACTCCGCCACAAAATCCGCTAAGGCCTGCCCCTTGATCGACACCCTCGGTAGATAAGATATGTCATACTCGCTGAGCTCTACTGACTATTTTACCAACCGATCTGAAACTTTTGGCTTATGCACTATCTATCTTAGGGAATGGTCGGTATAGACTCCAATAGGGTGGGCTTGGAAGTAAGGGCACAGCTTCCTGGCCGCCGTGACCAAACACAGAGCCACCAGTTCATGAGCGGGATATCAGCTTTCCGCATCTAAGAGGGCTTTACTAGTGTAATACACTGGCCTTTGGATCTTGTCTAACTCATGCACCAACATCGAACTCACAGCATATTCAGAAACAACTCAGTTCAAGAATAAAGTTTCACCTGAGATTGGCTTTGCCAATAATGGAGGTTTTTCTAGATACTTATTCAGTTGTCGGAATGCATCCTCAAACTGAACCGTCCAGCTAACCTCATTTTTTGCCTTCTTGATCAGCTTGAAGAAAATATGGCATTTATCGGTAGCCTTGGAGATAAACCGGTTCAGCGCTGCCACCCAACCCATCAGGCTTTGTACCTCATTGACTGTCATCGGGGGTTGTAGATCCAGTACTACTCTGATCTTCTGTGGGTTTGCCTCGATGCCCCGGGCACCGATCATATAGCTCAAAAACTTTCCCGCATATACCCCAAAGGTGCACTTGTCCATATTCAACCTCATGTTGTGCTTCCTTAATAATTCAAACGTCCCCCTGAGGTCGGCCAAATGATCTTCGGGTTCCTTTGACATTGTGATCATGTCATCGACATAGACTTGTATTGTTTTGCCGATGAGGGGTTTGAAAACCTTATTCACCAATCTATGATAAGTAGCTTTGACATTCTTCAACCCAAAAGGCATCACATTGTAGCAGTACAACCCTTGGTCGGTGATAAAAGCTGTATTTTCTTTATCCTCGGGATGCATCTTGATTTGATTATAACCCGAGAATGCATCTATGAAACTGAGCAGTACATGACATGTTGTGGAGTCCACTAACTGATAAACCTTAGGAAGTGTGAAGCTATCTTTTGGGCAAGCTTTGTTCAGATCGGAGAAGTCCACACACATCCTCCACTTTCCATTGGCCTTTTTTCACCAAGACCACATTGGATACCCGTTCCGGGTATTTGACTTCCCTGATAAACCTGCCCTTCAGTAATTTCTCATCTTATGTCTGAATCGCCCCATACCATTCCTGATTGAAGATTCACCTCTTCTGTTTTTACCGGTTTATGAGCTTGGTTAACTGCCAAGCGATGAGTGATGAACCTAGGGTCGATCCCGGGCATATCCTCATGCCCCTATGCGAAAACATCCGCGTATTCCTTCAAGAAACCCAACAATCATTTTTTCAGACCTGCGTCCAGTCCTGCACGACCTTGATTATTTTTCCTAGGCCGAAGAGATATATCAGCTCTAGCTCCTCACCCGCCCCTAACTCAGTGGGCTGCCCTGATCGGGGATCAGCCAACTCTACCTATGTCGTCTCTTTTTCCCTTTCTTTTCTCTTCGTGCCTACCTCTTCAACATAAAGTGTTTCCTTGGAAATAGTATCAAAGCAACTCCCTTGCCGCATTCTGGCTCCCGTATACCACTCCGAACCCCTCCCAGGTCGAGAATTTCAGTTTTAGATAATGACATGATATGGACGCCTTGGATTTCATCATGAAAGGCCTTCCCACGATCACCTGGTAACTGCTCAAATAATCAACCACCGTGAAGTCCATCTCATGGTTCTGGTATGGGGGGTTGTTCTGATTGTCATTACCAACTATATATGTCTTAATGGGACGACAGTAGCACCCTCAAACCCGTACAGAGGTGTTGCATCTTGGGTCAGGGTGGCGTACTCCATGCCAAGTCCATCCAAGGTTTCCTTGGAGATAATGTCTACAGCACTCCCAGGATCCACCAATATTCTATCCACCTCAGCCTCTCTGATAAAGACCTTAATAATCAATGCATCGTCATGGGGGTAGCTCACACCCTTAGCATATTCTTCTATAAACATAATGGGAATAGGTCGGGACCTCTGAATCCTCAGATCCTTCTCAGTTGTCAACACTTCCGGGCCCCTTGTTCGGTAGTAATTCTTTATGGGCCGATTTGAATCCCATGCCAATGTTCTTCCCCGGCACTATCGTGAAAATTGGCCTCTACTCCCTATGCAGCATCACCCTCATGGCATCTTTGTCTATAAATTCATTCAAATATCTGTTTCTAATCAGGTCATCCACCTGCTCTTGTAGGTTCCTACATTTATCTGTGTGGTGTCCCTTTATATTATAATGTATATATAGTACGCCCTGGCGTCCCTCTTATCGATCAGGAACCGCCTCGGGTCGGGCTCAGTCAAAAAAACTTTATCCTGGATATCCCGAGCTATCTGCGATAATGGCCTGTTTAAAGGAGTGTAAACCGAACCTCCCGCGACATGGACGAACTGGACCGGTGGCCTTCTCTCTTGTGCCGAGTTGTTCTGGACTATTGGCCTAAACTCCTTATGCCTCGGGGCATGTCCTCTCTAATCCCTACTCGTATCACGCCGGTTCTCCGGCCTGGCCATTTTGCCCTATGAATATTCCCGCTTCGGGCGATCTTCTCCTCTCCATTCATCAACACAAACTTCTGCGCCTGCTTCAAGGCCGTGGCATAATCCGGTACTTCATGTATTCTCAGGTGGAACCATAACCTCCCGACTTTGAGAGCTCATTTGAAACTTTCCAATACCCTTGGGGACTCATACGCCTCGATCTCCAAAACCAGGTTGTGGTATCTATCGACAAAATTTTTTAGAGACTCGTCATCTCCCCGCTTCATCAACCTCTGAGACCCCACTGTCTTTCTTGGCGCGCAAGCCCATTTAAAGTGCCGTATGAAGGACTTTCTTAACTGAGTAAAACTGCCTATACTCCTCGGCGCCAAGTTCCCGAACCACAAGATGGCAGACCCGCCCAAGGTCAAAGGGAACACTTTGCAGATAGCCTCTTGATAAGTTCATGAAAATATACTTTGAACATCACTAATTCAGCTTGATTATCATTTATTTAATCTTAGTTATAGTTTATTTTGTGTCTTATTATTATGGAGCATTGGAACATGAAGATTGGAGCAATTACACATGTTTCGGGACCTTACGGACGCATCAGAAGCACACAGGAAGAGCTGAATCACAGAATTGGAGAAGCTAGGAAATCGGCCACGTGTCACAATGCACAAAAGCCATGCGTCGCGACACGGAAACGTATTCTAGGGTTTTTTATTTAGTTCATTTTTACGCAAATAAGGCCTCCGGGACTTCTTTATATAAACCCAAGCTCGTCTAAAACCCTAGGGGGAGAGAAACGAGGAGAGAAATAGAGAAGAAACACACAACAAAGAGCCACATACACATATTTGAGATTGAAGAACGAAGAAACTTCACGCTAGACAGGATGTTGCTGCAATCTTTTCAGGCTATATCTCTCTTCTACATGGAGAACTAATCTCCTAGACAAAGTTAAGGATGAACTCTTGTATTTAAGTTTTTATGTTCATGTTGTTAATTCCTAAATACTCATAAACGTTTAATACAATTGATTTTTATTATTCTACCGTTTATGAATCTAAAAACTGTGTTTATTCAACTTGCATATAGATTCAGTCATGCTTTTTCTATGTGTGATTGGGGAACCCAGTTGTGACTGGTAAAGTTATTTTATGATTATCTTCTGTTGCAGTATTGCCTGAGGGTATATTGTCGACGTTAGATAGGTCGTAATGATAACTTTGTGTGCTGTTAACATAGAGAAGATAAATCATCAATTACCTGGGAATTTAATATGCGTATAATTGAATATCTTCCAATTGTTGGTTTGGGATGTGAAACCTTCAATTGAGTAATAACAGGAATCAATAACTGAATATAAGAATTTGATACAATATGGATTCTCGATGCTTTGCTGCCTCTCTCTATTGATATCTTTTAATTGTTTTTATTAATCTTTACTTTAATTACCAATTCAATATATATCTTTTCATTAAGTTACTACTAACGTTTTGTTTAAGTAAATCAATTCTTTATAACCATCTCTCTGAGGAATCGACACCCCAACTATATTGCGATAGCCGCAAGTACTTTTTGGGCGTAATCAAATTTTGACGCCGTTGACGGTGAGATGGTTTACAATCTGAAGGAGCAAGTTTGCTTGGTCAACAACAAAAGCGGTAACTTCGTTCCATCTTATTTTTTTATTATTTACTTATTTATTTTATTTTATTTTATTTCAATTTCAGTTTTAGTTTAGTTTTGGTTATTAGTTTATTTTTTTAATTATTTATTTATTTCATTAATTTTATTTCAGTTTTAATTTTAATTTTAATTATTTATTTATTTTATTTTTAGTTTATTCTTTTATTTTTATTTCTTGTTTTACTTGTGTTTAATTGCATGCCTAGACGTAGGGATAGATTTGGTAGATTTGTTAGGATTGAAGAGGAAATCTCAAACTTAGAAAGTCTGTTTGATAATCTTTTTGCCACACCATCTACAGCTAGCACACACAGCATGAGTGAGTGCGAGAGACCACCCATGAGGACTCTTGAAGAGTACTTCCATCCCACTGGCACAGCTACACCATCGTGCATCATGTTTCCTCCTAATGCACCACATATAGATTTAAGCATGGAATGATACAGTATCTCCCAACCTTTCATGGTTTGGAGAACGAGAACCCTTATGTGCACATTAGAGAGTTTGAAAAGGTTGTAACAACTTTCCATGACCGGTTTGGAACCATTGACATAATTAGACTTAAGTTCTTCCCCTTTGCCCTTAAAGATAGAGCTAAAAGCTGGTTGTATTCTCTAAGACCTCGGTCAATAGGATCATGGGGCGAGATGACACATACATTCTTTAATAAATACTTCCCACACCATAAGACGAATGCCTTGAAAAGATAAATATCTACCTTCTCCCAAAAAGACAATAAAACCCTTTTATCAAACATAGAAGATGTATAAGGAGATGTTAGCGAGTTGTCCTCACCATGGATATGAGAGTTGGCGCTTAATGAGCTATTTTTATAATGGTTTAACCCCTACAGAGCGCCAATTTGTTGAAACAATGTGCAATGGTGAGTTCATCCGAAAGGACCCTGATGAGGTATTAGAGTACTTAAATGACTTAGCTGAGAAATCTCACACTTGGACTGCACCTAATGCCATTGATAGCAATGATAAGACATACCACACTCCTTCTAGCAGAGGCATACACCACTTTAGGGAAGATGATAGTCTTAAGGCACAAGTTGAGTTATTAACTAGACAGTTAGAAGCCTTAAACGCTAAGGATAACCAGACTATACATGCAGTAGCCCATTTAGAACCTCAAGGGGTATGCTTTGTGTGTAAGGGAACTGACCATCTAGCCCAAGAGTGTCCGATATATGGTGATATGAGGGGCACATATGAGGAACACTGCAACACTTTAGGGATGTACAAGAAGCCATACACACCTTATTCAGTACATATAATCTCAGTTGGCGGAACCATTCCAATCTTAGTTGGAAATATAAGTCTTATCAGCCTACCCAGACACCACAAACCAAAGGTTACAATGCCCCCCAGTATCATACACATGCAGTTCCTATGAATTCCTTAGAGGATACTATGCAAGCATTTGTAGAGGCCTAGAGCAAAACCAATCAAAGGTTTGAGTCACTGATAGCTCAGGTAGTTGAAGATAATTAGGAGATTAAGAGTCAAGTCTCTAAGTTGACGAATGCCCTAAGTGTGCAAGAACAAGGAAAATTCTCATCTCAGGCTCAACCAAATCCACAAGGGCAACACATGGCACATGCCGATCATGAGGTATCCAATGTAAGAGTTGTTAATGTCATAATCACTATGAGTGGTAAGTAGGTAGGCTTGCAGGACACTTCCAACACTGCAGGAGCCAGTAAGGATAGTAATGAAAATACCCCTCAGGCAGATCAAGAGACGTATTTTCCAATTATAGTATCATTTCCCCAGGCCCATAGCGAGAGCTACAGACCCAAATAGTGAGATTCTAGAACATCTTAAGCAAGTAAAGATTAGCCTTCCGTTGTTACATGTGATAAAACAAGTTCCCACTTATGCGAAGGTTTTAAAGGATCTATGCACCATAAACAGAAAACACCATGTGAAGAAGACTACATTCTTGATAGAGCAGGCTAGTGCAGTAATTAAACAGAGGACTCCACCAAAATATAAAGATCCAGGGTGTCCTACCATTACTTGTCACATTGGCACACATGAGTTCGATCAAGCTTTATTAGATTTCGGTGCTAGTGTTAATCATATGCCATATTCTATTTATATGCAGTTAGGGCTTGGTGAGATTAAACCTACATCTATAGTCTTACAGTTAGCTGACCGATTTATCAAAGCACTGCAAGGAGTAGATGGGGATATTTTAGTTCAAATCGATAAACTCTATTACCCCGTTGATTTCCTGATCTTAGATACTCAGTCCGTGGTTAACACTGAGTCAAAAATTTCACTAATCTTAGGTAGACCTTTTCTTGCTACAACTAAGGCCCTTATTAATTGTAGGAATGGTCTCATAAAGCTATCATTTGGGAATATGACACTGGAAATAAATTATTTTCATGTTGAAAAACAACCACAAAGTGATGATGAGTGCCAATATACATACATGCTAGACATAGTCTTACAAAAAACAGCTTCTTCACAATATGAATCACACCCTCCCGAACTGAAATTGACCACAAGGAACCGTAAAATGAGGAAAAAATGGAGAGTTAGTGCTCATTTGAAGATGATCATTGAGAAGTTAAAAATGAGATTGAACCAACTTTTACATATATGCAGCCTACAATCTCAACCACCAGACCCTGAGGGATCAATAGATAAACTGCAACAGCTAGACAAAACTTCTTTCTCATGCCTTCATCAGTTCACTACATGGAAGCTACCATGACAACATTAAGTGGTTACGTCAGGCTGAAGACGTTAAACTTAGCGCTAGCGGGGAGGCAACCCTTGCATCTGCATTTATTTTATTTTCTTTACTTCGATTTATTTTATTGTGTGCTAATTGTCTGTTTATTATTACATGAGTATTTATGCAGGTGTTAGCGCAACCCACACAACCCATACAACTAAAGTCTCACTAGTATGAGCCTGATCAACTCCATATCTGGTAGTATTGTTCCTTAATCTTGTTTCCTTATATTTATCTTACATTGGGGACAATGCAAGTTTTAAGTGTAGGGGTGTATGTATGAAGTGATAATACCTATTATATATATATATATATATATATATATATATATATATAAATGTTTGTTTTTAGTCCTTAATAGTAAAGCATAAGTCCAATGATGATATTGTTTACTTTAGGGTGAAATCTTAGAAATGATAAGTTCTTTAATGTACTTTTATCTGATGCATTGAGTAATTGATCTAGGTCAGACTCGTAAGCACTTAACTATAGGTTTTTAACAGTGAAAGCCTATGTAGTTGGTAAGGTGACTAGTTGAAGAAATTACATGTCGATGAATGACCGTTTGCTTATATGTCTATCCTGATTTGCTAGTGTTATGATGTATGGTATGGTTAAAAATAAAAAGAGAAAGTCTCGAAAGAAAGAAATTAAACAACCTATAACCGATAAGCGTGAAGCTACCCATGGGTGAATGTTAGGACCACCATGAGGAGAAATGCTACCTTAAAGGGTAAGTCTATTGAGAAAAAAAATAATAATAAAGAAAAGAAAAGTCAAAAAAAAAAGAATTCAAAAAAAAAAACAGAGAAAAAAGAGACAAGAAAAGAAAAAAATCATACCATGCTGAGCACAGAAAGACAATTACAAGGCATAATTGAGATATTTAGGTTGGTTTGACCTATCGAATCCCAATTTTTACATGAAATCATTGAGTTGGCTTACCTAGGAATCAAGTTGTGAATGAACCTTTACACACACATACACTGTGAGTCTGGCTTAGATAATTTATTTAAAGACTTGGATTTGAGTTACGTTGAGTACTTTAAAAGTTCTCTGATTTCATTCCTAGGCATTTTTTGAAGACAATAATTTGTATAACTATTGGGACTATTTTGTGGGTGTCGTCGCTGTAAGCCCTCACGAGACTATAACTCATCCACTAGGGCCACCTAGGGGTTTAAAGGCTTGTTGCATAAGCTAAATGCAATCGTGGTCCTTATGAAAGTGGCTTTTATAGTTTTTATTTATTTATTTAGTTCTTATTTAATTTTTGCGCTTGAATTGTTAGGGACTAGCAATAAGCTGGTTGGGTTGTGATAAGTGCATGAAAGTTTACTTTGAACATCACTAATTCGGCTTGATTATCATGTATTTAATCTTAATTATAGTTTATTTTGTGTCTTATTATTAGGGAGCAATGGAACATGAAGATTGGAGCAATTACACATATTTCGGGACCTTGCCGACGCATCGGAAGCACACGGGAAGAGCTGAATAACAGAATCAGAGAAACCAGGAAACCGATCACGCGTTGCGACGTGAAAATTCCAGGGTTTTTTGTTTAGTTCGTTTTTACGCAAATAAGGCCTTCAGGATTTCTCTATATAAACCCAAGCTCGTCCAAAACCCTAGTGGGAGAAAAAAGAGGAGAGAAAGATAGAAGAAACACACAACAAAGAGCCACAAACACATATTTGAGATTGAAGAATGAAGAAACTTCGCGCCAGACAGGATGCTGCTGCAATCTCTTCATGTTATATCTCTCTTCTACATAGAGAACTAATCTCTTAGGCAAAACTAAGGATGAACTATTGTATTTAAGTTTTTATATTCATGTTGTTGATTCCTAACTACTCTTAAATGATTAATACAATTGATGTTTATTATTCTTTATTATTCTACGATTTATGAATCCAGAAACTGTGTTTATTTAACTTGCATATAGATTCAATCATGCTTTTTATATGTGTGATTGGGGAACCTAGTTGTGACTGGTAAAGTTGTTTTATGAGTTAGTCTTCTGCTGTAGTATTGCCTGAGGGTATATTTTCGACGTTATATATGTCGTAATGATAACTTTGTGTGTTGTTAACATAAAGAAGATAAATCATCAATTACCTTAGAATTTAATATGCGTAGAATTGAATATCTTTCGATTGTTGGTTTGGGATGTGAAACCTTCAATTGAGTAATAACAGAAATCAATAACTGAATATAGGAATTTGATACAATAGGGATTTCCGATGCTTTGCTACCTCTCTCTATTGATATCTTTTAATTATTTTTATTAATATTTACTTTAATTACCAATTCAATCTATATCTTTCATTAAGTTTATGCTAATATTTTGTTTCAGTAAAGCAGTTCTTTGTAACAATCTCTCTGAGGAATCAACACCCCAACTATACTGCGATAGCCTCAAGTACTTTTTGGGCGTAATCACCTCTCCTACCATCCCCTGGATTTCCATCAATAAGACAAACTTCTCCACATGGGACTTGAGATCCGTGTTACCTTTATACAGATCCATAAAAGGCATGGTGAACCTTCTAGGGAACTCCATTGCCATTATCTCCTCGGTGAAATGGGAAATTACCTCCATGTCTCGGTCATCTCCCGCTCCCCATTGGCGTTTCCTTCTCACTTCCTCATCTCTTTTCGGAACTAATTCCTCATCTGGTTTTCGGAACTGCCATGCTCTCGGTCGCCAGTATCCCTTCTTCTTCCACTCCGGGCACGGTCTCTCCCGTAATAGGGAACTCCCTACTCTTCCCTCGGGTACCATTTCAGGTCACTCTCCATGTAACACAGACTGTTATTGGAGGACTCCGAGGTCTTCATACCTTATTCTTCTCTCCACATTCCCCTCACTGGTTCAGCTCCGGCGATGACTACAGATCTCATTCTTTAAACACCCTTCTTCTCATTTCCACCATCACCTTCTGACCTAGCAACCTTCGTTCCCCTTTCTATTTTTCCCTTCTACGGCTGAGACCTACCTCTATTCTTTCATCATTTTTCTTTTCTAATTCCTCCAACTTCTCCATCATGGCTTTCATGATGATTTGGGTCGATGCTCTCTCCTTCCGTACTTCTTCTTTTTCCTTCCACATGGTTTCTTCCATCCTCTCCATCTTCTCCGTTGTTGAACCCTCTAAAGACCTTTGGTTCCCGTCTCATGCCTTTTCCTCAACGTGTTTACCATTTTTTGTACAATTCCCCATAGACGGCGCCAACTGTTGATAGTTGATTTTCGTTCCAGGGGTAGTTCTGGAAGAACACTCCTCAAATAATCTCCCTTCAACTGTGAATTTGTTTAGTTTGAGGACCAAATGCAAATTTAGCAAGGAACCAGAAAACACACAACAAACAAAGGATTTAACGTGGTTCGGTGGAATGGATCCAACCTTGGTCCACAGACACAAGGGAAAAATGAACTTTTATAACGTGGTCGGGTATGACCGACCTGCCTATCTATCGAGTTCGGCTCACCGACCTCTTACAAACTCACTTTTACACTTGAGCTTTTAGCTCTCTATTACAAGTTATGCGTAAATGAATTTTTTATCAACCATTTACAACGAATTCCCAAACACTTTATATACTAGGGCAGTATGCACTATTATATCAATCTCATGACGTCAGTCACTTAATTTCTGCCATTAATGTCAAGACTCTTTCCCCAATCTGCTCTGCGAACAGCCACCTTATGGCCTGACACACCTGCCTTCTGATACCTATATCTCATTAAATCATGCTACTTTTGGCCACTGCCACACGCTATCTGGTGTCAGAAGATTAACTAGCCGCCTACTCCCACCACTTCAGACCTTTTTGGAGAATACGAGTCCCTAGGCCAGACTCCAACCTCCAGACCAAGATCATGTGATTAATGTCGACTGCCGAGCAGTCAGGTCGGGTCGAATTCGAGAAATCAACTATCTGAGCTGTCCTGAACATCTTTCCTCCTCGGGTCGGGTAAAGTTTATGAACCAACCTGACCCTCAGAACCTCTGAAACATAAATCCATTTTATACCCTCCTTACTCTGTTGGGATCCTAAAGCCCAAAAATCACTATCAACAAATATATAAATTAAATTAGATAAAAGATTATAAAATTTCGAGTTAAAAAAAAATATCTAATTCCCAAATTTTTTCTAAATCAAGCAATACCCTGCAGTATCGAATTTTTTTCATTAATTGATGTCTTACTTTCAAATATGTTTTTTTTTAAAAAAAAAAATCCCCCGTCAAATCTCACGATCCGAATTTAAGTAGAGAATGTAATATCACGACTGTCCCAGGCTTATCTCGTGGTTATGGACACAATTATAGAGAACAAACACATACTAATATCCTGATCAGAATATGATTACATGACAATTGTGGTGAATCAACCCACAATATATATTAGAGTTTATTTTCAACATTTTGGTAGAATAAGTAATAATACAACCATAGTACTGGTAAGCAATGTTGTAAAACACAACGTGTATATATATTCACATATGTTTTTATACTTGCATCAACACGTATTCTTTTACAGATCTTCTGACTAAACATAGCTGATCACCTTCCATAATTCACTAGAGCTTTAGATTCTTCATAAGCCTATTCACAAAAGCATGCAATATTAGCCAATAGAGAATCTTAAATCTCTATATTCTATAGCTGCTGCTGATGCTTAAAGTTTCATCTAGATCCAAGAACCTTTGTTATGAGAAAGAGCCTAGGGATTACTGAAGGGTTACAGAGGAATGTGATACAAGGATTTTTATCTTCTATAGTAGCCATGTGCACGTGAATTAATGTGATCTAAAACAGGATTAGTTTTCATGTCGTTTGTTTCATAGAAGTTGAATTTAGAATATGTGTATACATAATATATATATATTTTTTAAATCATTGAAAACTTCACCGTCAAACCACCCCTTCCGGGCTTAAGTGGAGCAGGTAAAATCCATGGATGTCCCAACCTCTTACAAGAAACGCACTCCCTAGATTCGAACCCAGAACTTCAAGGTGAGATCTTGAACCCTACACCACCAAGCCATGCCTCTTGGGGACGTGTATACATAATACATTACATAGAAACTAATAAAAAAAAATTATTGGAAAATTAAGCTCCGTGTTTGGTTGCTAAAAGAGGACAAAAAACAACGTAGTTTTAATAATGATTTTATTCCCGTTTAATCTATATATCAGTGTTCTAATTTGAAAATGAGAACCGATGACATGTAAAAGGTAACATGCACTACATACAAGATATGCAACTCTTTATGGTAAGCATTGTGTGAATTGTGGTGTTTCGTGGTTGCAAAATAAGGATGCATTGAAAATTTTACAGCAGAGTAAAAAGAGTTAATAGCTAGTAAATTAATTACCTTCGACTATCAGCAAAGCCAATGCAGTTGGAACCAGTACTGTTCTTGTAATTTGGCAGTGGGAACTGGGCAGATTCTATGAAGATGAGATCCTCAACAAGGCGATCGTAGTGCCTCTTGACATCATCAGGAGACTTGCCACAACCCACAAGTCTGGCCACATTTTGCCACCGATCTGGTGTGTCCTTGTCATACACAGCCAGTGCCCTTTCAAATACCTTGTTTTGCTCAGGTGTCCATGTGGTGGATTGATCACCACGACGAGACGAAGTGATAGAGCTTGATGTCATTTGACTCTCTAATTAATTCTCTGAAAATTATAATCAAAAGAAGCTTCAAAAGAAAAAATAAAAAGAAACTTCAGTCAAGGGATGGAATTGGTATGGACAAGAGCTTTGGCAAGCCTGCTCCTTATAAGCAGGAGGAAAAAGAGGTAGTGGGGTTGTGCAACTTGGACAATATTATTTTTTTTTTAAGGGAAAACGCACTATGAGTGTTTAATTTTTTTCATAATTATCATTTGGGGTCTTTTATTTTTTCATAATCATTTCGTTAATGTATTATATATTGTTACTGTTAAAACAGAAGAGACCTAAATGATAATAATGAAAATATCAAGTATCTAATGAGCAATTAGGAAAAAATTATAATCCAGAAGGTATTCTTTTTTTTTTTTTTTCTTTTTTCTTTTTAATGGACTATCACAAAGGACAAAAATGGAAAGAAGAGAATCAAGTATCTCAGACTCAAAGTCTTAGCTCTTTATAAAGTCATTTTCTTGGTCTATATTATAATATCATCATCATTTGAGCCACTGGATTGGTGTTTTGGAGAATTTTTACCAGCTGGTGGGGATCAGATCTCATTACTGATTACTGATTACTGAGTCCACCCAACAGCATATATAGATGCCTCAATACAACATGAATTGATGAATTCCCTTTCCACATCTTGTGAACCGCAAAAATCCACAGTGAGATATTCTACTTTTTTTTTTTTTTTTTTTTTTTTTTTTTTTTTTTAAGTGGGTCTAAGGGATTTCCTTTATTTGTTCATTTAATCAATTTGTTGTAATATACCCTTTTTGAGTATATGATTATTCTTTTTAAAAGAGTGATGGCAACATTCATTTTTTTCCCTCTTATTACTGAAAGTTTATAATGATTCTCTCATGCAGACGTTCACACAGAAATTCCGTATACATGCATGAGAAAATACTGCATTGCGAAAAAAAAAATATATACAGATATTTAGTGGTGCGTTCGCACGAAATTTTTAATATTTCACACAAATTTACTTCAAATTAAAACATAATATATTCTCATATAATTGAGGGAGGAAACTCGGATTTAACAAAAAATAGAGAATCTGTGTGTGTGTGTTAAAATAGAGAATCTGTGTGTGTGTGTTAAAATAGAGAATCTGTGTGTAATTAATAATAAAAATTATATTAGAATAAAAATATATATTATAATTTTATAAGAATTCTATTATAACAAGAAAACATATTATAGTATCCTATTAAAATTTAAAAAAAAAAATTATTAAATTATTTACAATTAACCTAATCTCTACAATTAATTTTTTTTTATTAAATTATAAAATTAAAATTTCTCTATAATTATTTTTTATTATAAAATTAAAATAATAAATTATTAACATAATGTGGGAGCGAGGTGGGGTTTACCGCTATGCCTATGACGTTGGCGACCACTACACTGTTGGGCTCGCAGCTCGTAAAGAGTACGGATAATCCCGCGGGGGACTAACCGAAGAATAATTGAGTCGTCACCCGAGGTATGAGACACTAAGAATGATTTAAGGCCACACTACACCCCTCGTAAGGTCCGACCTTTAACTCATTTGGGTTCGGAATGATCCCTTATAGATGTCAGTATAATATTTATGCTCAAATGAGGTATCCCCACATCTTATAATGCAATAACATGCCACAACAATTTATAGCATATACGGCGCAAAGAATCATAATAAAAGAAATAGAGAAAGCAAAACAAATGTTCGTGAAAAATGACAATTACAGCGGAATATTAACTAAGCATAACGGTGTATGTCCCACCGGACATACTGCATATCTGGTCAAATATATTTTCATAAAGCAAGAAGTCTAAAACTGCAACATCTTACGTTTCTTAAGAATAATAACCAAAATAATAAAACAAATTAATAGGGAAGAATACACATCTTTCCGGCCGGGCTTCGAAGAAGCTTGACCGGACAAATTTTTTTCAGGCAATTACATGTGTGGCCGGATGTCATTTACAAATCAGAGAGGCAGATATTGCAGAATCATGCATAACACTAACAATAACAAATAGTAGCATAATAATAATGAAACAAAAAATAGACAGTAACATAATAAAACAATAATGACAGAGTGGCTATAACATGATAATGGCAACTGTAAAATAAGAAAACCACAGAATAATAGTAACTCAAAACAACAATAAACTAACACATGCAAGTACCACACTACAAGAAGCAATAAATATGGCCTGATATATCTATCGACGGCCGGATGTGTGTGCATATCCGACCGAACGTGTATCATGTCCGGCCGAAGATATTGTGTCAGCACACAATCTCAAGAATACTTGAAAGTAAATGATGATGCCCTCATATCGTAATTTTGTGCATTGTTTGGCTCAGAAGCACTTCTTGAACGTTGGGTTGTTGCTGGATTCGCGCCAATGGGATGGAACTCCAATGATTAATTGATGTTTTGATATCGTTCTTTGTGGATGCAAGATTTCAGATTTCAATACTGGATATGATTTCTTCATGATTTGCGAATGAGGGAAACCCTCCATTTTATAATGAGAGGTTTGGTCTGGAAATGGGAAGGGGAGACATAATCTCTTCCCTCTCTTGCCTCTTTCGTCAGTTACAACTCGATACATATCCGACCGAATGTATATCTTAAGATATATGTCCGGGCGAACATAATCAGTACTTATTATGCTTGTGATTTCAGTAACTGAAGATCTGCACACTTGATGACAACTCGATACATGTCCGGCTGGACATATATTTTGAATTATATATCAGTCGGACATGTATTTTGAATTGCATATCCGGCTCGACATCAATTTGATATGTGATGGCAGAGATTGATAATTAACACACTCATTGACAGTTGTCTAATATTCGGCCGGATTTAGGGTTTCAAGTATATGTTCGGTCGGTCTTTCTGGTTTGACAGAAGGTATGTTGGACATAGGTGATGTCCGACTAGCTTTTAATTATATTCCCCGAAATTCCTTTCTTTTTGGCATTCATCCTCACGAATTTCCAAGTTTTCAAGGTATTTCCCCATAAAAGACTCATCATCTGGCTATGCATAAAAAATCAGTGTCAACACATAAGAAACATATTATAATATAAAAACATAATCTACTATTAAAGTAAGAAACCTATTAATTTAATTATTTATTTATTAAATTATAAAATCAAAAATAAAGAAACTCATTATAACAAGAAAAAATATTATAATCTCTCATTAAAATAAAAAAACATATGTGTCACTTAATCTCTATAATTAATTTTTTGTTATTAAATTATAAATTAAAATAATAAATTATTAACATAAAAAACCTATTACAATATAAAAACATAATCTATTACTAAAGTAAGAAACTTAATTAATTAATTAATTAATATTTTAATTTCTTATTATAAAATTAAAATAAAGAAACCTATTATAATAAGAAAACATATTATAATATATATATATATATAAGTTAATATTTATCGCACCACATGGCAGATTCTTATTAAAGTTATAAAATTACATTAATAAAATTATTAATTAAAAATTATATTGCAATAAAAATACACATTATAATTTTATAAGAATTCTATTATAATAAGAAAATATATTATACTATCCTATTATAATTAAAAAACAGTATTAAATTATAAAATTAAATTAATAAATCTATTAAATAAGAACCATTTTATGTTAATTCAGTAGCTCAAATATGCAAATTATACGTTTCCGAAAAATCTTTCGAAAACGCTGTGAAATGAACCTAAGCCCTCCGAACCTTTCTAGAATTAATCAAATACTAGCGTATCATCATTAATAACCTATATCCTTAATTACGTTCATCAAAGCACAGATACATGCGAACCCGACTTTACCGAAAACTCGCTTTACTTATCGGATCAATCATATTCGCTCTGATTTCTCTCGGATTTTACCCTATACACATATTCAATATACTTATGCTCAAAAAATTCAATTTATATCATTACGCTACTCTACGAAGCTACTGGAAACATCCGAATATTTAGCGGAAAACTTGAAATTAGCGACTTTTTACTGAGAGCTCTTACCAAGATTTTGATGCCATATACGGACTCCAAACGATCCCACGAATGCACTGGAATCGACGGAATTCTGATCAAAGCTACTGTTCATTCGATGTTATTGTTCACCACCGCTTTTTCCTCTCGTTTTGCGTGCAATCGAGCACGGATCGGAAAAATCATCATCGACATCTTGTAGTACTCTCTGAGAGCTTTGATTTGGTGGGAGGCTCGGGTCGTGAAATGAAGCGAGGAGCCGGGATCGACAAACCCACTTCCGTGACTTTCTCCTTCTCTTTCTCGCCGCTCTGGCCGCCCAATGAGGAATCGCTGGCCACCACGTGGCCGGCCTGGTGGAGACAAAGCCGGCGGTGTCGGCGCGTACGCCGGAGGTGGCCGGCCGGTCGTGCGCCGACCACACCTTCCTTTCTCTCTCTTCTCCCTCTCTCGTATTTCTTCCATGTTTTTTTTTGTAAAGATGAACAGTAATATATAGTTCCATTCTTCCAAAAATTACTATATTGCCCATAATCTGATATGATTTTCAAAAAGTATTCAACATAAAAGTTGTTCGTCTCGGAAAAACGAGTCTGACGATTCAAGAATCAACATAATCGGAGTTCATTTGAAATTTTTATAGCCAAAATAAGATACTTTCCCCGTATAGAATAACATACCTAAATCGCGTAAGTGGTTTTTTCATGTCACGCGATTTCCAAAATATCAAATATCTATTTTAAAATATATCGAGTTATATTTATACACTTAAACTCTTTTTTTCTATGATATAGTCTCATTTGATACCCGATCTGCAATACAAATCCTTCCGGAAAAGTTTCTGAATTTCTGGAGGTCACAATTCGGGACTTGAATAATTTAAGCATTCAACTCTTCTATTACGAATAGAAAATTTAATATTCATAATTGTTATGAATTAATTGTTAATTATAGAATCATTGGTGCTTAAGAGACAAAATATTTAGAGGGGTATAACAGACTTATGACCCGACTCTATTTATGAGATATTCTTGAAGGGCTATATTCATATGTAGTGACTATATCGATGGACACCGAAGTTGTTCGGCTTATATTTTCCATCTACGGTAACAAGAGTTCAACTTCGAGTTGTTAGTGGAATAACGCAAAGTTAATAATTCGTAATATTTAATTAAAGAGTTTAATTAATATTTCGAGTTTGGAGCTCAGAACCGTAGGTCTATTTGGTCCCCGTGCTAGCTCGATTAACTATAGCAAACCTAATATAATTAGACTGTCTAATAATATGCTCACATTATATTTATTTATTATTATTAAGATTAATAATATATTTTTTGTCACAAATGAAAACTATGTTAAATTAGCTTAACTTAATGATTTCTAGAATTATTTGATTATGAGATAATTAAATCATGATTATAAGATAATCAAGTTAGTAATAATTTTGAGATAATTACTACATCATAATTAAAGTAATTAAATCATTAATAAGATAATGATTTTTTATTCACCTTGGAGACATAGCCATATGGCTCACCATGCTCTCCAACTTATTATGTCTATTAGGTGGCATGTATACACCTAATGGTTTTGTTATTAGCTAAAGACATCTTATACTTTGGTATGTCCTTCACATTTATATGTTTGTCACTACAAGAAAGTATTAGATGTTTAATGACAAAGATAGTTGGCATTTGGAAGAGAATATTATCTCTACCATCTCCACTCAATATTAGAGTAATCAATTGAGAGAAATTTCAAGCTTTCACACAAGTTTGAGAGAGGTAGAGAGAAATGCAAAATCCAAAAAAAAATTTCAATTGTTGAGAGAAAATTGTTTTTTCAACTGTTGAGAAGTAAAAGAAATTAGAGTGAAATAGATATTGATCTTCTTCATTCAATATCTTTCTAAAAAGCCAAACACAATTTGTGACAACTTCTTTCTCTAAATAATTTAGAGTTTGATTTTATACTTCTCTAAAAACTTTAGATTTAATTTTTGTGAGTGAAGCCCACACTTCGGTTTGTTGGTTTCGAGTTATAGTTCGGAAGATTGGGTGGTTGATCCAAGTGTTGGACATCAAAGGAAACTCATCTACGTCAAAGGAGTAAAATCCATTCTCCAAGAGTTGGAGGAATTCATCTACAACAAAAGGAGAAGACAAAGAAAATTTTAAAGGTCCATACCGGAGCCGGTGCGCACATTAGCAATTTCTGCTGCGCTAAGGAAAGTCGTTTCCTACAGTTTGGCGGTGAGATTTCCAACGTTTTAAAAAAATAAGATCTTGACACTCACTTTAATACCTTAACAAATGGTCAAATCATAGTTTGGTGGTGTGGTTTCCATCATTTCAAATAAAACAAGATCTTGACACTTGTCAACAAGTCATGGTACCATGTGTCACCTTAATATTTTAACAAATGGCTAAATTAAAATTTTCCAAAATAAAGTAAAATAAAAATAACACGCTTCATCATGTTCCCGAGGGAGATATCCATTCTTTAACCTATGACTCAGGAATCCATTTCGGTAAGTTACAACAGAATAGGCCCAAGTAACTCGAACAAAATCTTTCTGAAATACCTTGAGTTGCTCGAAGAAAATTTTCTCTAACTCAGTCTTTGCCACTACTTCAAAAGACAGAGAAGATCATACAGAAGCAAGTTCTTCTTCTAAGTTTTTAACCCAAATTGATAAACGATTGGCTATAGCTTCAAAATTTTACTTATGTTCTTCGGTAATTTGTTTTTGCTTCTCTAATTCATTCAAGTTGGCCTTGAGCACAATGGAATCCATCTCCAACTGCTCCAATTTGGCCTCAACAGAAGTCATTTTTCTTGGAGTTGGGATGTCGCCAACTCGGAATCCCTAACCTACAAAAAATCCTGAAACTTTGTTACATCTCTCTCCAAATCAATAGCAGTAGCCTTACTTTCCGAAATAGATATTTGGTGACAATCAGCCAAATCCCTCCACATATCCTTGTCTTATTTAAGGGCCATAAGTTTCTTATCCCGAGCAGACAAGGTTTCCATAGTGTTCTGAATAGCCTACACAACATACATTGAGTAAAATGAATAAATTATCTACTCATAAAACATCAAAAGGAAATTTTAACAAAGATACTCACCGCCATCATAGCATGTGAAAGAGATAAATCAAGGTCTTTTTGGCTCGACCTCGAAGACAAGATTCATCCCATTGGGTATAAAGCCCATGAAGCACTCTGAAGCATGCAGCAGCATCATCCTGAAATGATTTTCACTCCTTTTTTTACAAATGCACGGTCTGGCTTCATTAAGGCTGGTCTCCATATCTCTGGACCCTCCTCATGTACTGCGAGGGGATGAGTAAACAATAAGTTTGGTTCATCTTCCCCAAAACTCTCATCTGGAACGTTTGATGCTCCACCTGCCCAGGATGAACTCACTCCTGAAGCAAAACGAGAGGAAACAAAAACCTCTCTTTCAATTGGAACCGAGGGCCATTCGCTAATTCCTCCAGACATTAATTACTCCCCAACATCAACAGCACGGGGAGTTCTCGTCATCATCTCATCATTAACACCTAAAAAAAAGAATAAAGAAAGAGGGGATAAGTAATACTTGCTTGCACAACCGGAGCATGAATGGATTAAGACACCTTTGCAACTTTCGGAGTAGCTTCCCTCTTCGCAGTTTTAGTAACTTTCCTCTTTATTGCCTTCCTTTGCAGACTGGGAATTGCACCAGACACTCTAGACATCGGAGAAGTCGACGCTCATGTCTGCAAAGGAGGAACTGCTCCAGGAGAAGGATCTGGAGCATGGAAGACTGATTCATATAACGACCCTCCAATCCTAAAATTATCACCCAAGACTGTTCTTGCTTCCGGTGTGCTCAACTCCAGAACCTGACCTGATTTTCCATGAACATCTTCAAATTGTTGACTCGAACCTTTTGAGGACGCCGGCTCAACTTCGACCGAGACCAAAGGACTTGCAGGAAAAAACCCTAACTGAGTCACTTAGAGGAAATTCAATCTTGTAAAATTGGGATGAACCTCTGGTACACTCTGAACTGAAGGAAAAATTATATTATGTTCCGGGTGTATATGTCATCTCTCTCACAGCAGCTGGGTCCCACACAGTTATGGGACCCAGCTGCTGTGAGAGAGGGATTCAGATCGAGTGCTGAGCAAATTTGTGCTGAGTTTTACTGATTTTTCTTAGATCTGCTTACACGTGTATTAATTTCCAATGAACGGCCACAGTTTATTTCCTCTTTATTTGGCATTTGCAAAGGAACAATTACACGTCTTTATTGGGCATTGGCTATTTGCAAAGTAACAATTGCGACGCTGAGCAAATAACCTAATATCATTTTCTCAACTAATATAACCTACATTATAATCATTATACAGGTGCTGTGTTTTATTTGATTTTGATATAAAGGCATAATATAATTTCAAACTGCCTGCAAAAATATCATCATCACATTAAAGGTTAGACTTTTTTTTTTTTGCAGAAATTTTTTATTAATTGATATATTTACTATTTATCCATATTATATACTCTGTTTAGCATTTGAAATTTTGTATATCTTTTTTATTTCAGCTTTTTCATTGATCACTTTTCTGTTTTTTAAATGGTTGCACCTGAATTTGGTCGGAAAATTCAAGTGATTTTCCTGATAATATTAGATTAGGTATGGAGTTTGATTCAGAAGAAACAGCATATGAATTTTATAATAAGTATGCATTAAGTGTGAGGTTTAGTATCCAAAGAGAGACACATGCTAAGAATAAGCGTACTGGTGAAATAACATCGAGAGTATTTGTTTGTAGTAAAGAAGGATTTCGATCAACAGATAAAAAAGATCTTCCAAAAGTAAAATATAGAGCGGAAACAAAAACATGATGTGATGCTCGATTAATTATCAAGTTAAATAGGAAGAAGAATATTACTTCGTTCATCATTTTATTACTTCTCATAACCATCTGCTTGTAATGCAAGAGTGTGCCTATATGCTACATTCTCAGAGAAAAATTACAGCTTCGCAAGCAATAGAAGTAGACCTGGTAGAGGAATATGGGATTTCACTTAAATCTGCATATGAGTTGATGAGCAGACAAGTAGGAGGACGAGAATCTCTTGGATACATAAAATTAGATCAAAAAAACTATCTTAGATCACAGAGACAGCAAAAAATGGCATATGTAGAAGCATGATATTTATTAAAGTATTTTTCTGATCAAACTTTGAAAAATCCATCATTCTTCTATTCCTTGCAGCTAGACAATGAGGAACAGATCACTAATATATTTTGGGCAGATGCTAAAATGATTATTGATTATGGCCAATTCAGGGATGTTATAAGTTTTGATACAACTTACAAAGTTAACAAAGAAAATCGACCATTTGCAACATTTGTTGGATTTAATCATCATCGAGTAACAGTTATATTTGGGGCAGCTTTGATGTATGATGAAACTACTGATTCATTTATTTGGTTGTTTGAAACATTTTTAAAGGCAATGTCTGGGAAATCTCCAAAAATTATCTTCACAGATCAAGATGCTGCGATGGCTAAAGCTATATCATATGTGATGCCTAATACTTACCACAGGCTTTGTACATGGCATTTAATGCAAAATGCCTTGAAGCATATGAATAGTGTTTTTAAAGGTCCTGGTGGAGTAAAAAGTGTATTATCCGTGTTTATAGAGTATATTGAAGGGGAAGATGAGTTTTTGACTGATTGGAATAAAATGCTCGAGGAGTATGATGTGTCTGATAATAATTGGCTGAAAAGTATATTTGAATTAAGGAAGAAATGGGCGTATGCATATATTAGACAAGTATGGTCAGCTGGAATTAAAAGTACCCAACTTAGTGAGAGCTTTATGCTAGCTTAAAAGATTACTTAAAGTCAGACCTTAATGTGGCACAATTTTTTATGCACTTTGAGAGGGTAATCAATGACAAAAGGTATAAGGAGTTGGAAGGAGAGTACGATTTGTCATATAGGCTAGTTAACATGAAAATTTCTATTAAAATGCTAGTACAACGCGAGAGAAGTTTACACAAAAATTATATTTCAAGAGTTTCAAGATGAGCTCGAAGAAGCGATTGATTTGTCAATAGAAAACTCTACAGTATAAGGTGATTGTTTTTTTACACAATTAGTGTGGATAGCTACTTTAAAAAGCGATGTGTGAAAAGAGAGATTGACGGTACATTATGTTGCAGTTGTATGTTGTTTCAGAGGAAAGGGGTTTTATGTAGACATAGCATTAAGGTTCTTAGAGATGTCATGGATGTCAAAGAATTTATTCCTGATCAGTATATCTTAAAAAATGGACAAAACAAGCAATAGCAGAATCTGTTCAAGATATGCATGGGCGTGAAATTGAGGCTGATCCTAAGTACAATTGACTTATCGATATAGAACTTTATGTTCCACCTTCACCAAGATTTCAAGTAGAGCTTCTGAGAGTGGGAAAACATACAATCTCGCTATTGAGCATGCAACTACCTTGGCAAGACTGATTGAAGATATTTTTCGTTTAGAAATGGATAGTACTGTAAATGAAAAAAATCAAAACTCTCCTATTGTTGAACCAACAAGCAATATTGAAATGGATGATCAGCAAAATTCGACTATTGGCAAAGTAAAAGGGCTAAAAAAGAAAGAGTCATCTCGGGGAAGACGTAGATTTAAAAGATGTTTAGAGATTGCTTTTGCAAAGAAAAGAAGGTCAACTAATCGTCGGATGCACTCTCAGATGTCTCAGGTTATCTAGTTATATATTTATCAATCAAATTGATTAGAATATTTTCTTTTTTTAAAAAAAAAAAGATTATGCAAATATATGATTAATTTTCATTTAATAAATGTAGGCTCCTGTTAATTTTAACTCTACAGTTAGCAGCACACTTCATTCGCCAATGGTTATTCATCCCTATCCAGTAAGTAGTTTTTCACCTCTTTTAAATATTGCTATATTTAGTTTTGTAACATCTTACACATTTATTGTGTTATTCTTACAGTTTGAGCAATCGTTGCAAGGTTGTAATGTGCCTAGTTTGGTGCCATGTGACCCCATGAACAATATAAACAAATGAGCTTTCAAGATTTGCTTCATCAAAACACAGTAGGATTTCCATTTACATTCCAAGACTCTCAAGTTTCAAATAACAATGCTTTAATTTAATGTACTTAGTGTCTTTTCTGGAACTCAATCTTTCATTTGAAGACTAATTACAGAGTAATTTATTTTCAGTATATGCAATGTTGTTTAGAAAAAAAAAATTTGCGAGTAATGCATTTGCTATTGCAATGAGTTATGATAGTAATGGGAAGTTGCTCAAACATGTATGCAAATAAATGTAAATGTGATGATGATGTTGTTGCAGACGTGCAAATAAATGCAAATAGCCAATGCCCAATAAAAACGTGTAATTGTTACTTTGCAAATGCCCAATAAAGAGGAAATAAACTCTGGCCGTTCATTGGAAATTAATACACGTGTAAGCAGATCTAAGAAAAGTCAGCAAAACTCAGCAAAAATTTGCTCAGCACCCGATCTGAATCCGTGAGAGAGATGACATATACACCCGGCACATGATATACCACCTCGAACTGAAGAGGAAAAGACCGGAATGACTACCGAAACTATGAGGAATATTAATGAACCCTTGGCGAAATCTTCTTTAGATTTCTCAATTTCCATTCTCCTAGCAATTCTCTGACTCAGGTCTTCCTTAACTCTCTTTTCCCGAGTCACTACAAAAAATACATAATATGTTAAACTTAGGAAATTAATTAAAATCTCTCATACAAGCATATAAATATGCACCTACCAAGATTACATGTTGTTTCCACCTCAAAATGAACATCTGAGGCTGGACGAACCTTTACCACCTCTTTCTTCCTCTTCAGAACAGTACTCTTCCTCTTTTTTGGCTCTGATGAGGACTTGAAAACACTAATTTTTCCTTTTTCTGGCTTAGAAGCCACCAAAACAACTCGAGAGACTTTAAGATGTGACTCTAAGGGAACCTTAGAACTCCTCATCTTGTTTTTCTCCGATTTTCTCACCAGAGATACTTTAACAAGTCCTAGTGCATTTTCCCTCGTACTCCGATGATACTCCGTAGCTTCAAGGGAAAACTTTCCCCAAGGCACAGGTTGAATGGCTGGAATGACTATCGATACTCTTCCGAGCTCAATTTCATTAAACTCGGAGGGATGGTTCCTTTATTTGAATAACTTTTAACCATCACCCAATTAATACCTGACCTATTATCTACCCAGGCCTTCAATTGATGGCAAAGGCTTTTTGGGAACTCAAGCATGTATGCCTTCTCCACCTTCACTTCAGAATCACAGTGCCTGTGTAGGGAACGCTTTTCCTCGCGCAGCGGAAGCGGATTAGGCATTCGGGATCGACCTTGAAAATTTTTCTACTCTTCTCATCTTAATCCAGAATTTTTATACCAAAAAATCCAGATCCGAACAGCCCCGAATTTGCCTCTCATATACTGTTTCAACACACAAAACACTTGTTGTGACTATTCGACTTCTCCATTTGCCTTCCATGCAAGCGCATCAATTGCTCCCTTTAGTTATTTTGTCCAGTGCACAACTTGATAAACAAAAAGAAACTAGCCATGGGTGAAATGGTTTCTCAAGCCACGAGCACAATTCTGATCCAAGCCACATGCGTAAACACAATTGCTATGTAAAGGGCGTGAATCATCAAAATGACCAGGGCGTGGGGACAGGCAGTAACATGCATCACCAAAACATCAATGTGCGCCACTCAAGCACATCCACATGTGCACACATTGATCATCATTTAATTCTTGCTTTCGATCATATGCGTGCCAAGCTGATCAGCTTTGATAAATCCCATACATGACAAGCCTGATCAGCTTTGATCAATTCCGTATGCATTTGATAAATATCGAAACCAACAAACCAAAATATGCCCTTGTTGCCGTGAGATCTGTTGAAGGGATTCGGTCTAATGTCTATCACTCATCTTTCTTTCCTGTTACGATTCACTATCAGAAATCCGTGAGGGTGGGCTTAGGGTAACTCACTTTCATGTTGAGCATCTTATTTATATTTAGGATTTAGGTTAATTAAATGTACATCTAGAAAATTAACTCTAACTCTATTCACACATATAAATATTGGCCAATGGCATTTTTGGCACAACAAAATTATTAATTTCAAAATTAAATATAATATCAAATATTATTTAATTTGAAATTAAAATTAAAATTTAACATGTAACTTATATCATGATATAAATTACATATTTAATTTTGAATTAAATCAAATTTAATTTAAAAATCAAATCCTATATTAAATGATTATCTAATAATCATTAATATAAAAACTATATATTAAACACTTTATATAATTAAATCCTATAGTCCAATTTCAAAGTGTGACGTTATATAATTATTAATAAAATTAATAATTATATCAATAAATAATTCTCAATTATTTAAAAATTTCAAGTGAGTTCATAATTGGACTATCCAATTATTCTATGGATTCCTATAATATAACTAGCTAAAAGAGGGACCAAATGGACCTACAATTCCGAGCTCCAATAATCTCGAAATATTAATTAAATATTTTGAATTATTAACTTTAAGTTATTTCACTAAGAACCTAAAGATACACTCTCGTTACTGTAGATATATTTTATACCGAAAGTCATCGACGTCCACCGATATAATCACTGCATACAGATTGACCCTCTTCGAGTATCTCATAATTGGAGCCGGGTCATAATATCTGTTATACCCCTCTAACTATTTTGTGTCATAAGTGTCATTGATTCTCTAATGAACGATTTATTCATAATTATTATGAATATTAATCTTTCTATTCGTAATAGAAAGACTTGAGCGCTCTAATCATTCAAGTATCGAATCAACCCTTAAGGAAGATACTCATCTACTTCTCGCAAGAAGGAATGAATTTCATATCTATGTAAAACGCCCCCAGCTACACACCAAACCATGTCCCCAAAATACGTAACTATTGGTCGGGATTGCTTCACCAACCTCACCTTTGTAAATCAAATGACATAGTCTGCCATGCAGGAGTTCGTAGTACACTCAGGATTCAGATCAACCCATATATGATCATTTATTAGACTGATATGAATTTCTATGTTTAACGGATATTAAATGAAATTCATTTATGTCTTGGTCCAGTCCTATATGATCGCATCTTATAAGGTGTCTTCATTCCCATGTCACCACATGAACGAACCCGGATCAAAGTCATCATACAATATGGAATGGACCGCGGCTGTAGATAAACCACAAACAAAATGCTTGTCTTTGTTTGCTCTCTACGGACTATTTAAGATTACTAATTTTGGATTTAAATCCTCTTGTGTATAACACTTATACACTACATCTGAAAATACATTTAGTATCCAAGGGCATACATGATAATTTATAATATGCAACTTTAAAATCAACATTTTAATAAATGAATAACTGCATCGTTTATTACTTAAAATAAAATCTCGTTTACATATTACAATATGATCTTGGGCATATATCCCAACAGCCTAACCACACCCATCTGCATAATTACTTCTTGAATGTGGCTTCCCACAAAGATTAGTTGGGTCTGGAAAATATCTTTCAAAAGGCAATACATATTTTTCATAATACTTGAACCTCTTCGAATTGAATACAGGCTTAATCACACACTCAGCTAAAGAAAATCACAATTAACTAAAACTCAATCTAGATACCAAATTATAATTTTAGAGAAAAAAATGGTACTTACGAATATCCTTACTGAAGGTATATAAGATGCGATTAAATTGATGCGTTGGCCTACTCCACGCACCGAAAACCTTCAGACTCTCTAAATTCCATTTAAGGAACAAACACTTTATGAAAATGGGAAATAAAATGCTCCCCCTCTATATTTTAAATGAGGTAAAACTCTTTTACCCATCGCTTCACTCCATACAGGGATAGAAAGTCATAAAGGGTAAAAATATGCTCATCTGTTAATAACATTTTTAGAGCTCCAATAGCTTGTAATCCTAACAATACTGATGGGTTCATTTGTAAAGGAGACGCATTCATCACCGACAAGAATTCCAGAATTAAGGGATCAAAAGAGAATGATAAAAATTGGATTTGTTGCCTGAAAAGTAAAATTCCATCCTCCCCAATATTTTGAGGATTGTACAAGTCCCTTTCATACTCCTCAACCTCCACTGAATCAAGGAGGTTTAACAAGTCCATCGTTTTCACAAGAGATTTGATTTCAATCGCCGGTGACATCATACTTATAGAAGCTTTAGAGCTTTTGCTTGAAAGAGAAAGGAAAATGATAAAAAGTTTCTTAAAAAATTTAGAAAAATAAGTCTAAACAAAAAAGGTGTGCCTTCCTTTTGTACTCCCTATTAGGTTTGCATTCATCAAAGAATATAATTTTTAACTTTTTCCATCATTAGATGTCTCTTACATTTATGAGACGTCTAAATCAAAAACGACTGCGAGCTCGGCAAATGAATCGCTGTGACACAGGTCCTCATCTTAAAGTACCGTCTATTTCAAATAAATGTCTGATATTGGGGATAGTTGTAGGTTCTTAAAATTGGTGCTACTACAATGGACACGTGTCAACAAGCAATGAAACCCTTCTCACACACACTTTCTTGGTAGAACTGCTGCAAACAGTTGTAATCCCATTAGTAGTGCCACACGTATTATGCGACACGTAGTGGATTACCTTCACACAAAGGGTATGATACTTAAATGATCTATTTCAAAAAGTCAAGGAAGACCCTGGAAGAATATTACTTTGGTGTCGTATCACTCCGAAACTCAAAAGGACCGGAGTAGTAATACATCGAAAAATTAGATAGCACACCGGAAATATCCAACACATAAGATAAGACACTCCCAAATACTCTGGAATATTCCAAAATCAGAATGATCCAGAATATTTTTCCAAAGTAAACTATAATACTCCAAATGACATGATGTCACTCAAATCTATTTGTTCGACATCATTCATGATGCATAAATATCTATGCCTGATATTTCTATGACGAATACCTCTACCCAAGATTAACAAGTCGTAATAATAATCTGTTTACCTCCACATGAGGAATTAATTAAACATGCAAACTGACAGAGATATTACCACCCAATATTCTAGGATACACCATAATAGGTGTAAACCATGCAGATTAATAAACCATCCCATCGTTGACACATCCACCTAAAAATCTCATATATAGACCAATGAATGTAAAAAAAAAAAAAAGTAGGATTTTCGCTTACATAAAAAATAGGAAACATTAAATAAACAAGAAAGAATTAGAAGAAAAAAGAACTAATAGGGGATCTGTATGTGTGAAGGCCCAAAGAAGAAGAAAAAAACTTCAACATCAAGCCCAAAACCGAAATCTGAACTGTGACCAAACCGAGCCCAGCGAACTGAAGGTAATTTGTTTTTTATAATATCACTTTTCACTTTTCACAAACATAATTATAATCACAAATATCTATTTATCTCTTAAACATCTTTATCTGTCTCCCAACTGTCCTCAAATCATATTTATGGTATTTCTAAAATCACTGAAATATTTTCCGAATAAGTGAGTGCTAATGAATCAACACCGAGAAATATTTTACATTTTACCGATAAAATATATAAATTATCTTACAATCATATATCAAAGTAATTTAATTAATTCATCAATCATTCGGCTAATATGTGTGACCTCCTCGATACAAACAAATTTGTATCATTTCGACACAACACATTACAACTGAAGTTTCCAATGATCTTGATTGACCTATAGTAAGATGTCATGATCCCCAAACACGAAGAATGAAATATCGGATAAACTCATATAGTTGAATTTATATGTAGTAAAGCCTCTCTGCTATCGACTCTCAATCGAGTATGGGGCATGAAGTCGTCAAGCCCCTAATTCAATCACAGGATAAAGAAATCAACTATATACGAGATCCACGTATCTGTAAAATATATTTTCAGAAGACGTGTGCTTGGGCCGAAGACTTGATACATGTGTATGATATTTCCACCTAGGATCTCAAGTTTAAGTATATGAGCCTGCTGATTCCATTTTGATCATCATCAATACTCATATGTTAAAAATATATTGTCAGCAAGCTTCTTTCAACATGTATGGCTAGCCCGGTGCAATATATACAAGTGAACGATGTGTCTCAATGTAGACGACAATCGTGACGTCTCAGGTCAAAGGACTAGTGGTACACTAGTACGGCTGTGCGACTAATCATTGACTATGAATAATCGCTCATGTGATTCGTCACGTTTAGTCATGATTGTTAGCGACATATTCTCAAGATGAATTTTGATGATGAAACACAAAAAGACTTTGACACGCATTAGCGGACATTACAAAAAGATATTGAAGTAATTGGTGATGAAGAACAATAGATGTGAATACTCAATGGCTTAAATGAAAAATATCTTGTGTGGTCTTAGCTTAGGGCTCTCTTTATAAATTGAGTTGTTATTTTAAGTCTCTAAGCTCATATGACACATTCACATTCATATAGATGCATTAAGGTCATGTGAAAATGGTTTGAATTTTTGAATCATGAGTTTTTGACACTAAAACCGGCATATCGGTCCCCTTCACTAGCATATCGGTGCCTCTGTTATGTTCTGAGCAGTTTTACATCGCCCCTAGAATCGGGCTACTCCATACTTGTATTCCATACCAGTCACTCTGGGGTTTTCACAATTACTGGAGCCGGTCTATAGCATACCAATATTCATATCGAAAAACCTTCGTATTTTACATGCTCTCAAAAATCGGCATGATCCATATCGGTCTCTGACCGGTACTTACACACGCGTATAACACAAGCGCACGTATAGTTAAAGTAGTATAAAAAGTATCGATCCCACGAGGACTTAATACATAATCTATTAATTTTATGAGATCAAATGATTACTAGCATCTAACAGGTTGATTGATTTGGAATGGTGATGATTTTAAATTTAAAAACAAGTAAATAAAATTGCTCAAAAGTAGGTTTAAGAAAATTCAATATTAAAAACTATTTAGGGTTGTGATTTCTTCCAATATCATTTTAAAGATGAAGTGGTTATTTTATGTTTGTGTAATTTATTGGTTTACTAACCTGGAACACGAAATTATGCGAAAGCCTCTGTCGATGGTCAGACGCAAATACCCAGTATAACTCATTTGAACCATATGTCTATGTCAACCAAATTACCTGGATTCATTAAGTTTAAGTTCCAATTATAGCTACCCCGCCCGACAGATATATGTCTATCCTGTAAGGAAATCTATTAAAGGTTATCTATCCTCAAGGAAGATCGTGGGCTATTAAGTCTAAGGCTGAAACCTAAAATTCATTTTTCAAGTTTATTTTAGATTTACTAGATCAATCTTATTAGTGGCCAATTAACAAGACGCATTAAGCTTAAAACTTAATAAGTAAACCTTTAAATTACCCAAACTATAAAATAATTAACCCCTTATAACCCGGTGATATTAAAATTCATCACAACCCCAGATAACTAACTTAGTTACGACACATAACTAGGGCTAGTAAAATAAAAGACATAAAGTAAAAATGCTGAAAAGTAATTACGGTAAAGTAAAAGCTGAAAAGTAAATTACAATAAAATAAAATGCTAAGGTAAAAAGATCAACTTTTACTATTTACTATTTAGATATCTCCCTTAATATAATATATTAACTTGTGATTATTTTACCAACCGGCCATATAGGTGGTAACCTGATTAAGTCAAATTAAGTCCAACCAGCCATAAAGACGGAACCAAAATAAACCTGCCATATAGGCGGTAAGAAAATTTAATTACCAACCGACCAATCTGGTGGTATCCTTACTTAGTCAGGTTTAAACCAGTTTAAAATGAATTACCAACCGACCAATATAGCGGTATCCTTTTTAAGTCAAATTTTAAATACTGAATATATTATATTTAAGAGAAATTAATCTAAATAGCAATAGTAAAAGAATTACCTTTCACCCTAGCAGGGGGAAGTTACCTCCTCATGGTTGAATAGTAAAAACTGTAAAAAGTAAAGAAAGTAAATTACTGTTACTATTACAGAACGTAATTAAAATTTATTACAAAATTTAAAAATTCAAACAAACTAGATAGAAAAATCCCTATTTACATAAGAGAATTCAGAGAGGAAGGTACATCTGAAACTGAAATTTTGAACTCAATTTATAGGCCTCAGTAGGGTGTCCGCGTCGCGACTCGCAGCACGCGTCGCGACGCGCGATGCTGTCGATGTTGCAGGTTAAGAGCTCGACACGTAGGATTCTGGATAAGGTGACATATGGCAAGGCGGCTGGGAGCTGAATGATTGAGCTGATGTGGCGATGACGTGGCGACACATGGTGAAAGTGATTGTCGGAACCATAGGATTGTGACACATGGCACGCTGTGATTGGCTGATGATGATGTGGCGATGATGTGGCATATTGACTCGGTCAACTGGTGATGTGGACAATGACGTTGAGTGACACGTGGCGATGACGACTGTCGGCACTGTAGGATGATGACACATGGCACGACGCACGTTAGCAGATCGGCTGTGATGGTGACACGTGGCACGACGCACGTTAGCAAAGTCAAACTTCTTAGATTCTGACTTGTGGACTCGGCGCACATTAGCATTGTTCGGCGCACGTTAGGCGTCGCGACGTGGAAAATTACCAAAATGCCCTTTTGTCCAATTTTCACTGTTTTGACCCCAAATCACCTCCAGAATGTCCCGAAACTTTATTTATCTACAAAATAGCACAAAACACATCAAAATATTCAAAAAAATCAAGAAATTATACAAAATATTAAGTTAAATGAATGAGAAATAGTGATATAATTACCACTCATCACACCCCCAAACCTAACATTTTGCTAGTCCTCGAGAAAAACACAAAATAAAATAATATAAACATCTTTAAAATAAAATTTAACTAAGCCACTTTCGTATGGATCACGGTTGCATTTAGCGTATGCAACAAGCCTTTAAACCCCTAGGTGTCCCTAGTGGACGAGTTGTAGTCTTGTGAGGGTTTACAGAAATGATACCCACAAATATTTTACAAAAGTAAGAAGGTAGTGAAACTATTGCACACAAAAGCAAAAAGACAAGCGAAAATAGAATAAAAAAGTTAGTGACTAATCAGGTGAAACTTCTACTCCAAGTTACTAGTTGTTTTCTTTCTTTATAAATTACTGAATAAGTAAATTCTCCGATTATATTTACCATTCTCCATATACACAGCCAAAAAAAAATAATTAAACAACTCATTTTTGCCCACAACAGTCACAAGTGCAGTTAATAATAGAGTAATATTTTTGTCCTAAAGTTTTATCAGAATTCACACCTTTTTGCAGCAATGGAATAATTTTTCTGATTTTTCTGATTTTTTCTTTGATTTTTGATTTTTTTTTATTTATATACAATATATTTCATCTATGTAGCGAGTGTTGGGTCGGTGGCTCCCAAACCAGTTGGCTTTAGGGCACCAGATGTTAAGACATCCCTACGGACTTAATTACTCAGACTTCATATATATATATATATATTTGCAGCATCTTTGATCCATGTAGCAAGCTTTAGGCCAGTGACTCCCAAACCAGTTGGTTTTAGGGCACTAAGTGTTAAAACACCCCTACGGACTTAATAACTCGGATCTCAGACATTTTTTTTATATATATTTTTGCAGCATCTTTGATCCATGTAGCGAGCTTTGGGCCAGTGACTCCCAAACCAGTTGGTTTTAGGGCACTAAGTGTTAAAACACCCCTACGGACTTAATAACTCGGATCTCAGACGTTTTTTTTTTTTACTCCATCACTTTTTGAGATGCTTCCTCCAATTAAACTAGAGCACTGAATATTACAAACTTTTCAATTTTAGCTCATGTCCGTATGTTACCATGCATGTTGATAATATCTACCAACTGAGCATATGAAGATCCATTTTAGTCAGTTTTATGGAGAATTTACAAATTAAATAATTTAAAATGAAATAAACAAAAATTAACTTGTTCCGAATTAGGTTTGAGATACGTCTCAGGAGTGAAAAATCCTTATTCAGCTATCTCTTACCAATTTCACCTTTTTAGTCAAAATAAAAACACAAAAACACAAAATATTTTTGTAATTTTTGAAAAAATTTCAATTTTTTATATTTTTCGAAAAATTTTGGACTAAAAATAAAAACAACACACAACTAAAAACAAGATACTGATCAACTAATTCCCTCCCCCAAACCTAAATGAGACATTGTCCCCAATGTCTTAAACAGTAGAAGAAGAGTTTAGAAGATAATACCTGGTTAACTGAAAGTCTACACGAAAAGTTAACGGTTAAGATCCAGATTAATCCGACGCCTCTTACCAAGATCGTCCTCGGACCAATTTATCTTTAAAAGGATATGGTCAATTTGTGGTTCATAGGCTAAGATTTGGTCAATTAGATCCGGAGCAGTTCTGGCAGTTAAGAAGAGTTCTTTCATAGGTTTTGACACGAACCCATTTCTCCGGGCATCATCAAGAAACACACAAAGAAAATCATAAAATCCTTCAACGTTGTATAGTCCAAGCAGTTTCTGGTGTATGTTCAGGTTCGCCCAAGATAACACTGTAAACATTTCCTCCAACGTACTCAATCCGCCTGGCAAAGCAATAAAAGCATCAACACGGTTAATCATTTCTACCAATCGTCCAGATACATGGCACGATCAGTTCCTCTCCGTTTGATGGTTCAATAAGATTTGCCTCTGCCAAGGGTTTTGGGATGATTCCCAAAACGTTACTGCCTCCTTCCTGTACAGCTTTTGAAACGATCCCTATAAGTCCAAGATTGCCTCCGCCATATACTAAGTGCATATTCCTTGCAGCTAAAACTCGACCCAATTCCTGTGCTGCTTCTACGTATTATGGTTTAACACCAACACTAGTACCGCAAAACACACAGATATTTTCAACTCGTCTTCTTGAAGTGGCTTCCATGTTTTACTCTGGATGTCTTCAAAAGTGTAATGATGAGTTGAATTTATAACACCTGAAAAATGGTGAGTAAAATAATAGCACTAGTACCTGCCAAATGACAATTATTAGTTAAATAGTAAAATAAATCATGATAGTCAAAAAGGTCTGGATCCTGTCGGAGAAAATAAAAGAAAACAACAAAACAAATTACAATTATTAGGAAAAGACAAAGAGATATAATATTTACAATAATTTACAGCTTGATTGACGTCTATGCGTCAGGGACAATCTTCCCATCCAATTTTCTTATAAATTGGCAAACAGGGTCTTTTTGAGTCAGATTCCCAAGACTTAATAGTTGTCTTTCCTTTTGGAATTGTGCATATAACACGCGAATTTCATGATACACACATCCACTGGGATGCGTCTCAAGAGTTTTAGATATATCATCCAAAGACCCCTTACTCAAGCCATCCCTAATGAAATTAATCTTATCTTCGCGGTTATCAGACATCATTCATAAAGAACGACAACGAGTATCATAAAACATATGAGCATATTTATAACAGACACACATTCTTTTGGCTCTTCTCTTTTTAACATATGTGTTTCTTCCTAAACCAGACAGATGTGAAATAAAAGAGTCAGAAGACTCACCTGCCAATCGAACCCTTGCTTCAATAATCCAATGAATATCAGTATGAATACCTTTGATCATCAGTAGTCTCATCCGTTCCAAGCGAGCTTTGTGGACTTTAATCAGAGATTTTTGAGGGTGAGAAGGAAATTACTTGCGAAGATTTGCGAGAGCTTCTTCCATCGTGAAATGACTTTACCTGCAAAAATTAAACACACAAAATAAAACACACCAGATCACAATATACACACAAATTGCATGGGTTGCCTCCCTACGAGCGCTAAGTTTAACATCGTCAGCTAGACATGACTTCTCGAACGTTAAACTAGATCTGAAAGTGTGACACTTTCTTTTTGTCGCTCAAATCATTCTCCCCAGTAGTGCTTGACACGCTTGTTTTTAACCTTGAAAGTTTTGTTGGAGTCGGGATCATGTATCTCAACGGCTCTGTCTGGTAAAACCTTGGTGATCACAAATGGACCTGACCACCATGCTTTTGGCTTCCATGGGAAGAATTTCACCCTTGATTTGTTTAACAGTACCTTCTGCTCTAGTTCCAGTTGTATGCGTACTAACTTCTCATCATGTCTTTTCCTTGCCTTTTCTTTGTACAATTTGGCATCCTCAAAAGACTGATTGTGAAATTCCTCTAATTGGTTAAGCTGATGGAACTTTTTCTTTTATGTTGCTTGTAGTGCAAGAATTGACTTTTTCAGTGCAAAAGACGCTTTATCTTCAAGCTCCACAAGCAATTGATATGTTTTAAGTTTGTCAATAGAACTTTGCATTGCATTGGAGTTCTGAATGGTACCGTGTATCACATCAAGTCTGAAACATTCCTCATTCTTTTCATCATCTGGGAAATTCATGGCCTTGAAAACATTGAATGTTACTTCTTGGTCATGTACCCTCATGGTTAATTCTTCTTTTTGTACATCAATAATGGTTCGACCTGTAGCCAAGAATGGTCTCCCAAGGATGATTGGCACGTCTGCGTCTTCGTCCATATCAATGACAATAAAATCTGCTGGGAAAATGAATTTGTCAACCTTGACCAGCACATCCTCAACTACACCTCTTGGAAATACGAGCGTTCTATCAACAAGTTGTAGAGAGGCTGAAGTGGGCATTGTTTCTCCAATCTGCAGTTTCCTGAAAATAGAAAAAGGCATCAAGTTAACACTTGCACCTAAATCACATAAAGCTTTACCAAAGTTATGTTCTCATATGATGCAAGGAATGGTGAAACTGCCAGGATCTTTCAACTTCGGGGGAAGTTTCCTCTGAATGATGGCACTGCATTCTTCTGTCAATGCTACTGTCTCGTAATCTCCCAATCTCTGTTTTCGTGAAAGAATGTCTTTCATGAATTTTACATAGCTGAGCATTTGTTCCAAGGCTTCTGCAAATGGAATGTTGATGTGAAGCTTTTTGAACACCTCCTGGAAACGAGCAAACTGCTTGTCCAGTTTGTTTTTCTGAAGACGCTGAGGAAAATGTGGAGGTGGAGTGATCTGTTCTTTTTCCTTTGCTTCTTTTTCCTCCATCTGTTACTTTGTTTCTTTTGGAACTTCCTCAGCAGTTGTTTTGGCTCCAACATCTTTGTTGATTTCAGTACCGCTTTTTAACATGATGGCATGACAATGCTCCTTCCCTATGTTCCTTGGATTTGGTTCTGTGTTGCTGGGAAGATTCATTGGCGGTCTGTAACTCTGAGCATTGGCCAGTTGTCCGATTTGATTCTCCAGTGCTTTGATGGAAGCAGATTGGCTCTGAAACATAGCATCGTACTTTTTTAACTGAGTCAGCACTTCTGTTATCCCTGGTTCATTTACCTGCTCATGGACTTTGTTCTGTTGCTGGAATCCAGGTGGTGGATAGTTCTGCTGTTGGAATCCAAGTGGTGGATTGTTCTTTTACCCTTAATTGTTGCTCCATGAAAAATTGGGATGATTCCTCCACTCGGGGTTGTAGGTGTTGGAATATGGATTGTTCCCATGTCTGTTGAAATTGTTGACAAAATTCACCGTCTCTTCAAGTTGGTTCGGCTCTGGTGCTCCTCCATATGGTGGACTTGTGGATCCAGTGGTAAGAGTCTCCATGAATTTGCATATCTGATCCAGCTTGGCGTTGACTGCTGTATTGGCTCCACTTTCATAAATTCCTGTAATTCTTTGGATCATGCTTATTTCTGTTGGCCACAATGAATTGTTGTTGGCCATTTCTTCGATTAGGTCTCAGGCTTGATCTTCCTCTTTTGCCATTAAAGCTCCTCCAGAAGCAGCATCGATTGTGGTTCTCATCAGTCCAGAAAGTCCATTATAGAAGGTTTGGACTTGAACCCATTTTGGAATCTCATGGTGAGGATATTTCCGGAGCAAATATTTGTACCTCTCCCAAGTTTCTTATAGAGTTTCTAAGTCTTGTTATACAAAGGATGTGATATCATTCCTCAGCTTTCCAGTTCTGGCTGGTGGAAAGTACTTTGCAAGAAATTTGGTAGCTAAAATGTTCCAAGTTGTGATGGAACCTGCTGGTAGTGAATGTAGCCAAGCTTTAGCTTTGTCCTTCAAGGAATATGGAAAAACACAGAGTCTCATTGCTTCTTCAGCTTCTCGGTTGTAATTGAAAGTTCTGCAAACTTCCAGGAAGTTGCTGATGTGGGCATTAGGATCTTCAGTTGCATTCCCCCCAAACTGAACTGACTGCTGAATCATCCGAATGCATGTTTTGATGTCACCCGCATTGCTGGTAAGGGAGGAAATACAATACATGAAATGAGATGTCAACCACCGGAATGGTTCTGTCTCGAATGGGGATTGGTGGTGCAACCTCCAAAGGTTCAGGTTCCATGTTGACTAAAGCTTCTTGGCCTTCTCGCATTTCCCTTCTCAAATGTCTGATGGTTCTTTCAATTTCTGGGTCAAGCGGTCGGAGTTCAAAGCTTCTGGTTCATCTCATTAAGTTTCTGAGAACCTGAAACACAAGAAAAAAAACAATAAGTAAAAAGAAATTAGATACAAGTAAAGGTATCTAACCTTAAAACTAATAGTGAAAGATAAATAAGTCCCCGGCAACGGCGCCAAAAACTTGACCGGTGCTTACACACGCGTATAACTGATGAGTGTTATTTATATCACTATTTCCCACTCATCTAACCTAATATTTTATATAGTTTCTTTGGTTTTGTGAACGTTTTGATGTGTTTTGTGTTATTTTACAGATAAATAAAGTTGGGAAAGCATTGGAAGCAATTTGGGGCCAAAACAGTGAAAAAATGATGAAAATGGCATTTTTGTAATTTTTTCGCGTCGAGACGCCAAGACCCTACGCGTCGCGACGCCTAACGTGCGCCAGACATGCTAACGTGCGTCGAAGTACACATGTCAGAATCTGAGAAATTGGACTTGCTAACGTGCGACGTGCCACGTGTCATCATCACAGAAGATCTGCTAAAATGCACCGGCTGCCACGTGTCGAAATCTCATTGGACCAAAGCAAGCGCGTGCCAAGTGGCACTCTCTCATTGGACCGAATATTGGACAAATCACATGTTGCCACGTGTCGACCTCTCATTTGACCAATCCTAAACGCGTGCCACGTGTCAGATTTTCATTGGACCAAAAGCTCAGCCAATCACCGTGTGCCACGTGTCGTCTTCTCATTGCACCACCTTCACCGCGTGACAGGTGTTATCACCAGATTCTACCGACATATCACGCGTTTTCAACCCGTGTGGACCAAAAACGCGTGCCAGCGTCGCTATGCTGGGACCTTTGGCGTCGTGACGCTGGATCCAGAAAATGCCTATAAATTCAGCTCCTCTTCACTTCATTTGGTGTGCTTTCCTTGGGAGCTTTTTCCTGTTTTTAGAGGATTGCATCTAGTTTTTGTAAATATAAATAATATTAATTTATGTATTTTAATTTTCAGTAGTAATAATAATAATAGTTCTTCTTCTTCTCTTTTCTTTTATGTTTTGTAGTTAATTTTCCACTGGGGAAGGGTGAAGCTTTTATTATTTTAATTTAGATTAATCTCCCTTAATTATAATATAGAAATTATAATTCAAATTAAAAAGATTACCGCCTTAATGGCTGGTTTTATTTATTTGACATAAAGTGGCACCGCCTATATGGCCGGTCTTTAGGTGACAGATAATTACCGCCTATATGGCTGGTTTATGGACAAATAATAATACCGCCTTTATGGCTGGTCGGACTTAATTAAAATCTAATTTAATGAGGATACCGCCTTTATGGCTGGTCGGTAATATCACGATTAATTTTTATATTATAATAAGGGAGATGTCTAAATTATAAATAGTAAAAGTGGATCCCCAACCCCAGTATTTTATTTTTATTCTAGGGAAGTGATGAAACACAATACCCACACTTAATAATTGATTTTATTTTTATGGGTAATTCTTTAGTTTGTTTATTGAGTCTTAAGCTTAGTACTTCTTGTTGTCTGATCACCAATAATATTGATATGGTAAACTTAAAATGAACTAGACATAGGGATTTTAGGTTTCAGCCTTAGATTCAATAGCCCACGATCTTACTTGAGGATAAATAACCCTTTAATAGATTTCCTTACAGGATAGACATATACCTGTCGGGCGGGGGTAGCCATAATTGGAACTTAATCTTAATGAATCCAGGTAATGTGGTTGACATAGGAATATGGTTCAATTAGGTTATACTGGGTATTTGCGTCTGACCATCGGAAGAGGCTTTTGCATATCATCGTGTTCCAGGTTAGCAAATTAATTTATTACACATAAATAAGAGAGTCAATTCATCTTTTTAATAATATTGTGTGGAGTCACGACCCTAGATCCTTGAGTCTTTTCTTTTATTTTCCTTAGTATTTTCTTTTGAGTATGTTTTTATTTTATTTTGCAAAACCACATTCAACCAACCAAAAGCAATCAATTCCCTTCTCCATATAATTAGATACCTGTAAATAAATAGATTCAACAATTAATAACAACAGTAGGAATTAGGTCCTCGTGTGATCGATATTTTTATACTATTTGAACGATACGTACGCTTGCGTTATACGTGTGTGTGTGTACGTCGGTCAATAACACAAGCGCACGTATAGTTCAAGTAGTATAAAAAGTATCGATCCCACGAGGACTTAATACATAATCTATTAATTTTATGAGGTCAAATAATTACTAGCATCTAACAGGTTGATTGATTTGGAATGGTGATGATTTTAAATTTTAAAAAAAGTAAATAAAATTGCTCAAAAGTAGGTTTAAGAAAAGTCAATATTAAAAACTATTTAGGGTTGTGATTTCTTCCAATATCATTTTAAAGATGAAGTGATTATTTTATGTTTGTGTAACTTATCGGTTCAATAACCTGGAACACGAAATTATGCGAAAGCCTCTATCGATGGTCAGACGCAAATACCCAGTATAACCCAATTGAACCATATGTCTATGTCAACAAATTACCTGGATTCATTAAGTTTAAGTTCCAATTATGGCTACCCCCGCCCGACATGTATATGTCTATCCTGTATGAAAATCTATTAAAGGGTTATCTATCCTCAAGGAAGATCGTGGGCTATTAAGTCTACGGCTGAAACCTAAAATTCTTTTGTCAAGTTTATTTTAGATTTACCAGATCAATCTTATTAGTGGCCAAATAACAAGACGCATTAAGCTTAAAACTTAATAAGTAAACCTTTAAATTACCCAAACTATAAAATAACCTCTTATAACCCGGTGATATTAAAATTCATCACAACCCCAGATAACTAACTTAGTTACGACACATAACTAGGGCTAGTAAAATAAAAGACATAAAGTAAAAATGCTCAAAAGTAATTGCAGTAAAGTAAAAGCTGAAAAGTAAATTACAATAAAATAAAATGCTAAGGTAAAAGGATCAACTTTTACTATTTACTATTTAGATATCTCCTTTAATATAATATATTAACTTGTGATTATTTTACCAACCGGTCATATAGGCGGTAACCTGATTAAGTCAAATTAAGTCCAACCAGCCATAAAGACGGAACCAAAATAAACCTGCCATATAGGCGGTAAGAAAAATTAATTACCAACCGACCAATCTGGCGGTATCCTTGCTTAGTCAGGTTTAAACCAGTTTAAAATGAATTACCAACCTACAATATAGCGGTATCCTTTTTATGTCAAATTTTAAATAGTGAATATATTATATTAAGGGAGATTAATCTAAATAGGAATAGTAAAAGAATTACATTTCACCCTAGCAGGGGGAAGTTACCTCCTCATGATTGAATAGTAAAAACTGTAAAAAGTAAAGAAAGTAAATTACTATTACTATTACAGAACGTAATTAAAATTTATTACAAATTTAAAAATTAAAACAAACTAGATAAAAAAATCCATATTTATATCAGAGAATTCAGAGAGGAAGGTACATCTGAAACTGAAATTTCGAGCTCAATTTATAGGCCTCAGTAGGGTGTCAGCGTCGTGACGCGCAGCTCGTGTCGCGACGCGCGTGATTGTCGACATGGTAGGTTAAGAGCTCGACACGTGGGATTCTGGATAAGGTGATAAGGTGACACGTGGCAAGGCGGCTGGGAGCTAAATGATTGAGCTGATGTGGCGATGATGTGGCACTGACTGGCGACACATGGCGAAAGGGATTGTCGGCACCATATGATTATGACACGTGGCACGCTGTGATTGGCTGATGATGATGTGGCGATGATGTGGCACGTTGACTCGTTCAACTGGTGATGTGGACGATGACGTGGAGTGACACGTGGTGGCACGTGGCGATGGTGACTGTCGGCACCGTAGGATGATGACACGTGGCACGGCGCATGTTAGCAGATCGGCTATGATGGTGACACGTGGCACTGCACACGTTAGCAAAGTCAAACTTCTCAGATTCTAACTTGTGGACCCGGCGCACGTTAGCATTTTTCGGCGCATGTTAGGCGTCGCGATCCCAAAGGCTTGCGCGTCGCGACGCGGAAAATTACCAAAATACCATTTTGTCCAATTTTCACTGTTTTGGCCCCAAATCACCTTTAGAATGTCCTGAAACTTTATTTATCTACAAAATAGCACAAAACACATCAAAATATTCACAAAACTCAAGAAACCATACAAAATATTAAGTTAAATGAGTGGGGAATAGTGATATAGTTACCACTCATCAGTCTTCATACTGATCAATAATTCGGTATAGTTTGCACTTATCGGTGTAAGACAATAATATTTTATAGCGTTGTAATAACATACCGGCATACCGACCACAACGTAAATATTAGTGACTACTTTCATTTTCCCTATAAATTGAGTCCCTATGTCATTTTTGTTTCCACTTCAACTTTCATATAACTTTCTCTAAGGCATAAACATAGAGTTTTATAAAACCTTCATCATCATATACACTCTAATAATAAAAGCTCACTACATACATCTTCATATCATTTAGAGAGCTTAGAACAATTGGGTTAGCAACTCACAACTTTAATCTTCTTATCTTTTATGAGTGCCTAAGTGTATTGTACTTTAATCTTCCTATCTTATACACTTGTGATTGGGAAATACCTTTTTGAGTAGGTATGTAAAGGTTTAAGAGTGAACCTAAAGATAAAACTCTTGTATAAAGGTTTGGAGTGAACCTATGGGATAAAATTCTTGGTTGCAAGTGAGCCACGAAAAGTCTATGTAAGTTATGGATTCAACTTAGTGGAAATCTTCAAGCATGATTTGAGGGAGTGGACGTAGGCAAAGAGTTGGCCGAACCACTATAAATCACTGGTGTCAATTTCTCTATCCTTTAGCTTTTAATTATCACAAGTTTATTTTTATATTTGCATATTAATTAGAAACTTGCATTTATGAGATATATTATCATTGAGAAAAATTGGCCTAAACTTTATTTGGTAAAACTACTAACTTAGTGGCGTAAAATCGAAAAGATTTATATTTCCGCAAATTCAGGCCATCACCCAATTCACCCCATATTGTGTATAGAGTTGTACTTGTTGTGTGTGCTTATAGGTAATTTCAATTGGTATCAAAGCGAGGGTTTCGTAAAAAATACTTAATCGTCTGAGAATAGATCATGGCTTCAACAAGCTACTCAACAAAACTTACCGAAGGATTTTCAACCTCTAGACCTCTCTTCTACACCGGAATTGATTATAGCTATTGGAAGATAAGGATGTTGAACTATCTTCTAGCCATTGATGTGAGATCCTTCAAGGTGATAAAAATGGTACAAGAATTCTATTGAAGAATGATAGCAATGGTGTGGAGTTTCCAAAGCCACATTTTGAATGAACAGATGAAGATTTCATGGAAGCCTCTTGAAATACTAAGGCACTCAACAACCTTCTTTATGCAATTGATCAGAGTCAAATCGACAAGCTTCCAGAATTTGGAAATGCATACGAGTTGTGAAATTCTTTGGAAATGGTAAATGAGGGCACAAGCCAAGTTAAAGAGTCAAAGATCAACCGGTTCATGTGTGAGTTGGATAGCTTTAAAATGGAAGCTGGTGAAAATGCTGAGCATATGATTTCTAGGTTCACAATGATTGTGAATTAACTTAGTGTTTTTGGGAAAAACATTGACTCTGATGATCAAGTGAAGAAAGTTCTTAGGTCATTCCCTAAAGAGTATATGATTTGCACATCCTCCATAAAGGAATCAAATAATATCAATAATTTAAAATTAGATGATTTAGTGGGAAAATTATTGGAATATGAGATGGAGCTTAAAATGGTTTTAAGGAAATAAGAAGAGGAGAATAAAATGAAAATAACCCTAAAGTCTTTTGTGAGAAAATGAGATGATGCTAGCTCAAGTGATGAAGAAGAAGATAGCAATGATGAGTTGACATATTTGACCAAGAAGTTCAAGAAGTTCCTTAAATCCGAAAAATATAAAGCGAAATCTCGGTTGGATGAGAAGATAGAAGAAAATTGGCCACAGAAGCACAATAAATATGAAGTCATATGTTATGAGTGTGAAAAGTTGAGTCATGTGGTTGCTGATTGCCCAATGAGGAGATTCAAAGAAAAATTCAAGAAAAAGCGATGAAGACAACTTGGAGTGATAGTGACATTATCTCATCCTATGAGGAGTGTGATGAGGGAACAAGAAATCTCACTTTTTATGTTATTGATGATATACTAGAGGAAAATGACAAGGAAAAGGTACATGATTCCCTTGAATATGATGAATTGTTTGATACTTTCAACGAATTGCTTGAATTGTATGATTTGCTTAGGAAGAAGCATAAATTGATTAAAAATGAGCATTCATCACTATTACATAATCATGCATCAATTGTTGAGAAAAATAATATGCATGAAAAAATCGCATGCTTAAAAGATGAAAAACTAAAACTTGAAATAATCATATCTAGCATGCAATCTACCTCACATACATGTGATTGCAAATCTATTATGAATGAAAATTTTATTTGTAGACACTGATTTTCGCTCCAGATCTACAATCGAGATTTCGTGAGGATGGGGCACTAGCGATCCTGCAAAACAAAGATGTAGTGTGAGCGGGAGTACTGCCCACCGGTGTGGTGGGTGCCGGGGGCACTCTGACGCTCAAGTCAGTGAAGGTACTATGGAGTTAGAAGGTGGGAAGTCAAAGGTTGGATACTACCTAGGACTTAGTAGGGTGCCGTGAGGGCGATCAGTCAGAGGTGTGGTGAGCTTGAGGATGTCTCAAAGCTGTGAGTAGGAGAGCTAGAAGTTTTTATTCCCTTTTCTCTTGGAGCCTTGTTCTTTATATATTCATGCTATAGTAACGTGTGTCTTTATTGCCTTTTGATTAATCGTCCGTTTGGATCATGGTAACAGTCAACTTTATGAGGAGCTTTTACTGCGTTATAGGCTGAAACAGATAGGTTGTGAATGACATTTATGAGCCTGGGCGTTATGTGGACTGAAGTAGGGTGAGCCCCGATTATGCTTTGAGCGCGTGACGTCTCATTGGGCCTGGGCTTATGAATCTCTAGGCCTCTATACACTTTAAACATTATGGCTTCCTTTTGAGGTAGAAGCTTGGGCCTGGAGTAAAAGGACAAAATTGCCCCTGGACCAAATTTGGCCCATACAGTTTGTCCCATACTCTCTAAGTCAATGAGTCATTGGCTTGGAGAGTACTTGACGCATGGGTCGCCTGGGACAATGCCATATTATGTTGGTGTATTCGAGCGTTGATGCTGCCTACTGATTGAATGTCAAGTTATGAACTCGACTCTACATGATCCATCATGGATGTATCCACTCTAAAAAACTAAATGAAGGTCAGGGTTATGACCTTGACTTTACAAAAGCCATTGGGGAAGTACCCAGTCGACTAAACCAGATGAAGGTCAGGATATATGTCATACGACATGTGTAATCCATGTCTACAACTTTACTCGACATGAGTCTATGGGGGATGTCCTTGGTCGACTGAACCAGATGGAGGTTTAGGAGTTTTTTTCACATGACATGTGTCGTCTGGACTGTAGGAAGTCCATGTCCTCATTTGACTCCACATGAGTCTATGGGGGATGTCCCCGATCGAGTGAACTAGATGAAGATTCGGGATATAAGTTATACGACATGTGTAGTCCATGTCTACAGCTTGACTCGACATGAGTCTATGGAGGATGTCCCTGGTCGACTGAACTAGATGAAGATTCAGGATATAAGTCATACGACATGTGTCGTCTGGACTGTAGGAAGTCCATGTCCTCATTTGACTCGACATGAGTCTATGGGGGATGTCATCGGTCGACTGAGCTAGATGAAGATTCATGAGGGTCTCCACTCCTCATCCTACATGATCTAAACATGGATCAATGAGTCTTTACTCTACTAGAGCTGATGAAGGTCTATGAGACTATGGTTGAATGGACTTGTCGTATGGACTTGCTGAATGTGTATCAAATTCACTTCTTACTACACTAGACCTAAAGAAGGCCTAAGATACTACAATGGGATGAGCTTGTTGAAGGTTATTACTTATTCACTCTTCTATGATGCTACTACCAAATGGACTTGACTAAAGGACTGTATGAAAGTTCTAGGCCATCATTCCTGTTTCCATTAGACCTGTCATGTCGTCTGAGGAAGAGTTGGCAATTTTACCATGCATCTCTTCTATGATGCTACTGCCAAATGGACTTGACTAAAGGACTGTATGAAAGTTCTAGGCCATCATTCATGTTTCCATTAGACCTGTCATGTCGTCTGAGGAAGAGTTGGCAATTTTACCATGCATCATGGGTCGATAGAGATCCATTTTGCCTTTTGTGCCTAGCACTCATTTATGTCATACTGCGTGGCACATTCGTCTAAAGGCCTAGTTTGCACACTGGTCTCGTTGAGTGGCGCATTTATATGCTACCAAGCCTTCATATAATTCTCGTCGAGTGGCACACATACACCGCCAAAGCCTTCATATTATTCTCGTCGAGTGGCATTTCTGCATGAGGCATAGCTTTGGACGCATCTTGTCAAACAAAATCCCAAGGCAAACACTAGAGCAGGCCTAGTATATGAACCCAATCTTCTCTGTTCTCATCGGTGGGGTACTTCCATTTGGAGCTGTTTTCATCGAAATCTTCTTCATCCTCGTCTCAATTTGGCTGAACCAGTTCTACTACAACTTCAAATTCCTCTTCCTGGTCTTTACCATTCTCATCGTCACCTCATATCAAGCTCTTCCGCTCTATACCTCTTCTTGTACGCGACATTCTACTACTTCACAAAGCTCGTAATCACCAAGCTGGTTTCTAGAGTACTCTACTTTGATTACATGTCGATTGCTTCATATACATTTTCTGTTTTAATTGGCACCAGTGAGGATCAATCGAGTGATTTGATGAAACTGGAAGAATGGGCGTTTGATTGGGCGATGTGGGTTTGTAGTCTTTGGATGAGCGATGTGAGATTTATTACTCCCATTTGCCAATTCGTTGATGGCGTATCCGACATTGTCGGCTGTAAGATTTCACGTTGCTGGGTTCATACGAGTCGATTGGACCTGGGTTTCGTAGACCGATGACGAGTTTGAGCTTCGCCATTGATCCATCTTTGAAGGCAATGCCATGGCATGTGCGGGTTCTATGCTTCTCGATTTTGGCTTGCATCTCATTCGACATGACGTCGTTAAGCAAATTCTACTCGAAGTTGACCAGATATTCCTCACTACCTGCCCTGCTTACCCCATTCATTACAAGTTCAATCTTTTATGTTTTCCTTGTCGAACGGCGTTTTTGTCTGATGCCAAATCTCTATAGGCACGTTGTCGAATGGGATTGCTAACCTTTGATGGGTCTGCCTTGTCGTGTGGCATTTCAGTCTCTGCTTCGATCCGCCATCCACGCGAACACTGAAGACTTGTGTGGTGAAGAAGACTCAGAAGGAGGTCATCAGGTCACTGCTAAGCTTCTTATACCATCTGTTCCTGACATACCGACGCCTCACTGATAAAGATGAATTTGTTGTCTTGGCCACAGATGGGGTAAGGGAATGCTTTTCTGAATGTAATCAGCTTGCCCTCTAGATTTTTATTTTTGTATCATTTTAAAGTTTGCTTCAATTTCCTTCCATAGACTTGGGATGTTTTCTCAAATAAAGAAGTGGTAGACATTGTAGCTTCAGCCCCAGCACGTTCCTCTGCAACTCGATCCCATGTTGAGTCTGCAATTCGAACTTGGAGATACAAGTATCCAACTTCCAAAGTGATGACTGTGCTGCGGTATGCCTGTTCGTTGACTCCAGCACGAATGGCATCTCCACTTCCAGTTCCTAGCCCAAAGAGCAGTTAGCTTCAGTGGATGAAGCTCATTTTGGCTTGGGAAAAGATGACGATCCCTCTGCCCAACCAGCCTACCCCGGTCAGGCACTGTCTGAACTGTCAGTAATGAAGAGATACACCATGAAGAAAATGACGATGACACTTCGAAGCTAGACGAATCAAATATAGATTGGCCCGCACTTGAAGGAGGGTCTCGAGTGAATACCCCCATTGACTCTGCCTAGGTTCACACCTGGGAAAGATGATAAGAAGGGTGTTGGAGCTCGGAAATGACAACAAGGAGATTATGATGAGTCCTTGAGCAAAAACCAAATTCAAAGCAGGCCCACAACATAGCCGACAGGTCACCGAATAAAAAGCTAATTCAAAACAAGCCCTGAGTCTGCCCACTATGAAATCGCGTCCATCAAGCTACAAAACCAGCCCACACTCATAGGTCATGAGTCATTTTTGCTTCACAAAGCACTCTCTCTATCGTGTAGTCTGGAGGATATGATGTCGTGTGGGACAATATCCTCATGACGTGCATCTATGCAATGTTGATTGAAATCTTTATATAGCTCAATCTACCTATCTATCGTTCGAATGGGTCTTCAGCCAGTGGTCAATCATTCCTTCATGTCTGGTCGATTGGAACCTTAGCCTCTAGCTAAGACTTCGTTCTTATCGTGTCGAGTGAAATTTCTTCTTACTCTAGCTTGAACTTCTTCTTTGCGGAATGAAACTCCAGCCATGTAGCTAGGATTTCTTCCTTCTCATGTCAAATGAGATCTTGAACAAGAATTGAGCCTCATATATGGAGGGTCGAGTGGAATCTTTAGCAAGTGTCAAGCTGGTAAGGTTTACCGAGATCAAATGATAGGATTGTTGGGGTGACCCGTAGCCTCGGGCCTTTGGGAGGTTGAAGATATGTGCTTCTATGTTTGTAATCATTCTTGGAGGATGACTAATTAAGTGATCACGAGATCTAGTGTTTTCTCATTGCATGACACCATACGGGTGGGGGTGTTTGGAAGGATGGTAGATGGAGAAATCTTTGCATGCCATGAATCGCTAGGGCCCCACGGTGGGCGCCAAACTGTAGACGCTGATTTTCGCTCCAGATCTACAATCGAGATTTCGTGAGGATGAGGCACTGGCGATCCTGCAAAACAAAGATGTAGTGTGAGCGGGAGTACTGCCCACCGGTGTGGTGGGTGCCGGGGGCACTCCGACGGTCAAGTCAGTGAAGGAACTATGGAGTTAGAAGGTGGGAAGTCAAAGGTTGGATACTGCCTAGGACTTAGTAGGGTGCCGTGAGGGCGATCAGTCGGAGGTGTGGTGAGCTTGAGGATGTCTCAAAGCTGTGAGTAGGAGAGCTAGAAGTTTTTATTCCCTTTCATCTTGGAGTCTTGTTCCTTATATATTCATGCTATAGTAACGTGTGCCTTTATTACCTTTTGATTAATCGTCCGTTTGGATAATGGTAACAGTCAACTTTATGAGGAGCTTTTACTGCATTGTAAGCTGGAACGGATGGGTTGTGAATGACATTTATGAGCATGGGCGTTATGTGGACTGAAGTAGGGTGAGCCCCGATTATGCTTTGAGCGCGTGACGTCTCATTGGGCCTGGGCTTATGAATCTCTAGGCCTCTATACACTTTAAACATTGGGGCTTCCTTTTGAGGTAGAAGCTTGGGCCAGGAGTAAAAGGACGAAATTGCCCCTGGACCTGGTTCAGTTGACCGGGGACATCCCTCATAGACTCATGTCGAGTCAAGCTGTAGACATGGACTACACATGTCGTATGACATATATCCTGACCTTCATCTGGTTTAGTCGACTGGGTACTTCCCCAATGGCTTTTGTAGAGTCAAGGTCATAACCCTGACCTTAATTTAGTTTTTTAGAGTGGATACATCCACGATGGATCATGTAGAGTCGAGTTCATAACTTGACATTCAATCAGTAGGCAGCATCAACGCTCGAATACACCAACATAATATGGCATTGTCCCAGGCGACCCATGCGTCAAGTACTCTCCAAGCCAATGACTCATTGACTTAGAGAGTATGGGACAAACTGTATGGGCCAAATTTGGTCCAGGGGCAATCTCATCCTTTTACTCCAGGCCCAAGCTTCTACCTCAAAAGGAAGCCCTAATGTTTAAAGTGTATAGAGGCCTAGAGATTCATAAGCCCAGGCCCAATGAGACGTCACGCACTCAAAGCATAATCGGGGCTCACCCTACTTCAGTCCACATAACGCCCAGGCTCATAAATGTCATTCACAACCCATCCGTTTCAGCCTACAACGCAGTAAAAGCTCCTCATAAAGTTGACTGTTACCATGATCCAAACGGACGATTAATCAAAAGGCAATAAAGGCACACGTTACTATAGCATGAATATATAAGGAACAAGGCTCCAAGAGGAAAGGGAATAAAAACTTCTAGCTCTCCTACTCACAACTTTGAGACATCCTCAAGCTCACCACACCTCCGACTGATCGCCCTCACGACACCCTACTAAATCCTAGGTAGTATCCAACCTTTGACTTCCCACCTTCTAAATCCATAGTACCTTCACTGACTTGAGCGTCGGAGTGCCTCCGGCACCCACCACACCGGTGGGCAGTACTCACGCTCACACTACATCTTTTTTTTGCAGGATCGCCACTGCCTCATCCTCACGAAATCTCGATTGTAGATCTGGAGCGAAAATCAGCGTCTACATTATTTTGAATAAAAAGATTATAGATTTACATAACATTATTACAAAATTTACTTTGGGAGAGAAAATTTTAATATGTTTATTGAATCCCAAATATGTGCTTTTAAAATAGAATAATTAGGATATAGACCATATATCAAAAGAAAATTTTTGAAGAATTATTTTATAAAGGCATCTAATTCTCATTCACATATCACTTTTGATGAAAATGTCACATGTCATGCATGCAATATGAAAGGACATAAAATATTTGAGTCCATGAATAAAAATGTGAATGTGAATACATGGGTTCCCCAAGGAAAAAAAATTAACCCCCATGGATCCTAAAAGGTTTGGGTACCAAAATGTATTTAAATGATTTTGTAGGGTAAGTTTTGGGAATGCTATTAATGAGAAATGCAAATTGATCCCAAAGACTTGACAAAAATAAAGAAAGGGCTCAAAATAAGAAGAATATCAAAACTCTACCTAAAAATGAATGGATTTGATGATTGGTGGATTTGTCACTTGGTGACAACGGTAATAGGTAAAATCCATATTTACAGAAATATTGGTACCGTTTCCTTCAACATATATATGTATGTTTTTTGATATGAATCGGACTTATTTGTGAAGCATACTAGTGATTAGGCAATTTGAATTTAATTTGGTATCATTCTATGCTTAATCATATTTTTAAATATCATTTAATATTAATTGGTATCATATATGATTTATTGATTTATATGATATATGTGATCCTTTTGAGTTTTTAGCATTGAACATACATTGACATTTCTCTTCATTGGTTGAAAATGAAATGCATGGATATTGGCTTAATTTGAGTGATTTTGATGATTCTTGCATAAATTTTACATTGTATAGCAAAATGGGATCATATATGCAAAGTGTGCATGTTTATGAACTTTAATATGTTTTGTACACATTTTGATTTGGTATCTCATAGAACTTAATTCTTACTTCTCCATCTTTTTTTGATAATGTCAAGGGGAAATAAATCATAGGAATGAGATTAAAACTTGTATACCATCACCCTTGTATTATGGGGGGAGCAAATTTATACTAATGTATTTGTCTAAGTTTTTATAGAGTTATATTGAAGACAATCACATATTGAGGGGGGGCTAATGTTGAAGAGGAGCATAATCGTCAACAAATTTGAAACTCTCAAATCTCACAAGTTTTAAAGGTTGCCATCATCAAAAGAGATTGTTAGCGATATATTCTCAAAATGGATTTTGATGATGCAACACTAGAAGACTTCGACGCGCATTAGCGGACATTACAAAAAGATGTTGAAGATCAATGGATGTAAAGATTCAAGAGCTTAAATGAAGAATATCTTGTGTGGTCTTAGCTTACGGCTCTCTTTATAAAGTGAGTTGTTAATTTAAGTCTCTAAACTCATAAGACACATTCACATTCATAAAGATGCATTAAGGTCTTGTGCAAAATGGTTTTAACTTTCGAATCCTGAGTTTTTGGCATTGAGACCGGCATACCAATCCCCATCACCGGCATACTGGTGCCTCTGTTATGTTCTGAGCAGTTTTACATCTCCCTTGAAATTGGGCTACTCCATACTGATCACTCTGGGGTTTGCAAAATTATTGGAACTAGTCTAGAGCATACCAGCATTTATATCGGTCAACCTTCTTATTTTACATGCTCTCGGAAATCGGCATGATCCATACCGGTCAATAATTTGATCATGTTTATGTTTATCAGTGTCAAACAGTAATATTTTATAGTCGTTGTAATGGCAGCCGGCATACCAGCCTCTGCAGACCGACATACCGGTCTCAGCGTAAATATTAGTGACCGCTTTCATTTTCTCTATAAATTAAGTCCCTATTTCATTTTTGTTTCCTCTTCAACCTTCATATAAATTTCTCTGAGGTAAAGACATAGAGTTTTATGAAACCTTCATCATCATATTCACTCTCATAATCAAAGTTCACTACATACATCTTCATATCATTTAGAGAGCTTATAATACTTAGGTTAGTAACTCACAACTTTAATCTTCTTATCTTTTATGATTGCTCAAGTGTGTTGTACTTTAATCTTTATAGCTTATACACTTGTGATTGTGAAATCCTTTTGTGATTGGGCATACTCAAAAGGGTTATTTGTAAAAGGTTTGTGAGTGAGCATATGAACATAACTCATTGTAAAGGTTTAATAGTGAATCTAGGGATAAAACTATTATATAAAGGTTTGGAGTGAACCTATGGGACAAAACTATTGGTTGCGAGTGAGTCATAAAAAACTCGGTGTAAGTTATGTATTCAACTTAGTGGAAATCTTCAAGCGTGGCTCGAGGGAGTGGACGTAGGCAAAGAGTTAGCCGAACCACTAAAAATCACCGGTGTCAATTTCTCTCTCCTTTAACTTTTAATTATCGCAAGTTTATTTTGTATTTGCATAATACTTATAAAGTTGCATTTAGGCGATATATTGTCATTGACAAATTATATCGACATTACTTAATTTTCAAGCTTGAGCTCTCTAAATTATCACTCAGATAATTACCTTAAAAATTGTCTCATCTCCCATTAACACAAAGTAATAGAGGTGATTTCCTCGTGTGAGAGGGCCAATCATTCATTTGTCTGACATACTTCACATATTAACTTATAGTATATTTGTTTAAGCATGTATCAACCTAGTAACATGTAAGATAAAATCATTCATATATACATTGTCTAGACGACTGCTTAAGACCATATATAGACTTTAAAAGTCTACATACTTTCTCATTTTCATTTTCTTTTATGAAACCTACTGGTTGTTCCATGTAGATTTCTTCGTCAAGTTCTCCATTGAGAAAAACAGTCTTTACATCTATGTAATGTAATTCTATATCCATGCTCGCCACTATAACAAGAATCAAGTGAATTGAGGTAAATCTTACAATAAGTGAAATAATCTCTTCGTAGTCAATTTCTTCCTATTGTGTATACTTTTTTGCTACAAGTCGTACTTTCTATCTTTCGATATTGCCGTCAGCATTACGTTTTATTTTAAGAACTCATTTGTTCTTGATAGCTTTGTGTCATTTGGGTAGATCAACCCGTTCCCAAACTTGTTGGACCTCATTGACTCCATTTTTTCTTCCATTGCTTTCATCTATTTTTCCTTAGCATGACACTGAATAACCTCTTTTAAGTTTCTAGGCTCTTCATCCACTTGAGGGAGAATCATAAAGGTCTCTCATTCGATATCGAAACAACATTGAGGAAGTCTTATATGATTACTACGCCGTAATTGGGATTCTGATTATGAAACTAATTCCTCACTTTCCATATTATTCCTATTTGGATCATGCACATTACTCCCACTTGGATTATGTACATGACTCTCATTCGGATTATGTACATCACTCTCATTCGGATCACGTAAATGAGACTCATATGAAACTAATTCATCATTTTGAGATTCATATGAAACTGATTCATTATATTTTCTTAAATTTCTCCCATCAACATCACTCTCACTTGAATTAGGTAAACTTGAGTGTTCACCAATCATGGGATTCATGTGATCCTGAGTTTCATACAGAGATAAATTTTTACCTATTTCTCTATGCTTAAAGAAATCATTTTCTAAAAATATGATATCTTGTGATTCAAATTCTGTCACGCCTCCTCTTTCATAGTCACCTATGCAAACATACTATTTTGATTGTTCAGAATATCTTATGAATATACATTTTTTTTCCACTCATGCCTAATTTTCCATGTTCGTGAAAACACACATAGACATAGACCGCACAACCCCAAGGTTTAAAGATTTGGATTGCGACCGATTTTGAAGGCATTCGATTAAGTATATATGTGACATTCAACAATGCATTACCCCAATAGATTATAGGAAAATTTTCTTGTGTCATCATAGACCTAACCATTTCAAGAAGAGTTCTATTTCTTCTTTTCGCAACACCATTTTGTTGAGGAGTAGTAGGAATAGTCAACTGATGAGTAATTTCTTTTTCATCATATAACTCTCTAAACTGATCAGATAAGTACTCACGACCACGGTCAGTGCATAGCGCTTTAATTTTCTTGTCTAATTGATTTTCCGTTAAATTCATAAATTTCTTAAAACATTCTAATGCTTCAGATTTATGAGCAATCAAATAGACATAATTAAAGCGTGTGAAATCATCTATGAATGTGATGAAATAAGATGCTTCATGTCTTGCTCTGATATTCATTGGACCACAGATATCTGAATGGATTAATTATAATGGGTATTGTACTCTAGTTTATTTTCCAAATGGTTTTCTCATAGTTTTTCCAGCCAAATAATATTCACAAGTTGACAAATCTACATTCTCTATGTTTCCCAGAAAGTCTTCTTTGGATAATCTGATCATTCTTTGTTGGCCAATGTGGCCAAGTCTAGCATGCCAAATATTTACATCACTATCATTACTGACAGACAAAGTAACAAAAAAAAACTAGAATTTTGATTAAAACATTCAACATTTAATACAATAAAATCGTCCAGAAAATAATCAGAACCATAATGTATTGTACTTAAGTATAAATCAAGACCAAATTTATGTAAGTTTAACTTAAAACCTAAATTAACCAAAACCCACACAGAAACTAAATTTCGTTGAATTTGTGGAGCAAACAATACATCATGTATGAGTAAAGCTTTCCCGCCATGTATGACTAACTTGCATGTACCCATTCATTTGACTTCAACTCGTGAGTTGTTACCGACGTATATACACTTCACCCCAGGTGAAATTCATCGAAATTCCACAAAGGCATCTCTATACCTTCGCTACATGGTCTGTGGCTGCTGAATGTACAGTCCACAAAGGATTAGATTAAGTTAGAAAGATTGAACTCGAAACACATATTTTATTTACATATATACTAAAGGTATTCACCTTTTTAGGCTTGGTGCAGACACGAGCAAAATGATCATTCTTGCCACAGTTAAAACATTTAACATTTGCCATGTTTTTCTTTTTGGTAGGACGTTTTCATTTCCCATGTTGGTTAATTTTCTTTTTTTTTTCCTAACTTGGAAGAATATTGTTCTTTTCCGAACTGGAACCCACCACCATGAATTTTCTTTTCTTCCTGAAACCCTCAAGTATGTTATTTTCTGTCATATACACATCAGTATTTGTCATCGCGACCGCGAGGGCGATCGCTCTTTAATTCTAGGTTGTGTTTAGCATCATCAAAAGTTTTGATGCTTTCATTATGGTTCAAATTCATTTTCATATGCTCCCAGTTATTTGTAAGAGAACGAATGACCGCTTGGACTTTCTATTCATCTGAAAGAACATGACCAACATTTTCCAGTTCAGTAATCATGTTTGACATTTGCTTCAAGTGTTTTGACATAGAGAACTAATGTCGTTTCTTGTATGTGTAAAACTTGATTGTGAGTGGGCTAAGTTTAGTTATCGATATTCTACCAAAATTTTCGACTAGTGTGGACCATATGTCCTTAGCCATGTCATACTTCATGGACTCTTTCATGAGGTCATTATCCATGCTGCTTAGCAATATAATGCGAGCAATGAAGTTCTTTTTCTTCCACACCTCATAGGCCTCTCGGTCTTGCCTGTGTTGTGATGTGGTGCCCTGTTCAGGTTCATCCATGCTCATTTTCAGGGTTTCAATAACCTCTTATTATTCTAGCACATATTGGATTTTCATACTCCAAATTTCATAATTATTGTCATTCGGTTTTTCACCCTTGTTGAGTTCAGCGATAATATTCTTTGTTGCGGCAGCCATTTCAAAAACATAAAGTTTTCTACAGACATTCATACACAATTGTTAATACATTTGTTTTATTTTATCATGAAACAAATTATGTTTAATAAAAATTTTCCAATGGGTTTAGAGTCAAAAGACTACTATATGTCCAATCATCATCCATTGACCCAATGTGAAAATATTATCAACATAATCAATCATGTAAAATCATTTTCAAAAATATTACTTCAATTTTTTAGAACTTTTAATCATGTGACAACTAATAGACATGACACTTCATAATTTAATTACATAAATTAAATTTAACAAAATAATATCCATTCATAAAAATATGAAAGCAATATTTACATGTCGTGGAATAACAAATAATTACACATAACAATACAAGAATATTTTTAATATTTAACAATAATAATTTTTCCAATTTTAGAGTCCCAACTCATATATGTTTTGGGATACGAATCCTCAAACTCTTTGGGTAACTCGTAATTGATATTGGACAACCACATAAATCCTATAACAAATTTAGGATCATTGCAATGATTTCGAGACAACAAAAGAAAAATCGTATTTTTTATTTTATGTCTGATATACTCAATTACCAACCTCTCAATAGCTTTATTATAATGAACATGTAGTTTTTCTATACGTTTTACTGATTTCCAAATATCAATGAGTCATATTTTTCATATCTCAGGGAGAGTGTTTATTAGCATTCTGAATCTATTGGGCTGTCCTAACCAATTATCTTCCCAGATCGACTCTTGTAACATGTTATTGAAGGTGCTGATATATGAAATCATATCATCACTTTCACTCATCTGATATATATCCATTTCTAACAACATGCCTATTAGTCTTTCTCTGTCTGCGGATGTCGTAATCATTCTTGCAGTTCTCCGAACTATTGCCATGATTTTTCTTTAATAAATATAAGAAAAAATCAATATAATGAAAACACAAAGTTACATTGGCTAAAATAAACATCACAAAGATATTCATTAAATTACATAAACCCAAAGTTTATATGATAAAACAAATTCATCATGGCCGATTAAATACTATGCAAAAAGGATTAGACATTCAATCATGACTGATTCGAATTACCGAAGAAAATCGAAGTCGACACGCATCGTCACGCTCCACCAGGAACGTCGCACGCCCCTCCACGCGCCTTCCACGCGCATCATGCGTCCTCACGCGATGCACTTGAGTGTGCATGTCACACACCGCAGACGACATTTCTTCTGTTTTTTTCGTGAATGTACGACATGTCGTTTTGAAATTTGAAGAAATCGACATATTAGTTTCTACTTTCAACCGACTTGTCATCTAATTAAACTACATGGATACGACTTGTCGTTTGTTAATGGTAGACGACATGTCGTCTGATATTCTAATACGCGAATGACATATCGTTTGTCTTATGATGGTGTTTTTCTGGAAAAATCAAGTTCGACTAAGAAACTTCTGGGGTTCATATCTTTCTCAACTTTAATCCAAATTAAGCAAATGATATACCGAAGATCACATGTCCTAGTTTTCAAAACACCTTATAAAACGTCATTATCAATTTTGTACAATAAGATATTAAGGCCCAAATTTGAAAGAAAATCTTTTTTGTAAAATTAAAAACAGAATTATTTTCTTCATTTTTCATCCATGATCATGCATTTTTTTGTGCAATCTTACTATAATACATGTATTAAAGCTCTGATACCAATGTTGGGAAAAATCATCTCTAATATTTTCATAGAACAAATCCATAATGGTCCACTTAAGATCTAATCATACATGTATTACTAGTACTAAATTTATTCACAAACATATTGAAATATATCTAAATATTTCACAACACAATTACATACCTTACTTCTTGTAAAGATGCATTTAATCAAACTTAATTAATTGCTTATATTAATGAGAAAATGCTCATATTTATAGGAGGGGAAATCAAGTTACTATACCATCACGTACATGGCTTCCTATTCACTCACATGTACTTGAAAGCAAGCATTAATCACATACATTTGAATGTTTTTATTATTATTTAATCACATGCATTTGGTAGCTTAATAACTTCCTAAATCTCCTCCAAAAATATTATTATCATGGGTGTACCACATGTTCCCCATTAACATTTTCTAGATTAATATTTTTATAATGATTATGTTGATTTTCTAACAATATTCAATACTGGTCGTGCTTTATTAAGCAAGAATCTGATAAATAACTTATTCAGTTGCCCAATTGATGATATGTTAAAAGTAAATGCATAAGGAATCTTTAAAAAAGACACCAAATCTTTGATATTTAGAATCCTTATCATCTCAAAGCACACCTATAGGAAAGTTATGTCAATTTGGCTCCTTTATCAAGTGGATTCTCTTAGAACTTAGAACAATATGTTTTGTTTGCCCATCTTAATTTGAAGTTCACACCCATACATAAAGACCAAGAATCTGCGAGTTCTAAAGAGTTGGAACAACAGTTTCCATAAAGTACATGCTCCAATTGAGGACCACAATTAGAGGGTATCTTTTAATAAATAGAAAATTAATAATGGGTTTGCTTATCTTAGCTGATTGAATGTTCCAAAAGATAAGATTGGGACTATCTTTAGGTCATGTAGCAACTAATCAGATCGAAGTATAATATCTTATATACTTTGGTAATATATGTCACAAAAATGAAAGATACACCCAATTAGACATTAAAATTTGATTTTTCTAATCTTTTTTCAATTTTTTTTCTTATATTGTGTGTTTTTGGGTGAGTTATATCAGAGATGATTATTATAGCTATTTGCCTCAAGACCAAACATGGAAATATAAAGCTAATATTGGTTAATTTTGTTCTCCGAGTTTAATTTGTAAGACTTGTAAGGTTGGTTATGCCTGAAGTAACATGTCTCTTTGGTTTGGTTCTGATTATTTGCTTGGATGGATACCACAAGACTTTTGTGACTCGCTTGAATTATGCCCAAAGTAACATGCATGTTGCTTTGGGTTGGTTCTGATTATTTGCGTGGATTGATACCACAAGACTTTTGCGACTTGATTCTTAATCCAAGCAACAACAGCTGTAAAAACGGGTAGTGTGGCATTTCTTATCAGTTTTTAGGCACATGGCGCGCCTGATTATTACTTGGCTGATTTGTATGTCCGACCAACTAATAGAATCATGACGTATGCACAGTCGCGTAATCAGAAAATCAAGTTAATGGAGGCAAAGTTATGAAAAATAAATATAAATAAAATAATTTATAAAATAATTATATTTATATTGATATGTGAATATTTTATACATAACAATCATACACGACGTGGTTTAGTAAAAGAATCAATATAAATATACCAATAAATTAGAAGTTCAATAATTCAACTCAAGTATAAACATGGTTATTTTTATTTTTATTTAAATGGAATGGAATCGTTTTTCGTTTGCAAATGGAAAAATTCGTAAATGAGTGGATTTAAAATGAAAAGTAGTCAATTATCTATACACATACAAATTAAATATAATGATCCAAATAAATTCATGGTTATTATTTATTTTAGACATGTATAAGAATAGGATTGATGCAAAAATGTGTTGAAATTTTTTTAACTAATTTGGGCTTGGACCTATATATTATGTTAAAAAATATAATTTAAAAAATTAATTAATAATATATTTATGGGTATTGTTTAATTGTTTCTATTTTCTAATATATACTGTTGACAGCTGGTTTTCGTCTCAGGGACAATAATGGAATATTGTTCCCGGGATTAACCTTCCTTCAGTAGTGAATTTGTTTGGTTATGGGAAACCAAAAGCAAACTTTGATAGAAGGAGAAGAGCACGCAAATTGACACAGGGAGTTAACGTGGTTCGGAGAATTGAATCCAACCTACGTCCACGGGCACAAAACGGATGGGTGTTTTATTACTGAAATATGATCGGCCGACCTGTTTTGTGGTCGGTCAGTGTGAAGACCGAGCTGTTTTACAAAAGGAATTTACAAAAGGCTCTCTCCGCACAAAATTAAAAAGAGAAAAACTCGTCCACCTTCTCCTACGAGACTACCATCTCTTATATACTAAGAATGAGGCGGTAAGATGAGGCGGTTGTTGTTCATTTCTTGCAGAATCCTCCATGTGACACTTGACTCATTTATTAAGTTCTCTGCCCAAGGTCTCCCATTGCCGAAAGTAAGCTTGCCCTCTGACATCTCATCACATCAATCTAATTTTCTACTGCCACACGTATTTATTGATGATGACAGCCTGGTGGGTGTTTCCGGGAGATGACACGTGTAAAGGGAAATCATAATCTCGAGGCTTCTGTCGGTTGCTAAGTGGTCGGCCTAATAATCTGCAGAGCCCACCGAACCATTTCCGTTCTGTCTTGAACTGCCTGAGCCCTTCAACTTACTAAAAAGGGAGCAGAATAGGTTCGAACCGAGCTGACGAGCTGATGTGGTCGGTTTTATGGAAACTGCATCAAAGCACATATTATGGTCGGTCTCATCTGAGAGATTGCGTCTGGACTCCTGCTGAGTCGAGAAGTGGTTAATACTTTTTGAACATCGGCCAATGGGGAAATTTCACCTCTGTCACTGGCTTACAATGCTTGATTTATGTACTGATCTTTACCATCAACATCTATCCCATAGTTCTTGGTATCAACGAGTTTGTGAGTTGATGCCGAGAACTATTATAAGTATGATGTATTGTCGCCCTGTTGGTGGTCGCTTCTGGAATTTTTAGAGCAAACCATTTCCCGTATTGACTTTAGCCAAGTTCTCTCTTGTCATTCTCAAGTGTCCATGTTTTTAGTTTTTGATAAGTTTGCTGCTCGAGTTTCCTGTTTTTGTTCTTCGAAGTATCTGCAACTGAAGCTAAATGATCTTTTCTGCCGAGCCCGAGCTAGAGGTCCTGACTCCTGATGATGACCCTGAGGTGTTTGTTTTGTAATAGACAATAATCCCGTGCTTTTGTGAGATCATCTGAAACCTTCTTTCACTTGCTTATCTCTGACCGTTCTGCCTGGTAACTCCGTGTGATCTCTTCTCTTGTCCCCTTTGAACTTGGCCACATTTGAACCTGGTCATAAGACGAACATTTTGCCTCTGAGCTGATGACGAATCCACTTGGTGGGACGTAATCTGACTTCATGCTGAGAGGAAATATCTGGTTCCGGAGGAATGCTACATCTCCAAAAAATTCTGACTCGGTAGGATTCACCCCAAACCCGAGCTGAAAGAAAGCACTTGGATCTGGGGGAATGTTACATCTCCAGTTCAAAGAATCAGACTCGGTGGGATTCACCCCAAACCCGAGCTGAGCAAGGTATTTGGATATGGGGGAATGTTACATCCTCAGTTCAAATAATCAGACTCGGTGGGATTCACCCCAAACTCGAGCTGAATAACTACATGGCCTCGGAGGAACGAAATCCAGCCCCGAGCCGAATAACTACATGGCCTCGACGGAATGAAATTCAGCCACGAGCCGAATAACTTACCAAGACTTACACGGAAGGGAAGCAAATCAACCTTCGAGGCTCTGCTAACTCTGGCGCGGGCGTCCCCTTGCCAGACCAACGGAAATAAAAAAACAAAGATTTTGAACAAAATTGGTAAAAGGTGGGGGTGACTTAGCACATACCCCAAATGAAAAAGTTTCACAAGTGTAGATAATAACTCGGATGCCTCAAGACAGCGTCATATCCGAGGTCTCCAAAACATAATTTCTAATCTTTCAAATGCCTCGGCGGAATGAATCCAGCCCCGAGCCGAATAACCATGAAGCCTCGGCGGAACAAATCCAACCCGAGCCGATGGCACACAGAGGCCTCGGCGGAACGAATCCAGCCCCGAGCCTAAACACCATGAAGCCTCGGCAGAACGAATCAAGCCCCGAGCCGATGGCACACAGAGGCCTCGGCGGAACGAATCAAGCCCCGAGCCTAAACACCATGAAGCCTCGGCGGAATGAATCTAACCCCAACCGATGGCACACAGATGCAAGCCATGGGGTAGTTACGCTCCGGCCTCGGGAGTCTAATACTGCCACGAGGGGTTCACGCGCTCCCTCATGCACTTCACCTCTTGAAGTAACTCAGATCCACTTAAAATGAAAGGAGCCAGGTTGGCGCACTTTACCCGGGGGTTTGATAATGACACCAGTGTTCGGCGTGCCACGGGTTTGGTGCCCTTTCTGACCTCAAATCATTACCTTCGCATCGAGCATGCCAAAGAAAATAATGAAGACAACTTTCACGTTTAATTAACAAACAAGCGAGATGTGCAAGTTTCTTAAAAAAAATGAGAGTTTTATTCATATTTAAAGGACATAATGCCCTTCTTACAACTCTTTGTGGGACATTTTTATAGAGGCTTTTACATTTGCTTTCTTCTGCTTCATGTTTTGCGGTCCAACCGCGTCTTCTAATCCGATCTTTGAAGACTCCCGATGCGTATGCCATAGTTGTAAACTTCACACTCGAGCTGGCTCCTGCATCAGGTGCTCCGTTGGAATCCTTCGATCTGAACTTGATCCCAAGGTTTCCGAGCTGGATCACAGGGTCTGCCGAACCAGGCACTCCATCGATGCTCCTTCAACAATGCATTTCTCTGGTGCCTGGTACCTCCCGATCGACCATGGGCTTCCGGGTGAGGTCGTCAGTCTTCACTTTGCGTGGTTTTCCCGAATACTTTTCGCTTCATTTCCTCTCATTCGGGGAAGACCACCACACCAATTGAGAACTGGACCGATTGATGTCCCCCCTCGCCTTTGGCTGACTAGCTCCCTGATCAATCCTCCAGCACAAGTAACTTGCGAGGCTGGCGATTGGTAGTCTGGGAAGCGTAGTTCCTTCCTACTGAGGAGCATGGTCAGCCATCGCCAACGGATGTAACCCATTCTCGTCGTTACATTTCATTCAACAATTCACCCCGGATGGGTGTCCGTTGGCCAGTATTTTTACATTTAATTCCAAAATTCAACAAGAAAAGATTTTTATCCATACGGACCCTTTCTTCCTCCCGTTCTGGCTTGCTTCTTCCCATTTATTTCCCCTCCCGTCCATTCTGATGTTGAGCTACTTGTGCAAACCACGGCTTTCACCTTCTACCATCATCTTACAACGCGAGTTGCTTCTTGTTCTTTCCCCACAGACGGCGCCAACTGTTGACGGCTGGTTTTCGTCTCAGGGACAATAACATAATATTATTCCCGGGATTAACCTTCATTCAGCAGTGAATTTGTTTGGTTATGGGAAACTAAAAGAAAACTTTGATAGAATGAGAAGAGCACGCAGATTGACACAGGGAGTTAACGTGGTTCGGCGGATTGAATCCAACCTACTTCTACGGGAACAAAATGGATGGGTGTTTTATTACTGAAATATGCTCGGCCGACCTGTTTTGTGGTCGGTCAGTGTGAAGACCAAGCTGTTCAACAAAAGGAATTTACAAAAGGCTCTCTCCGCACAAAATTATGAATAGACAAACTCGTCCTTCTTCTCCTACGAGACTACCCTCCCTTATATACTAAGAATGAGGTGGTTGTTGTTCCTTTCTTGCAGAATCTTCCACGTGACACTTGACTCATTTATTAAGTTATCTGCCCAAGGTCTGCCATTGCCGAAAGTAAGCCTGCCATCTTACATCCCGTCACATCAATCTGATTTTCTACTGCCACACGTATTTATTGATGATGACAGCCTGGTGGGTGTTTCCGGGATATGACACATGTAAAGGGAAATCATAATCTTGAGGCTTCTGTCGGTTTCTAAGTGGTCGGCCTAATAATCTGCCGAGCCCACCGAACCATTTTTGTCCTGTCTTGAACTGCCCGAGCCCTTCGAATTACTAAAAAGGGAGCAGAATGGGCCCGAACCGAGCTGATGAGCTGATGTGGTCGGTTTTATGGAAACCGCATCAAAGCACATATTATGGTCGGTCTCATCTGGGAGATTGCGTCTGGACTCCTGCTAAGCCGAGAAGTGGTTAATACTTTCTGAACATCGGCCAATGGGGAAATTCCACATCTGTCTCTGGCTTACAATGCTTGATTTATGTACTGATCTTTACCATCAACATATATATATATATATATATAATTATCTGCCACTGCGTGTGCATGTATATGTATTTATATGTGTGTAGAATGTAGATACATGTAAATACATATGCATGCATACACTCACATATTTTGGAAATCGAAATTATACCGTCAAACCTCTCTACTCGGGTTTAAGCGGAGTAAAATTCCCGACTGTCTCAAGTTCTTATAATAAATGCACCCCCTGAATTATCTAGGACTTGATAACCAAATCTTAGATCTTATAAAACCAAGTCACATCCCTTAAATATATATATATATAATTTTTGAGGTCTTTAATCATAGTATAATATATTATAATATAAAAAAATTCGAGGTCTTATAGTCCATTAATAATTATTTAAGTGTAATAATAAAAAAAAGTCGGGGGCAATAGACAGACGTCTCGCCTGCTTTAGTCCGGGGTGGCCCTGACTTGGATTATATCTCTGCACAAAGTATAAAAATTTCTCATATTTATGTATAAGATTATTTCCAACAAAACAGCTCATTCTAAGAAAACATTTTAACAAGATTCTTTTACTGGTAAAGATATGAAAACTCTCATGATATTTGGTGAAAACGAAACCTGATATATTAAAATTAAACGAAACCTCTTGATATTATTTAAAACCTAAATTTAAAATATTTGAAGAATCAAACATAATGTTATTTCGTTTAATTTTATCAAATATTATGAATACATTAAAAAAAAACTATTTTATATTTGTGTGAAATCACAAACTATTCGTGGGATGTGTCAAATTAACTTGAACTAATATGGTGATCAATCAAAAATTCTCAAATCATCAAATAAGGATAGCACAACAACACTTAACAATTAAGGGAAAATTTAGAGAATTATGACTAACAAAAATTGAATTGCAAAGCCATAATCTAGGTTAGCCTAACCAATAAATTAATTAAATTAAAGAGTAAAAGAAAATATAAAATCAGTCGTAAACAATAAATCCAGGTGACTGGCTTGAATTTCTTCGCTTTTGCTCGGCCACTTTTTGCTTCCCTCAATGCGGCTCTGTCTAAACTAAAAGGTATCAAAAATTGACTTATTTAATTGCTTCCATGTAGACCCGGACCGGCCGGTTTTCGGTTCCACAAGTGTGGAACCGGAACCGACCGGTTCGGTTCGGTTCCAAGACTTTTTTTTTTTAATTTTGAAAATTAATTAAAATAAATGAGATTAATTTTATAAATAAAAAAATTTATTACATTGAAGAGCTTGAGCTTGAATTTTTAAAAATTTAAGTTGCCTACGTATCCTCCAAGGGTGAGAGGAATCAAAGCTCACGTAGTTCCATTACAAGTTTAAGACATATCCCCTTTGTAAATTATAATTTTACAATTATCAATCATCATTATTAGTTGATCCTTCGGCTCCGGTTCCACTTGTACTTGTTGCATAAGCATTATCGAACAAATCTTCAAAATCATCGGGGGCATCTTCTTGTTGTCTCAGATCAGCTCGAGTCCAATCATCCACACAAGCTGTTGCTTCTAGAGTGCTTGGATGTAATGAAGATCGCCTAGCTTCCAATATATTACCTCCCAAGCTGAAGGCTTGCTCAACCGCAACGGTGGAAATAGGTGCTGCCAAGATCTCTTTAGCAATAATAGATAAAACATGATATATATTTTGATGCCGGTTCCACCATTCAAGGATTTTAAAATTTTTACTGCATAAACTTTCATTAGAAAACTCAAAATTTGTAGATAAATAATTATATAATTCAGGGTTATTAGTTGTCGTATCCCTAGATTTTTTATTTCGTTTCAATAACCAACGATCTCCTGCGCTGAGTCTTGTTTGAATTATCGGTTCGCTACTACTAGATTGACCTAATGCTCCTAAGTTATATCTTACAATATAATCATTAAATAAAATAATTAAATCACTTCTTAATTTCGTCATTATGCTCGTAATATCAACATCATCTAATATTCCTAAATAACCATAGTAAGCTTGTAAACCACCATTCAAACCTTCTAATTTAAATCTAGGATCAAAAACAGCAGCAATAAGATAAAGTAAAAGAATTTCTCTAAAATAATTCAACCATTTTACCTTCATAGCAGTAATGGCTTCGAGCAAAACAATATCATTAGGGTCGTCACTATCAACATTCTCATCGAGGGTGCCAACAATATTCAAACTCTCAAGAAGAAATAAATGTGTTGTAGGATAATAAACACCGCTAAAAACTAAAGTAGCATCATTAAAAACTCTTAAAATATCTAAAAAAAATTCACAAATATCCCATTGACTAGGATAAAGTGTGATATTTTGAACATGTTGAGAAAAAAAACTACATAATGCATCTTTGTATTGAAATGCTTGACATAAAAGAAAATAAGTAGAATTCCAACGTGTTGGAACATCTCTTGAAAATTTAATCGGTTTAATACCATTTATTTTACAAAACTTGGTCCATTCTCTTCTAACTTGAGAATATGACCAAATACAGTTAAGTTCCGTTTTAATTGGATCAAGGAAATGTGATAATAATTTTAGTCCGTCTTGCACACATATGTTAAGGACATGACATGTACAACGAATATGAAAAAATCGAACCCCTAAATTTGGTTCACATAAGGATTTTAAATCATGAATGGATGCAGTATTTGCAGATGCATTATCAAATCCAATTGTTAAAATTTTTTCTACTAAACCATATTCATCAAAAATTACCTTCATCATTCTATAAATATTATGTGCAGTATATGGGTCATCAAAAACTCTAAATGCAATAAGTCTTTTTTGCATGGTAAATGATACATCAATCCAATGACAAGTCACACCCATGTATGAGTGTGTTTGCCAATGGTCACTCCAAATATCAGAACATATAGAAATACGACATTTCATCTCTTTAAATATTTCATTTAAAATAATTTTACCATCTTTATATAATTTGAAAATATGACGTTTTGTTGTGTTTCGAGTCATTCTACATGCAACAGGGTTTAAAGCATTATGCACGTAATTAGTAAAATGAAGTTTTTCACCAAAGCTTAAAGAAAGATGTGTCATACAAGTTAATTTCGCAAATTCTTCTCTATTTTTTGCATCAGAATATTTAAATAAATCTACACTACTCGTACCTCTACTAGATGATGCGTACCTGCCCATTTGAGTTTGCGTTGTATCAATGCCAAGTTCAACCGGATGATGTTTTTCCATGTGCTTGATCATATTGCCATATCCACCAGAAAATTTATAGATAACCCCACAAGAGTTGCAAATTGCTCGTTGTGAACCATCTTCTAGGCGTTCCAAATTAAAATGAATTTTGAAAATATCCGAGGACTGAGCCTTAACTTCTCTTCTCCGTGATTGTGCACTGACACTAGGGCCGCTCTCTTGGGTTGGCATATTTGACATTATGTTCTCAAATGAGCTTGCCATTTTTTTTTTTTTGAGAAATTAGGAAGAAAAATAAGAAAATTGAATAATTGCGATGCAAATGATAACAAATTAACAACTAAATGAATTGAGATTGAGAATAAGAATATAAGATTATAAGAGAATTGTATTGAAGTAAGATTGAGAATAAGAGAATTATAGAAAATGAGAGAGTTGAGAATTTGGTGTGATGAAATTATGAAAAATGAATCCTATTTATAGAATTTTAGAATTTTTTTGATACCAACAATGCCCCTAAATATAACCGTTTTATTACCGTTATTAGGGGTACATTAGTAATTTATATTTTAAATAATAAAAATAAATTTTTTTTTATTAAATTTTTTTTTATTTGGGCAGGGAGCCAAACGGATCCCTGCCCCCCCCCCCCCAAAAGCTACTAGCCGTTGGGGGTAGGGTTCCTGTTGGAACCCTACGGTTCCAACCGGAACTGTTCGGTTCCGGTTGGAATTGCCGAACCGGTGGAACCATATGGTTCCACCGATTCGGACCGGTTCGAGTTGGGGTCAAACCCCAACCAAACCGGTCGCCTTCCGGTTCGGTTCCGGAACCGGTTGAAACCGGAACCGGTTTGACCGGTTCGATTCCGGTTCGGTTCCGGTTCGGAACCGAAATCGTGGCCGGGTCTACCTTCATGTGTGAGTGTGACCTCAATCAATGATGAGGGATTTTGATTAAATTAAATCCTTAAAAGCCCATGTGAATTGCCATTTAATTCTCAATTACAAGGAATTCAAACAAAGCCATGCCTTCGACATGAATTTTCAATATATGCATGGGCTATTCACATTTCAATTTTTGACTCTTCAAAGTTCAAATATTACAAACTTCTTCAGCTTTCTTTATTATTTTTTCTCATGCATCTCAAGTCCAATCCCACTTTAAATTCTCTTTGTTTTGAATCATGGGGGCACCAAGATTGCCTGTCCATATTCTTTTGTATTGATCTCATAATAACTTATATTTTTTAAAAAAAAAATTATTATAATATTTAGTTCATTAATATTACATAAGAAGATAAATTCTACCTACTTCTAAAATTAAATCTGGTCTCCTCCAAAGTTTAAATATTCCAAAACATCCCTACATAAATAAAAATACAATAAATGATCGGTACCTTCAATTTTCATTTAAAGGCTACTCATTTTTTTCTTATTTTTTCGTTTGTATTAAACTCCTTTTATTTTTATTTAAAATTAGTATAAAGCCCGCACTTTGTACGGCTTGAGCATATCATGTTGTGATTCACCGATCACTTTAGAGAAGATTTGAGGAAAAACCGAATTGCTTCTATTACTATAATAGAATAGAGTACACAAGTTTAAACTTGAAACTTACAAAAAACCTCTCACTCTCTCTATACAACACTCACTCTTTGGGATGATTTACAACTGAGATTTGGACTCAACTTATAGCCAAGGCTGGCTACTGTTTCCCCTTGGATTTGTGCCACCATTCATGACTTTTCTTTGTTTGCTTCACCAAAATTTCAAAAGCCTGATTTTATGGTAATCTCAATCACCACCGAAAGTTGATGTGCATGGCTGTTTTCTTCATGCATGGTAGCTGGCTGGAATAAGGTAGGAAGCTTCATGACAATTTCATCTTTATGTGTGGGACATGCATGTTTAATTATGCTGTTGGATTCTACAATTCTCCCCGTCCAGCTGCATTTGAAACAATCTTCATCTGACAGCTATCCCGGCTATGTCTCTGCACAACTCTAGCTTGTCTCGAGTAACCACCTTCGTTAACATGTCCAATGGATTCTCATATGTATGGATCTTCACTAGTCTCAGCAGTTGTTGATCCATCACCTCGCGTATCCAGTGATAGCGAATATCAATGTGTTTCGTCTCGGAATGATACATTGAGTTCTTGCTCAAGTCCAGAGCACTCTGTCTGTCACAATGTATCTTGTATTTCGTCTGCTTGATCTCTAACTCTTGGAGAAAACGCTTTAACCACAACATTTCTTTTCCTGTCTCAGCTATAGTAATGTACTCAGCTTCTGTTGTGGATAATGCAATACACCTCTGCAATCTTGACTGCCATGACACAGCTCCCCCTGTAAAAGTGTAGATGAATCCTGATGTAGATTTCCTACCATCAAGATCTCCTGCCATATATGAATCAGTATAGCCTTCCAAGATTGGATCAGCTCCCCCGTAACATAGACGAAACTTCGTTGTACCCTTGAGGTACCTGAGAATCCATTTAACTGCCTCTCAGTGTTGCTTTCCAGGGTTAGAGAGAAATCGGCTCACTACACCAATTGTGTGTGCAATATCTGGCCTGGTACTTAGCATTGTATACATAAGGCTTCCAACAGCTAAAGAATATGGTATTGTTGACATTTCATCTATCTCTTTCTTGGATGAGGGGCATGAACTCTTGCTCAGTTTGAAATGGTGCGCTAGCGAAACGCTGACTGGATTGGCTTTCTGTATATCGAACCTCTTGATTATCCGTTCAATATACCTCTCTTGTGAAAGACACAACTTCTTGTTCTGTCTGTCACGAACAATCTCCATTCCCAAAATCTGTTGAGCTGGTCCTAAGTCTTTCATGTCGAAAGCCTTGGAGAGTTCCTTTTTCAGCTGGCTGATCTTCGCTGCTTCTTGTCCAACAATTAACATGTCATCTACATACAGTAGAAAGCAACGAAATTTCCATCTGGAAACCTCTGAATGTATACACACTGATCTGCTGCAGTTCTTTTGTAGCCTTGACCCACCATGAATGAGTCGAACTTCTTGTACCACTGCCTCGGTGCTTGCTTGAGCCCGTACAAGCTCTTTTTCAGCTTGCAAACAAGGTTTTCTTTACCTGAAACCTTGAATCCTTCTGGATGCTCCATGTAGATTTCTTCATTCAGATCACCATGAAGAAATATTGTTTTGACATCCATCTGTTCAAGCTCCAAGTTCAATCTGGCTACCAATCCTAGGATGACTCGGATTGAAGCCATTTTTACCACCGGTGAAAAAATCTCATCAAAATCAATTCCATTTTTTTGTAGGAATCCTTTGACTACTAGCCGTGCTTTGTGTTTCACCACTTTTCCGCTGCCATCTTTCTTGAGCTTGAACACCCATTTTTTCTTCGGTGCCTTCATTCCATGTGGGAGCTTGACTATCTCATAAGTGTTGTTTTTCTGCAAAGATTTTATCTTATCATGCATTGCGTGCAGCCATTTGTCTTTGTCTTTATGAGATACCGCTTCATTGAAGGTTTCTGGCTCCCCCTCATCAGTAAGCAGAATGTATTCTGCTCCCGAGTATCTGGCTGATGGAATTCGGCCTCTCTCAGATCTTCGTACTGGAGGTTCTGGCTGTCTGTTGTCATTCGGATCTGTGGATGATCCTGAAGCCTCTGATGGAGCAGGCTGCAGCTCCCCCTGGTTAACACCTCATTCCTCATCTGGTTCTACTTCTGGCATGTCTTGCACCCCATCATCATCTGTTGCCACTGGTGTTGGTGCTGGGGTTGTGTCTGGATTTGCATCGGTATTATCGGCACTGGTTTTAGAAGGTATCTTGGGCTTTTCAATGTCTTCTATTGTCTGGTCTTCAAGAAACACTACATCTCTGCTTCTGATGACCTTCCTTTCCTTCGGGTCCCATAGCCTGTATCCAAATTCCTTGTCTCCATAGCCTATGAAGATGCATGGAGTAGTCCTTGCATCGAGCTTCTGCCTGAGCTCCTTGGATACATGTGCAAATGCTAAACATCCAAATATTATGAGGTGAGAATATGAGGGATTCTTACCAGACCACACTTTCTCCGGAATCTCAAAGTTCAACGGTACAGATGGTGATCTGTTGATCAGGTAGCAGGCGGCACGAACAGCTTCTCCATAGAATGGCTTTGGCAGCTTAGCCATGCTGATCATGCTTCTGACTTTCTCCATAATGGTGTGGTTCATCATTTCAACGACATCATTATGTTGTGGGGTGCGTGGAACAGTCCTCTCGTGTCGAATGACGTGGCTTCCGCAGTAGGCATCGAATTCCCTGGAAGTGTATTCGCCTCCATTGTCTGTGCGAATGCACTTCAGTTTCTTCCATGTTTCACGCTCGACCATGGCATAGAACAGTTTGAAATAGTCCAGGACCTGATCCTTTGATTTCAGAAAATATACCCATACTTTCCGAGAAGCATCGTCAATGAAAGTCAAAAAATATTTATTACCGCCTAGTGATTTTACCTCCAAGGGACCACATACATCAGAGTACACCAGACTGGGTAACTCTAATTTCTTTGTAGAAGAGAAATTGAAAGAGACTATGTGTTGCTTACCGAATAGACAATGGTTGAAAGGATCCAGAGCAGCATTTTTAGAGACAGTGATTAGATCCTTCTTTGTCAAGGTAGACAACCCTCTTTCACTCATGTGACCGAGTCTTTGGTGCCACAGATTTTGAGAAGCCTTCGGTTCAGCTACATTGAGGCTTTCTGCACAAATCTTCACATGAGTCTTGTATAAGGTTCCACAGATATGTCATCGGGCGATGATCATGGCACCTTTTATCATCCTCCAAGTGTCGTTGCTGAAGTGGCTAACATAACCCTATTTTTCAAGGGCTACCCCCGAGAGTAAGTTGAGTCAAAGTTCTGGAACATGTCTGACCTCCTTCAGGGTTATTGTATACCCTGCATTTTTCCGCAATTGTATTTCACCAATTCCTACTATCTGAGAAGAACTGGTATTCCCCATCTTCACTGCTCCAAAGTCTCCTACTTTGTATGTTGTGAAGAAATCCATGTGAGGAGTGACGTGGTAGGATGCTGCAGTATCTACCACCCACTCGACATCCTGAGTTACGATGTGAAGGAATGCTTCTTCCTGGCCGGAGCATATAGCTACATCTATCGTGGTAACTACTAGTGTCTCTGCGTCATTCTTCTTCGGCTGGTTATTGCCTTGTCTCTGCTCCCGTTGCAGTTTCCGGCAATTTTTCTTCAAGTGGCCTTCTATGCCACAGTGGAAGCACTTGTATGTCTTTTTCCCGTCCTTGGATTTGCCTCTGTTTTTGCTTCTGCCTCTCCTCTCACCTTGATGTTTCTCATGTTGTCTTCCTCGTTGCTCCGAGACAAGGGCTTTTGTTTGATCTGAGCCCACGTCTTTTCTTCTGGCTTCTTCATTTGACAGGGCATCTTTTACCATAGGCATGGTAAGTTTGCCTCATGGAGCTGAGTTGCTGAGAGTAACCACCAGATTCTCTCAGCTATCAGGATGAGAACTGAGTAGCAAGAGGGCTTGAATTTCGTCTGCCAGTTGCTTGTCTATTGCAGACAACTGGTTCACCAGGCTTTGGAACTCGTTGGTGTGTTCTGCAATGGAAGTTCCACTTTGTAGCTTCAGGTTCACCAAACGCCTCATGATTAAGGCCTTATTCCGAGCTATTTTAGCCTGGAACATGTCTTCCAATTTTCTCCATATTTTATAAGCATATGTGTCCTGTGCTACGTGGTGGAAGACACTGTGACCGATCCACTGCCTAATATGACCCAAAGTTCTGTTGTTGAGTTTATTCCAGTCATACTCCTTAACAGACTCTGGTTTCTCTCCCTTGAATTTGATGACATCAAACAGATCTTTGCAATGCAAAAAATCTATCATCTGAGGTCTCCAGAGGGAGTAATTAGTTGCAGCCAATTTAATCATTGCACCAGACTGGGAATCTTCCATTTTCATTTTAAGTTTTAAAGTTTAAAATGAAAATACACTAAAATCAAGGCTGAATTTCATAAATCTGAGGTCACCGTTGCGTCTGGAACGGTCGAAAATGGTGGAATAGACACTTTGTTGGTCTAAATCCGACACAGAGGCTGATTTGTAAATTCCTAAACGTTCTGGGGTAAAACTGTAAATTTCAAAACTTCAAGGAGCTAAATGAAATTTACCAGGCTGCTGATGTGGCTGCTGACATGGCAATGCTGACGTGGCTGCTGACGTGGCAAAGTGGGACTGGTTTTGCTGACGTGGCGGACATGTGGCGCTAACGTGGCGGATGATGTGGCACTGACGTGACAGGTGACGTGTCTACTGACTGGGCTGACGTGGCTTCCACGTGTATCATCTTCAACCTTCGATCAGCGCGTGAGGTGCGTGGTGCGCGTGGGGGCGCATGGCGAGGTTTCTGTTTTACGCGTGCGGCGCATGCGGAGTCTATGGATGTTGGTTCGGTCACTGGAAAATACCACCGTGCTCGTCTCTCCGTGAACTAGCTGATGGTACCCTCAAAATTGATTTTTGACAACTTTCGTCGGAACCGATTTTCCGATCGGAAGCTTTGTTTTCCAGTTTTACGATCCCAAAGAACAACCTAAGCTCCTGATACCAGTTGTTGTGATTCACCAGTCACTTTAGAGAAGATTTGAGGAAAAACCGAATTGCTTCTATTACTATACTAAAATAGAGTACACAAGTTTACACTTGAAATTTACAAAAAACTTATCACTCTCTCTATACAACACTCACTCTTTGGGATGATTTACAACTGAGATTTGGACTCAATTTATAGCCAAGGCTGGCTACTGTTTTCCCCAGGATTTGTGCCACCATTCATGGCTTTTCTTTGTTTGCTTCACCAAAATTTCAAAAGCCTTATTTTATGGTAATCTCAATCACCACCGAAAGTTGATGTGCATGGTTGTTTTCTTCATGCATGGTAGCTGGCTGGAACAAGGTGGGAAGCTTCATGACAATTTCATCTTTATGTGTGGGACATGCATGTTTAATTATGCTGCTGGATTCTACATATCATTGATTATAATTTCATATCATAACAAAAATCTTAATAAGATTTTAGGTATTGATCTTGTAAATGATTCAGATACAGTTGGTTTTATAGTCTAAATAAGACAATTGGTTTACTTACACTTAATATCTATGTCTCATTTATTTGGCCGATTTTATCATAATTATTTCATGAAAGAGAAGAAGCATGATTTTATGATTTTTGGAGGCATGTGGGAAAAATCCACCTCAAGCTGTAACTTATGGAATTGACGGATAACATGTGCACATGTAGAGCAGAACTGGGGGGACGACGATACATAACGCCCCCAGATCCTAGATTCAGGGCTAAGGGGACGGCGATACGTAACGCCCCTATACCATAGTGTCAGGGTCAAGTAGTAGCATGGATCAACACTTATGGCTCTAGTTCAGTGGGTTGGGGGACGGTGATACGTAACGCCCCAAGATCACTAGTTTAGGCTTATGAGGGAACGACGATACGTAACACCCTCATGCGTCAGGTTTTCAGCAGATTTTCAGATACATGTTTCTCAGAAACAGATTTTCAGAAAATATATGTTTTATTAAATAGTTTTCAAGAGAAACTATTTTATGAGGATTTTAGAGTCTTACAGATATAAAAAATTTCCAGAAAAGGTTCAGAAAAAGAGAATTGAAAGAGGTTTCAGAAAGAATCGATTTTCCAGAAATATTTTCGATTATAAAAAATGAATGTATTATAAATATTTCAGTTTCCGTTTAAAACCATACACTCACTAAGTCATGCAAACGATCTAACCCTGCACTTCTAGTTTCTTTCTTCTGTAGGATATCCGGAGGATGAGCTCAAGAGGTTTGATACTGATGGTAGTCACTAGGGTGTGGAGTCCATCAGGTCAAGTCAGAAACATGATCAGTCAAATTAAAGTTTTGTATCAGATAGTAATACAGTCAGTTTGTATGATTTATGTGTTAAAGTGTCCATGACATGGTTGTAAAACAATTGTATTTTGAGTATATAGATATGAATGTTAAGTGGATCTTGTGTTATTGAGTTGGGCTATGGTCCATAGTATGAGATCATATATAAGATGAGATCAGTAGAATTAATCAGAGTTAAAAAGTCAGAGGCTAAGGGGATATGGTGGCCTATTCTCTACCGGTAACATCTCATTTTATGTGGATGTTACACTTTAATATGAAGCCGCCACGTGGCGTGATGGGGAGGCTTAATAATATTTAACTTAATAATAATAATAATAATAATAATAATAATAATAATATAATAATAATAATTACTATAGAGTCTATTTTATGAGGATTTTAGAGTCTTACGGATATAAAAAATTTCCAGAAAAGGTTCAGAAAAAGAGAATTGAAAGAGCTTTCAGAAAGAATCGATTTTCCAGAAATATTTTCGATTATAAAAAATGAATGTATTATAATATTTCAGTTTCCGTTTAAAACCATACACTTAATTACTAGGTCATGCAAACGATCTAACCCTGCACTTCTAGTTTCTTTCTTTTGTAGGATATCCGGAGGACGAGCTCAAGAGGTTTGATACTGATGGTAGTCACTAGGGTGTGGAGTCCATCAGGTCAAGTCAGAAACATGGTCAGTCAAATTAAAGTTTTGTATCAGATAGTAATACAGTCAGTTTGTATGATTTATGTGTTAAAGTGTCCATGACATGGTTGTAAAACAATTGTATTTTGAGTATATAGATATGAATGTTAAGTGGATCTTGTGTTATTGAGTTGGGCTATGGTCCCTAGTATGAGATCATGTATAAGATGAGATCAGTAGAATTAATCAAAGTTAAAAAGTCAGAGGCTAAGGGGATATGGTGTCCTATTCTCTACCGGTAACATCTCCTTTTATGTGGATGTTACACTTTAATATGAAGCCGCCACGTGGCGTGATGAGGAGGCTTAAAAATATTTAATTTAATAATAATAATAATAATAATAATAAAATTACTGTAGAGATTAAGTGGCATGTATTAAATTAATAGGTTTCTTACTGTAAAAAATTATTATGTTTTTATTTTATAATATATTCTTATTTTAATTTTTAATAATAAAACTAAATTTATAGATAATTTAATTTTATAATTTAATGTATTCATATTGTAATAGATTTCTTATTTAATAGATTTATTAATTTAATTATAATTTAATAGAATTTAATAGTGAATTGCCACGTGACGCGATAACGATAATTAAAAATATTTAACTTATATATATACACACACTTTTCATGATGAGGTCCGAGTAGCATTAGGGGTGTAAAAACGAATTGATAAAATAAATTAGATATATTCTACTAATTAATAATAGTTAAAACCGTAGATAATCAAACAAAAAAAAAAAAAAAAAAAAGGGGCAGTCTTAATACGATTTTGGGGGGTCAATAGTCCTTCTCCATGCTAATTCGCCCACGAAGATTAAAGTAGTAACTGTATTCAGATTCTAAGCCCAGGCCCCTCAAGAAAAAGAGGAAAAAAAAGTAGGGAAATGAAAACAGTTGTGTTGATTCTACATTTCCATAAAATATATATATATATAAATGAATAAATACTTATATACATGAGAGCCACAAATCACAATAGTATGTAATAATGAAGGTGGCCAAACAAAATAATTTTTAACATTAAACATATAATTTAAATCATTAAATATATTAATTATATTAATAAATATGAAATTTTTTAAAATATAAAATTAATTTGTCTTTGACATTCATGACTGTGTGAACTGAATAGGTTCCTTCTCTTTTTATTCTTTTGATCTGAAAGAAAGAGACAGGCGCAGTTCCTCAGCATTGTCGAAGTCGTCCATCGCAAAGTCGTCGGTTTCTTATTGACCAACTTGTTCTGCGTTTTAGCCTTTAATTACTTCCAAGGACCGGTATTGACTTAAGAAAGACACCAACTCAGTGAGTTGTAGTACTGAACACAAGTTACACAACACAACAAATTATTTACTTTTTCTTTTTGATCATGATTCTGAACGTGATGACAGTGTGGAACTGTTACAAATAATTTGTTTGGTTACTGTGTTCTTACAAAGGATTTTGAACAGCAGTAAATACAATACGGTTGTTACAATAATCAACCATACAAGAGTAATAATAAAAATGACAGGACAACAGTAGGCAGTGAACGAGAGTTCGTCACAGTGATAACGACAGGAACAGATCAGGAACGAAGGCAGTGCACAATTTGGTCCGGCATTCGTGTACGCAGGATGCGCGGGCGCACACGAGCCAAGTTTGTTCGGATTTTGATTTGCACCCCCCTGCGCACGCACGTAGAGAGAGTCTCTATCCTTATAACTCTTGCTTAACTACATATGAGCAATCATATATAAGCACATTTTTCCTTCTATAGCTTTCTCATATGGGATCAGCTTACTTCTCTTTATTTTCCAACACCAATGGGTGAACTTTGACCAACAATTTCTCATTCACCCAAGCACCATTTTAAGCATATGAATATACCATTTCGAATTACTCACGGAGGAGTATCCGAATCATTCAATAACAACCACTAACACGAAATGGACCATGCTTGAAATTGTGCCTCAAAATAATTATTCATAAACATTTTCCAACAGGAACCGCTGGGCTGATTAGTTTACCATCCCATTTCTGTTATTTATTTGAGGGCAAAGGAAGATTTTTGTCTACTTAAAATAACATTCCCTCGGACAATGGCCAAAGAACTATCAAACAAATTCAGTGTCTCCATTTCTCTGTCTCTGAACTATCCTGAATGGGAAGACTTGTTCCACTTGAGAAACATATACTTTATATACAAATGATTTTTTCTTTAGTAATTCTGTTTACCATTTTCATTTTCTTATTCACTTGTGGTATGTTTAGTGCCCTTGTGGTATGGTACTTGTAGTTTCTTGCTTGTATATCTTCTGAAGTTTTTCAGAAGAAAATTTTTAATTTTGCTTTTGTGTCAGTTAAAGTCTTACTGTTTGGGTAACTGATAACGTTGTCTTGTTTCAACATAGGTTCTATTCTGTATTGGGTTCTTTGTGTATGCTGCTGGGTGTTCTGCTATTCGAGTAAATAGGTGAGTTTTGGTTGATTCTTGAAGTTTTATCATGGCTTTTTTACTTGTTTCAACATAGTCTCAGTTAATGCTATTGATGATTGAACAAAGCAAATTTGAGTTTGTTTAACTTTTCTAACTGGGTCTTCTTTTGAGATACTCAAATTGTTTATTCACTTGTGCTGATTAAGGACACTTTTTGAATTGGATGGGGTATGATGTTTGCTGAATCTGTGGAGCTTCCATTTCACTGTACTTTTAAGGTAAACATCAGACTCTTTGTTAATCTTAGAAACTGTATTTCTTTCATAGGCAGTACTGTGATAGTAGGGCATGATTTCAAACTGGAGTTTAGTCAATTCAATAGCCTTAAATATGGTAACCGATGTTTGTAATGAGTTTGTGCGACACAAATTTATGTCATCTGAATGTACAATTCAAGTTTTCCATTTCTGAAGTGTAGCATTTGAAAGCACCTTGAAAACCAAACATGATGTAGGCACTATTTGGTGTCGAGTTTGGTGAGCTTATAAACTATTGTATTCGCTATCGTTTAAATGCTACTCCAAACACATAGTTAACGCTAGCAAAATTGAGCCGCACGAACACGAGATTATTTTTCTACGCTAGTGTATACTCTAATGTTTGTTCCACAGCTCATAAGCTAGCTTAGACTCTTAATGCAATACTCTCTACCAAACTCAGCCGTAGTCTCTTATCCCCATGAGTTAGGGAAAAAACTTCTGGAAATTCTTTAAAGTACTTTTGGTATTACATTTCTAGATGCAAGAAAACAATTTGAGGAAGCCTATACAAGTTTAGCCAATGCCCCCATTTCTGAATGATTACATTTGAGTTTATGGATTCTCTTTTATAATTATTCCAAGTACTTTCTTTTGTGTCTGGGAAAAAGAAGGGGTGATGTGGGGGCTGATTGCTGAGGGTTGAGGCATGAAATTATTGTGAATATCAGTTACTTCTATATGGCCTATTGCATCAATGCAGGTGCATCGCTTGATGTGTTTAGAGCTGAAGCAGCTGATTCACAGAATCTCACATATATATTCAGATATTGAATCTACTCGGCCAGGATGCACATCAGCAATACATGCACTTTGTTCATTTCACGTTGCAGTGGATAAAGCCAAGTTACTTATTCAGCATTGTTCCGAGAGTAGTAAACTCTACTTGGTATGTATAATAGTCATATCTATGATATGAATAAAAGACTTAACTCTTTCTGCGAAAGCATCTGCTAAAACTAACGCCATTTCTATAAATGTTATGTTGAGGCTTATATTACTTAAGACTATGTCTCAGAATGGGAAAGGCATTGCAGATGTGCAGAAAATATACAGGATTTTGTCTTCTTGTCGCAAATTTATACTCTTTATTCTAAATGTTCCATTTGTGCAACTTGTATACTTTTAGTTCTGCATTGCTCAGCATGTCCAAGTCCAACTTATATCTTTAGGTTTTCAAGATTCTTTATTTACACTTGTCTCTAGTAAAGTGTTCAATGAAAAATTTCCAGGCAATAACAGCTGATAGAATACAGTTGAGATTTGAAAGAGTGCGGAACACTTTGGAGCAGTGTTTGAGCCAAATTCAAAATGTCGTTCCATCGGTGCTGGCTGCAAAGGTATGTTGCTAGAATTGAGTGTTGCCAGATTGCTTGGGCAGAATTATTTGCTCTGGCTTCCTCGATCTTTTATTGCCCTTATCACTGTTATACACCTTGAATTTTCTCTTTTAACATTTTCTCTGTCTTTTATTTTTTGTAATTAGCATTGAGTCGAATTCATTTTTTTTTTCAGATTTCTGAAATCATTCATGATCTTAGGAATGCAAAGTTTCCTTTAGAACCTTCTGAAGATGAGGCTGGGAAGGTTGTACTAGCGTTGTTACTTCAATGTGACATTCCTGCATCAAGGTCCATAAACCAGTTAGAACTTGAGGCTCTTCAACTTGCTGCCCTAAGGCTGAACATTACATCTCCATTGACTCTTTTAATAGAGAAACGATGTATTAAAAGACTACTTGACAAAATTCGTGATACAGATACAACAAAGAAGAAAGTTTTGAAGTACCTCTTGCATCTTTTGAGGAAGTATGGGGAACTAATGTGTAAACACAAAACTGAGAGTGCACTTGCTATGAATGAAGAGCTGTATCAGCAATCCATTGATACACAACCAAAACTGAGAAGTGAGTGGGATGAGAACCCAGTTGATGAATCTGGCATACTTGAACCTCCCGAGGAATTCCAATGCCCCATCTCTATGAGACTGATGTATGATCCTGTTGTTATTGCTTCTGGGAAGACATTTGAACGAGTATGGATAGAGAGATGGTTTAATGACGGTCACAGGACATGCCCTGAGACTCATATGAGGCTGGACAATATTTCCCTTACTCCGAACTTAGCAATGAAAGGACTCATTTCGAAGTGGTGTTTGAAGCATGGGATCACTATTTCAGAGCCACATTCACAACCAAAGCATGCTCGTCCTTCCTCAAGGAAAACTTCATCTACCAGCTCTGTTGCTAGCTTTGGAAGCTCCATGGATGGCTTATGCCTTCATATTAGCAATGTATCATTTCGCTCTTCAGATACTGATCGTAGTTTACATCCATCAAATGACAAGACTAAAGATGGCCTCCGTTGTGCATCGCCTCTAAAGCGTGAACATACTTCCAGATATCAATCTTCTTCAACTAGACATGGCACTGATTTAACCTCTCTCTCCAAACTTGATTTTCGCCCATGGGGATCCCGGTGCGACGTGGTGAAAAATATTACAAAGCAACTGAAAGATGATGACCAGTCCTTTCACTTGGCATTTTCAAATAGCTATGTGATACCACTGATAAAGTTTTTGAAGGATGCACATGACATGTGTGATGCAAAAGCTCTAAAAGATGGAGCTGAGGTGCTTTTGGCAATTTTAAGCCATAGCAGGTAATACTTCCCCTTGGCCTGGTATTATTGATTAGATATTTTTCCTTTTTGGTGAGTGTATATGGAAGGTGAATGAATTGGTTCTGGATATTTCGGAACATGAAGCATGAGCCTTGATTCACTCCTTTTGATTTAGAAAATGCAGTTAAATAATTATTACTAGAAAACAGATAAAGATTGCTGTACATATGCTTAGATGCACATGATCATTAAGTAGCTCATTCATCCACCTCAAGTGTTAAGCAAAAACCTTTTATAAACAAGTAATATCTAGTAACTGGAGTATGATATCATAGAACCGACTCATCAAGAGCAATCATTTCTATAACTTGCTGGGGAAGGAAAGCATAGGATAAAAAAAATTATTTTTTTTTATATTTGCAAAGCCTGATTTCGTACGAGGTTTCCACTTTTGTTTTCTGTTTCTGCTCTTAGGAATTTGTTGCTGGAGGCATTAATTTATGTTCATAATTGCAAATTGTGAGTTTTTGTAGTTCTTATGTTTCTTGAGAATTTACTTTCCTTATTTACTAGTATTGATTCGAAGTAAAACACTTCTCTCTGTTCTAACGAAATTAGCTTTTTCACACAGAGATGAAATGCCCCCTTTCCATGAAGATGAAGTATGCACATTGGCATTGATTCTGGACTCTGAAATCATTCAAAAAGCCCTTGAAATTATTGAAGTATTATGCCGCCGACAATGTTATATATCTAACCTTGTGGCATCTGGGATTATACCTTCTATCCTAAAATTCCTAGACACTGGAACCAGCGAATCCCATGAGCTTGCTATCAAGATACTATGTAATTTGTCTACTGATGACGACGTTGTTTACCACCTCGAATACTTGGATTGCATCCCAAAACTGGTACATCGTTTAGAAGATCCAATACTGTCAAGGTATTGCATTAAGATTACCAAAGCCTTGTGCACATCTGAGGAGGCCAGGAAAGCAGTTGCTGAAACCAATCCTTGTATCAACTCCATAGCCAATCTACTGGAAACTGGAATAAGAGATGAGCAGGATGATATATTGGATGTTCTTTTATATCTATGTCAAGAGTGTGCCAAGTATTGTCAGCTGGCCAATACAGAGAGCATCATTCATTGTTTAGTTGATATTTCTGTGAATGGTAATTTCAAGGGGAAGCAGACTTCTAAAGAGTTGCTAATGCTATTCGAAAATTGTGAAGAAGATGGTGGCTCTGAAAGTTCAACATTAAGCGCGGACATATCACGCGACTCTTCCGGTCACTGTAAAGATAAGAAATCATCTTCTGTGGCATCCGGATTTTTGAGAAGGAAAATAGCAAGATTTTTACATTCTAATTGTTAGAAACCGAATTAGGAGAGCTGAAGAAATATATATTACATTTCTTGATTTCAAATATGAATTAGAAATTATATAGGCATTACAAAAGAATCAATATTAATTACATATCAATTAACATTAATATCATATCTTTGACAATATGATTTAACATGAATATCATATCTTTGACAATATAAATTAACATTAATATCATATATTTGACATTCCCCTCAAACTCAAGATGGTAGTGAGGAAACCATGTCGAGTTTGGAAACGAGGGTTGTGTAACGGTCAGGAAGAAAAGATTTCGTGAAGAGATTTTGATCATCGGAGCGTAAATACACAAACCGAAGAGTACCGCGAGCAATATGTTGACGAATGAAATGTCAATCAATCTTAATGTATTTGGTACGTTGATGGAATACATCATTATGCATTATTTGAATAGCGCTTTGCTTGCCACAGTAAAGAGTAGTAAGGGGTGGTTGAGGCACTCTCATATCTTTGAGGAGACAACGTAGTCATAGAATTTTGGCACTTGTCGCAACAAGAGCTCGATATTCAGCCTCAATACTAGAATGAGCAATCAATGTTTGTTTCTTACTATGCCAAGAAATAAGCGAGTCACCCAAAAAAACACAATAACCAATAGTGGATCGACGATTAGTAAGGTCGCCTGCCCAATTTGCATTAGAGTAAGCTCGAGGAACAAGTGAAGAATTAGCAGAGAAATTGAGACCACAAAAGAGAGTGCATTTAACATAGCGAAAGATGCGAAACACAGCAGCTAGGGGTGTTCATAGGGTCGGGTCAACCCGCGACTCGACCCGACGTGACCCGACCCGACCCGCTCGGGTTTATAAAAAATTTGCAAAATTTTGACCCGACCCGAAATTGTTAGGTCGGGTCACGGGTTTGATACTAAAACCCGACCCGACCCTATACAAATTTTATTATTTTTCTAAAATTTTTATTATTACTGATTAAAACAGAAAAAACCAAAAAAAAAATACACTTTCGTTGAGTCCTTTATAATTTCTATCATTTATTTTCAGTATGCGGCCATTACATTATAATTATTTACCATACAAGCAGGAGAAATTATGTTCCTGACAAAGCCAATTTATTCCACCTGCTGGAAAAAAAATTAGAGATCATAATTATGAAAAAAAAAAAGGAAAGCTAGATCAGCAAAGAATTAACATATGTATTGAAATCTTGAAGAAAAGCAAAGTAAATTAAGTTATGCAATTTTTCTAAATTTTTTATTATTTTTCTAAAATATTTATTAATTTTCTAAAATTATTATTATTATTTTTAAAGTTTTTACTATTATTTCATTTGTTTATTATTTTTTTGTATTAAAACTTTATATATATGATATTTTTTGGGATATAAAATAACTAATATTTATATTTCAAAATAATTAATTCATTTAATTTTTTTAAATGACCCGACCCGAACCCGATCGGGTTCCACTACCGCGTGACCCGACCAGCGACCCGACTTTCCCTTGACCCGACCCGATCGGGTCTAACAAAATTTCAAAAAACCCGACCCGACCCGACCTGTGAACACCCCTAACAGCAGCCATGAACTGACTTACAATATGAACATCATAGGCAATGTCTGGTCGAATGACAGTGAGATAAATGAGACTGTCAACTAATTGTCTGTAGAGAGTAAGATCATCAAGAAGAGTGTCATCCATAGGTACAAGTCTAGTATTATACACGACAAGGGTTGAAACTATCTTGCTATCTGTAAGGTCGGCTCGAGAAATAAGATCATAAGCATACTTAGCTTGAGAGAGATGTTATCCATCATCAGAGGAAGTAACTTCAAGGCCCAAGAAGTAACTCAAAGAACCAAGATCTTTCATTTCAAATTATTGACTAAGAGACTGTTTAAGATCCGTAATTCATGAATCATCATCCCCAATAATAATCATGGCATCAACATAAAAAAAGTAGCATCACGATGCCTGTACCAGATTCGCGAAGGAATATGTTAGAGTAATCTGGACTGTAGGTGAACCAAAGCTAACAAATAGTCATACTGAACTTGGCAAACCATGCACGTGGAGCTTATTTCAGACTATATAAGGCGTGACGTAGGCGACATACCTTGTGCGGTGGATGATCAAGACCAGAAGGGCTAGATAACCATTGAGAAAAGCATTCTTGACATTCATCTGAAACAAAATCCATTGTCGAGCAGTGGCAATGGCAAGTAGGCTGGGTACTGAGGTAAGGCAAGCAACTGGAGCAAATGTCTCCTCATAATCAACCTCATATTCCTGAGTGAAGCCTTTAGCAACAAGACCTACTTGATAACGCTCAATAGAGCCATCTGAATGTGTTTTTATTTTGTATACCCATTTGCATCCCACTGGGGTTTTACCATGAGGAAGATCAACTAAGTCTCAAGTACCAGTTTTTTCCAAAGCATGTAATTCATCTTGCATAGCTTTCTGCCAATAAGGATTAGAGGATGCCTCCCTATAGGACCGAGGTTCATGCAAAGAAACAATAATGGAAAAGTATTGATAATTTTGAAGATAAGTAGGAGGGTGTCTTACTCGAGGAGGATAACGATAAGAGAAAATATCAATATCATAAGAGTGTTCAATCGCAAGGGTGTCAGAGACAGTATCTACAGAAAGAGCATCATCAGAGACTGTAGCAATGGGGGTTGGACGTTCGTAGTCTCACTGGAGGTACATGTATCAAGAACATGTGGAAACAACTCGATAGAGAGATCAGTGAAAAATGAAGGGTGGTCAAAAGATACTTTGAAATCAGAGAGGGAAAAGAACACAATGTACTCCCAGAAAATAACATGACGTGAGGTGCAAAGTTTTAATGATATAGGATCCCAACAACGATACCCTTTGTGTTCAATTCTATAACCTAAGAAAGAATAGAGTCGAGCACAAGGTTCTAACTTGTGGTGCTCGATAGGAGACATAATGACAAAACAAACACTCTCAAAAACTTTAAGAAGATCATATAAGGGAGAAATACCATATAAGCACTCATAGGGATACATGTGATATTTAGTGACTGGAAAAGGAATACGATTAATAACATATATTGCGGTGAGAGCAGCTTCACCCCAAAAACGTTATGGACAAGAAGATGATATGAGCATGGATCGAACGGAATCCAGAATATGACGATGTTTGCGTTCTGCTCGCCCATTTTGTTAAGAGGTGTGTGGGCAAGATCTTTGGGATATGGTACCTTATTCTTTCAAAAATCTTTGAAGTGTAGAGTGAAGATATTTTTTGGCATTATTAATGTGCAATATTTTGATGGTTTTGGAAAATTGTGTTTTGACCATAGACGCAAAATCAATGAAAATCTGAGGTAGTTCAGATCGTTGTTTCATGAGAAAGATCCAAGTAAACATAGAATAATCATCAACGAATATGACAAAATATTTGGACCCTCCCATAGTGGGTGTAGAAGAAGGTCCATATATATTAAAGTGAATTAAGTCAAAAGGAGCGACAGAAGTATTATTATTATTTTAAAAGATAAAGATGGTTGTTTTCCAAGTTGACATGAGACACAATGTAAAGAAGATTGTTCGGTAACATAACATAAGGACCCATTAGAAATCAAAGGATGAAGTTTACTTAAAGAGGCATGACCAAGGCGTAGATGCCACAAATGAAGAGAGGATGTTGTAGACACTGTACATAACTGGAAGACGCGATTGGAAGGAAGATGCAGTGAGGTAAGCTCAAATAGACGTCCAACTCTACGACCTGTCCCAAGAATCTGTCCCATCCGCGGATCCTGCACACGAAAACCAGTGGAAGAAAATATTAGTTCGAACCCAAGTTCACATAGTTGACTAACAGATTTAAGATTGAAATTAAGTTTCGGAATAAGAAATGTGTTAGGTAATGTAAGGGTGGAGGTAGATATTATTGGAGCAGTTGTGGAACCTCTAGGGTCGGATCGGTGTCCCGCACAGTGGAAGTGGGTCTAACCCAATGATAGGTGTATTTTAAAATATTTTAATGAAAACTAAATTCTGATAAGAGTCCGTAGGAAAAACGGGGACCAAATCGGAGTCCAGATGCTCTGGAACTGAGAAAATGAAGTTTTAGTACTCATCAGCTCTCGGTGTCGCGACGTAAAAGTTGGGAGGCGCGGTGCTCCAAAGTGCGAGAGCAACTCCGAGAGCTAAACGTTCCGACGTCGCGACGCACAAGGGTGTGAGTCACGACGCTGGGAGGTCTGATGCTCAGTGTCGCGACGCTCCCCTAGGAAGTGAGTAATTTTAACCTTCATATCAATCTTAAACACTTCAAATTTTCTCTTATCATTTCAATACATCTTAAAACCAATTTTAACATCAAAACCAATCGCAACACATGTTATACAACTAACATACATGTAAAAGGATTAAAGATATTATTATCGCTTAGTGCTTTGAATGAAGAAGAGAGAGGTTTGTATAGACACCCTTGAGCCATATTCGTCGCCCTAGGCTCACCATCATTCTATTTATGGGTTCTAGCTACAAATCTAAATACATATATGCATTTGTTTGAATCAAAACACAAACCAATTTAGAATCCCACTATGAAATGTCTCATGGACAATTCTAGTTCACCCAAAGGTGGTCAAGTGATTCTAGAATGGTAGCCATAACTCTAAGCTTTAATCTAGAGTTCCAAACTCTTATTAATTATTTCATGTCTAACATGAACATCTTTGACCTAATTAACAAACATATTGTGTTTATACTTCCAAAGCATCCTAACACAATTTATTAGTCTTATTTCAACTTAAAGCTATGTAATCATGCATCTATTACATAATTCATCATTATATGTCTCACTAATGAAAAACTCACTAATGAAGAACATAGCTTAAGAGAAATTCAAACTTACCTAGTAAGCTTAATGCAAGATCCAATCTACTTCTCCTTTGTTTGAGGATTAACAAGCTTGACTCCAAGATCCAATCTTGATTCCAATACAAGTAAGCTTCACTCCAAGATCCAATCTTGATTCCTCCTTGTTGAAATGTTGTAGAGATCTTCCAAAGCTTCTCTAAAACTTCTCTTCTCTAGGAAGATTTCTCCAAGAATTGCATGTATTTAGCTTTCTTAAGCTTGATTAAAACCATTGCTCAAGCTTGCTATTTATAGCAAAACTTATGCAATTTTTAATTAATAATAATTTTAATCAATTTTTATGTGGGCTTAATCTAATTTTTCCAAATATATATAATTAGGTGTGACTACCTTTGTCTACTACTTTGATTTAATCCAATTAAATCAAGACAAAGCTTAATTAATGGATTAGTTACATGTCTTCCACTTTGATTTAATCCAATTAAATCAAGCCAAAAACACATATAATTACATATTTGTAATTACCACAATATCTTCAAGTGGTAGAGATAATTATGAAATTACGACAAAGCCCTTGTGTAAATATTGAATTAATCCAATTACGTCAAAGTAAATAATCAATGTTATCCAATAACACTTGATTATCTTAGTTGATAATTATAATATCGAATATTATCTTTTATCAAAATTAATCGGCTACCCAAGTGCTCAACGAGTACACTTTATATTGAGGCTCTCTAAGTTCAGACACGTTCGTCATATAAGCCTAGCTAATATGTACGCAATTCGGCCACCTTCGAATTCGCGAAGAATACGAACGACCTTTCTGAACTATACAAGTTGAGGTCATCACATATGTTTAATAATCCCTCCGTCGTAGGCTATCCGAGTTGTGCTCAGGAAACATAGAATACACTGTCAAGTTTCTGAGACACACATCTCATGTCGACATGTCCACGATTCTTCATAACTTATGCGATCCACCATAGGTGATCTACTTTGGCCAAAGCTTTAAGAATCGTGACTTACTTACATGGATACCTAAACCCATTATGGTACACATACGGGCAAAAAGATTCTATCTTGATTCGCACTTGATAAACGAGTGCATCGGTCCACACCCAACGGAAATCTAGAGGCCATACCATGAAAGGTTTCTGACATATATGGCATCAAAATGTGGAGGATCTCATATAGTTCAAGGATTACATATGCCACTCGACTCGAGAAAATTCCTATTGACGGTGGTGTGTACTTCCAACTATGAGGAATCACATGTGAGTCATTCAGTATTCGGTCCAACCAATACCAAGACGTCTATACGAGCTTCCAAATCTCATGGTACATCATGTTAAACCATTGGAACTCCAATTTCAATATATGACATGTGCTAGTCCTCTAGGTTATAGGAATTCGACGGTATTCCAAAACCAACAACTATGAATATTTACTTTAAGAATAGTTTACAATAGTAATACTTATCTCAATGTCAGACCACCTAGTATCCAGTATTACTACAAGACTATTCTAAGGTCGATGTCATTCTTAGCATATTTATACACCAATCTAATATGCATAATGACAATATCATTAAAAATGTATGAAATGAAAATATAGTTATTTTATTAATAAATAATAAAATATACAATACATCAATCGGATTAGCACTCCAAGCACCAACTCCAACATATATTTGTATAGACTGGCTTATAGACATTTGTGAGCCATCTGCAGTCAAAATCGGAGGACAGTCGTGGTGGGATAGATGGAGGAAAATAACGGAGATTGAGAAGTCATGTGGATGCAACAACCAGAATCAAAGTACCAAGAAGAATTACATGAAGTGGCAGATAAGGTAGTAAAAGTACTGGGAGGTATTGAGAGTATCACTCTAAGGAGTGTTTATAAGTTACTAGTGGATGTAGGAGAGGAAGACCTTAGAGATAGCAGCAGCAATTAGAATTGCTATCTTGGAGGGCTGACCAGGTCTTGGGGGACGAGTGGGGCACTGCTCAATGGAATGGCTAGGCAGCTTGCAGTACCAATAATCCACCCTAGTGGGACAGTAAGAGGAAATATGGCTTATTTTCTTGCATTTATGACATTCAATAAGCCTGTATTCATTCAGAGTATGACTATATTTGTTACAAGTACGACCAAATTTTCTTCCATCTTTTAAGAAATATTTGCCTGCGGCGGCAAGCATAACATCATCACGAGATGGCTTAAGTAGGCTGAGGCGAGTTTCATCAGACAATAACCGAGAGACATCAACTTCCAACGTAGACATATGAGATTGATGTAATAAAGAGGCTCTGCAAGATTCAAAATCATCAGTAAGGGCCATGGGAAACTTAATCAACCTCATACTATCACGCTGGGCAGTATATTTAGCTGCATCAACAACATAATTCATCGATGGTTCGGAGAGAGCAAGTTGGTCCCAAACAGATTCCATTGTAGCCAAGAAACTAGTAATAGACTGATCGCGCTCTTGTTTCAAGTTATGTAACTATTCCCACAAGTGATAATGGTTAGAGAGAGCAGAAGAAGTGTACCTCGTGGCAAGCAGATCCCATACCTCTTTGGCAGTTTCATTGTGGCCAAACTGGTGGTGAATGGAAGGAACCGAGGTATTCCAAAACCAAGTCAGGATCAGGTGATTCTTACTGCCCCAATCCTCGAGACGATCAAAAAACTTGTCATCAGGCTCATTAGGTTTTTGTTGAGGAGGTTTAACATCGCCAGTAACATAGCGCCATAACTTTCAACCTTTGAGAAAATTATGTATTCCTTGAACCCATAGACGGTAGTTTGGACCTTGGAGGATGATAGGAATGGGTTGCATAACATCATATTTGTCCATTGGAAAATTACTGGATGGGTCACCGGACGAAGGGAATGATGTTGGTGGCATGAGTGGTAGCTAGAACAACTGGAAAATGTGGCAGCGAGAGGTGGTTGTGGTTACTAAGGTTTGAGGGTGAGAACTAGGGTTTGGAAATTGGAATTGGGTATTTGAACATAAGAATAATGGTGTCTAGAATGGATATAAGACATGTTTGGAGACAAAGATAATGAATATCCGGATATCGGAACTCAGGCGTCTGATACCATGTTAGAAATCGAAATAGGAGAGCTGAAGAAATATATACTATTTTTCTTGATTTCAATATAAATTACAAATTACATTTATATAGGCATTACAAAAGAATCAATATTAATTACATATAAATTAACATTAATATAATATCTTTAACAATTTGATTTAACATTAATATCATATCTTTGATAATAGATATTAACATTAATATCATATCTTTGACAATATGAATTAACATTAATATCATATCTTTGACACCAATCATTAGCTTTTCTTTAACCCTTTGCTGAGTTGGATAATGTTGTCCCTAAGGGGCATGGCTTGGTGGCAAATGGCTTAGGACTTGCTTGTCAAGTCTTGGGTTTGAGTGTATGGTGCATTTCTTGTAAGAGCCTGTCATGGACGAAGCCATGAGGTTTCTTGAGAGGTCGAATCAGATGATTTTATGGCGGGGTTTCCAACGTTTAAAAAAAAAGTTCATTCTCAAGATCACGCTATGCTCAGGCCTCGATACTATCAAACGATGTCATTTTAGAGATAAATATAAAATAATTAAAAAAAAGATCAAAAGTTTGAGAATGCTTAAATTATCTCCCCAATAAAATTCTTAATAGAAAGCGACGACGTCAAAATATTTTAATTATGGGAAATTATCAGTCGTCATTAAAAATATAAAAATCATAAAGTTTTATTCATTGATTCACTCAAAAATTATAAAGTGTATTAAAAGATAATAATAAAACGTCTACTTATTTTATAGAGTAGTGATACATAAACACCATAAGACACACCCATACTTAATATTTTTTTTTCTCTTTTATCCTCAATATTTTAACAAATACTCAAATCACCCTCCTAATACACATGGGTGTGTCTTGACCACAGTTTGGTTCCTAATCAACCGAACCAGGTTAGAACCGGAACCGAACCGGTCAACGGTTCGACGGTTCTGAACCGAACCGAAACCACCGAATGATCGATTCAATTTCGATTCTTCAAAATTTAAAAACTGAAACTCGAATCAAACCTGAACCTAGGTTAGAACCGAACCTTAAGAACTGAACAGTCAAACCGAACCTCGGAACCGAACCGCAGAACCTATAAAATTTATTAGTTACTTAAGATAATATTTAAATTAATATTTATTAATTTATACTTTAATTAATAAAAAATTAATTTATCAAGATAGTGTTAATTTTTTTCCGGAAATATTTAACTTAATGTAGACACGGCGACGCATCCCGGGTTCGCGGCCCGGTCGGGAGTACGGAGTAGCCCGCGGGGGACTAAACCAGAGAATAAATGGAGTCGCCACCCAGTGTGAACTGGAAAATAATTTAAGGTCGCACTTACCCCTCGCAAGGGAAGACCTCAAACCGTTGGGTTCAGAATGGTCTCTTACTTATGCCAATTGTAATGAACGGGTTTACGCAATGATATTGTACGGGCCAAATTTGGTCCAAGGGTAATTTAGACCTTTTGCTTCGGGCCCAATGATGAGTGCACCCAAGACTCCCCAACATAAAGATCCAAACCCGGATTGCCACCTCAGAGGGCCAGGTCTCATAAAGTCTGAATGGGCCCAAAGATGTTTATAAAGCCTATATCCAATGAACACCAGCACCATCACCCAACCCATAACTGAAGGACCTTCAATACGCCAGTCTACGTAACGCCCAAGCTCATAGACTCAAACCAGCCGTTCCAACCTACAACGGCTAAGAGCAGTAAATACCTCTCATGAAGTCGCGACCGTTACGAGTGATCAAAGGTGATTAAGGACATGCCCCCAGGGGGGTATATAGGAAATGAGGCTCCATGAGGAAGGGGAGGGAACTTCTATCTCACCAACATTCAACTTCTAGTTCTCCGACTCACAGCTTTGGGACATCTTCAAGCCTACCACTCCTCCTACCTACCGCCCTCACGGCATCCTACGGAGTTCAAAGTAACATCTAACATTGACCTCCCATCTACTACATCCTTTGTTCATTTACTGACTTGGGCGTCGGAGTGCCTACGGCATCCACCACACCGGTGGGTAGACCTTCTCCATTCACCCTACCTTCTTTGTTTTGCAGGATCACCAGTGCCCCATTTGCGAAATCTCAATTGTGGACCTCGGGTGAAAACCAACGTCTACAGATGTAACCAAGTCTTATGCAACACATGCAAAATAATTCAAATGACATACAAGTTTCCACACCCATAAACATAAATGTAAGTGAAAACAAATGCATAATTCTAAAAACATGTTAATCAGAGAAATGCGGCAATGACAATAGAAACATTAACAATAATGGCAGATAAATAAGCACATGATGCAGAAAGGAATAACCAAAGAGGCAAGCATGCATAAAACATGATAAAGGAATATGTCCAGTGTGTGCGCGTTCGTGTAGCGTTCGGAAACGCGTTCGAACGGAGTGAGGCAGAATGCACGCGTTTGTGTAGCGTTCGGAAACGCGTTCGAACGGGATGGGATGTGATGCATGACAAGACAGAATGCATGCGTTCGAGTAGCGTTCGGAAACGCTTTCGAACGGGGTAAGGCCGAATGCATACGTTCGAGTAGCGTTTGTAAACGCGTTCGAATGAAGTGAGACAGAATGCATACGTTCGTGTGGCGTTCGGGAATGCGTTCGAACGAGATTACAAAAACGGCATCTATAGTGACATAAACACATGTATGAGTGTTTCTCAAGCGGTACGTGGAGTTGTATCCCATGTACAGACCGCACTACCATCCATTCGGATTCGGCTACGGAATTTATGTTTGGGTTTCCATCTGATATACCACAAAGGATAACACACAATCATTAACACACGCAATCATTAACCCAATGTTGACATACATGAAATATGATAATGCATATAACAATAAATAATCAAAGAGACAAATATGTGAAATAACAAGAAATATAAATAACACAAAACAAATGCGGAATAATAAAACAACAATAAACGTAAATTAAATGCGAAATAATAAAAGACTAATAATACGAAATAATTGTGGAATAATAAGTATGTGACCAAAGAATTTGGCCGTTTTCAATGTAGGACTTCGCATACCTGGTTGGACGTATTTCACGTCTAACCAAGCATGTCGTTTCCAGGACGACAAAATAAAATATAATAAAAAGGGTGCCCTCAGGTCTTACCTTTTAAGTCGCTTACCGGGAGCGCGTTGGGACGTCGCCGGAAGGGTTAACGTTTCTGCTGTTTTTCTGGTTCGTTTATTCGTTGTTCTTTTTCTCGCTGTTTCACCGTTTTAGGGGTTATTTTTGGGTTATTTACGGTCACTGTTTTATTGGTTCAGGGGGCTGTTTTCAGGGACTGTTTGTGCGTTGTTTTTTGACTGCTTGGGTGTTTTGTTTTGGGACTGGTTTTAGGTGTTTGCAGGTGTTGTTTTCTGTTCGATTGGTTGCTGATTTGTGTCTAGGGTTCACGCTACTTTTGGTTCCACGTCAAGGCTGTTTCCACGTCAAACTGCTTCCACGTCAAAGCTACATGCACTGTTTTCACGTGGAGACTGCTCACATCTGCTTCACACCACTTTCACGCTGCTTTTTTTTTTTCAATTTTGTTTATTATTTTACGCCAAAAGGTGAGATTGAGTAGGTTGGTTTAGGGTTGCCGTGTGTGTCTTTGGTCGGTGGGGTTATTGGCTGTGTCGGTGGGGGCTTTTGTTTCTTGGCTTGTTGTGGTCATGAGTGAGTGCTCCTAGGGTTTGTGTCTTGTGTCGGTCGTGAGTGTCCTCTAGGGTCTGCGTGCGTGAGGGCTGCCTTTTGACTTGATTCGGCTGATTGTAGTTTTTTGGTTGGTGGGGGCATTTTGTTGTCGTTTGAAGAGTGGTTACCTGTGTGAATGTGTGTTTAGCAAATAGTGAGTCGTGAGTGTTTTGGCTTCTTGGTGGGGCAATTTGGTTGTTGCCGTGTGAAGAGTGGATGAGTGGAGATAGGCGAGAGATAGAGGAAGAAGCTATTAGGGTTTCATTTTTTGTCGTGAAGATTGAGAGAGGATGGGGCTGCGTGAAGTGTCCAAGAAGGGTACTGGGTGTGTCAAGGAGAGAGAGGCCAGTGTCAAGGAGATAGAGACGAGTGTGTATTAGTGTTTTTTTGTTGCCGTGAATCCAAGGGGAAAAGAGAGTCCATGTTTTTTTGTTTAGTGGTCTTTATATAGTGGTGTATTAGGGTTAGGGTTGTGCAAGTGGGCTTTTGAGGGGTTCGTATGGGCTTTCAATGGGTGCATGTGGGCTTTGGATGGGTGCGGGGGTTTTGGGCCAAGATTAACAATTAAAACAGAGATTAATCGAGCGAACATGTGGCTAAACAAATGAATTAAATTTGATAAGGTATTTATTTTCTGAATTTTCCCTTCCGACGTCCGTTTTCCCGCGACTTCCGCAACTTATCGGGTAGTGCCTCCATGCGAGGCTCATCATCGGGCTTCATGCAAAAAAATGCAGTGTCTACACTTAATATTTTGTATTGTGATTTTATGAATATTACTTAATTACTAAATTACGAATTATCATTATTATATGTATTTGTTTAACTAAAACAATTTCATGAATGTTTAACACTCGTGTCATATTTGATAAATGGCTCATAATTTAGTCATTGATATATTAACGAGATTATTAATTTATATATTAATAAAATAAATTATGTATACAATAAAATAAATTTTGTCAAATCCTTAGTTGTAATTTGGTTCCGGTTCCGGAATCGGAACTGAAGGAGAACCAGAACCGGATAAAATCGTATATTGTACAGTTCGGTTCCGGCTCCTCTTTAAGCAGGAACCGGAATCGCCGATTCAATTCTGGAACCGAACCGCGGTCATGCCTGTCTTGGGTTGTGTATACCTAATATTTGACACACATTTCAATCATATACCTAAATTTAGTATAAATTTGCTCTTTACCATGAATCCGTAAATAAAATTTCAGGTGGTAATATATCAATCTTTGAGTATACAATTGATATTTTCTCTCCGGTTAATTCTCAAATACGCTGTCGTATTAATGTAACATTCGTCGAGCAAGGGCAGCTTGCTGGGTACGGTGCTTTTCTTGCAGTAAAGAAAAACCCTAACTCTCTTCTCTCTTTATTCGATTCAATAAACTCTGAACTAACAGAAAGTTCATTTTGGTCCCTGATACTTCAATTTCCATTTCAGGTACATTCGAACTCACTGTTGTCGCAAGTTGATTTACTTTTGTGCTCCAAATATATATTTTGTTCTTTTTCTTTCGTTGCTGTGAGACTTTTCGTAAGGGTTTTGACTTTCTACTTGTCTGTGGAAATGAATTTGAAGCACTTAGTTTCTAGGCAAACTATAAAAAATCTGTCCTTTTTAAATGGGTTCTCATTTAATTGTCACAGAAATTTATCCACCATACAAGCCCCACTGTTACCTTCCACTTCTTCACCAAAAAGCGATGACTTCACTCTCCTCCAAAACCCTAAAAACCCAAAACCCATTTTGTTTTTCAGAAGATACATTCATTCGACTCAAGAAAACAAACAAATTGCCTCAAGTATTGATCCCAAAACCGATTCTTCTGAGGAAGAGGATGGAGACATGAATGAGTTTTTGTCTAGATTTGTGTGGACAATGCGTGGGAAGATATCCGAAGCTTACCCAGATAGTGATAAGCAAACTATTGATGGTATGTTATTGATGATTGTTGGGAAAGTTGTGTCTGAGATGGAAAAGGGCAGTCTTGAGCGGATGATAGAATCAGCGACAGCTTCCGCATCTCGGGATTTTAGTGAGGATTTGTGGAGAACAGTGTGGGAAGTGAGTAATTTGGTGTTGGAGGATATGGAGAAAGTAAGGAAGAAGGATAGAATGAAAGGATTTTTGCAATCTGACGAAGTCAAGGAAATGAGTAGGTTTGCCGGTGAAATTGGTATTCGCGGGGATCTATTGAGAGAGCTTAGGTTTAAGTGGGCACGCGAGAAAATGGAGGAGAGTGAGTTTTATGAGAGTTTGGAACAACTTAGAAAAGAGGCAAAAGCACAAGAAAAGGGGGAGGAAGCAGAGAGCAATGTTGCTGAAGAGGGTGCTGGGGTGGAGGAGAAGCCTAAGGTTATCACTCTTCCAAAAAGACATGGGAAGATAAAGTACAAGATTTATGGACTTGATCTGTCAGATCCAAAGTGGACTGAAGTGGCTGATAAGATCCATGAGAGAGGAGAGATGGTTTGGCCTGAGGAACCAAAGCCGATAACTGGGAAATGCAAGTTGGTTACCGACAAAATCCTTACTTTAAAAGAGGAGGAAGATCCTTCTCCTTTGTTGGCTGAGTGGAAGGAGCTTCTACAGCCTAGCAGGACTGATTGGATCAATTTGCTTGATAGATTGCAGGAACAGAATACTCAAATGCACTTAAAGGTATACTGGTCCTAAATTTTCTTCACCCCAAATCTTTGCTTGATGTTGCAATATTTATGGTTAACTAATTTCTTTTTCTTTTTAACATGGTTGTATTGAAATATCTAAAGAAACAAAATCATTTATTCTTGTTCAGCATGTAGTTGTCTCTCCTTTACCACTTGAATATATCACACTGATATGAACATGAATCTCACTCTGCTTCATTTGGTGATGGAAATCCGAATTTTTTGGGTAGATGTAAGTGATCAAATCTGAATGAAATTACTGCTTGGCATTTGGATGTTAATATGGAATGACTATGATTTCTGCCTTGGTTTTAGGCATGAATGTGATATGGAAAGCGAAAACTAGCTTTGCTTTGCTTTTATTTTCTTTTTTTGGTATTGCATCATCATTTTTGCTCTGTATGCTACTTTTTGGTTATTGGAAGTTTTTGATTCATGTAATTCTTTTGTTTCTATGAGCTATGAGGATGTGCTATATGTTATGTGGAATTAACTATTTTGATGTAATTAATGTTGAATGAATTTTTTGGTAGGTTGCAGAACTTGTGTTGAGTGAAGAATCTTTCCAAACAAACATTCGTGATTACTCAAAGCTTATTGATGCCCATGCTAAAGAGAATCGATTAGAAGATGCCGAGAGAATTCTTAAGAAGATGAATGAGAATGGTATTGTCCCTGATATTTTGACATCCACAGTTCTGGTTCACATGTACAGCAAGGCAGGCAATCTTGACCGTGCTAAGGAAGATTTTGAGAGGTTGATGAGCCAGGGATTTCAACTAGACGCGAAGGTCTACAACTCGATGATCATGGCATATGTAAATGCTGGCCAACCCAAGTTGGGTATGTCATTGGTTGATATGATGATCACAAGTGGCATAAAACGCTCAGAAGAAATTTACTTGGCATTACTTCGGTCATTTGCCCAGCGTGGTGATGTTAGGGGAGCTGGACAAATTACAAACATCATGCGGATAGAAGAATTCCAGCCAACTTTAGAGTCTTGCACCTTGCTTGTGGAGGCTTATGGACAAGCCGGTGACCCTGACCAGGCAAGGAGCAACTTTGATTACATGATAAGACTTGGGCACAAGCCTGACGACCGATGCGTTGCCAGCATGATTTCAGCATATGAGAAGAAGAATTTATTGGATAAAGCCTTAAATCTCATATTAGAGCTTGAGAAGGATGGTTTTGAGCCTGGAACTGCTACATATACTGTTCTTGTGGATTGGTTGGGCAGGCTGCAGCTGATCAATGAAGCTGAGCAGCTAGTGGGCAAGATTTCTGAGCTGGGTGAGGCCCCTCCTTTTAAGATTCATGTAAGCCTCTGTGACATGTATGCGAGAGCAGGGATTGAGAAGAAAGCTCTTCAGGCTCTGGGGTTTCTGGAAGCAAAGAAGGAGCTAATGGGCCCAGATGAGTTTGAGAGGATTATTAATGGGCTTATAGCAGGTGGGTTCCTGCAAGACGCTCAAAGGTTACACGAGTTGATGGAGGCACGGGGTTTTGTGGCATCTGAGAAGTTAAAGGTAGCACTAATGGCATCTCAAACCTTCAACCGCAAAAGACCATCAATGAGATAGTTTGGTACAGCTAACATGAGTTCGTCAACCAGTTGATTTGATGGGCAAGCCGAATGCTCTCCTTAAAGGAATAAGTTGAACTATTTACCTACATTATGGTCTCAATTATATTTTGTTGCGTCAGTTTTCCCCTAGTATCTATGCCCATATAGATATTATGCATTTCTCTGTCCTTTAGGTTTTTCCGTTTTTGGACCACAATACATTGCCCGTATAGAGGCAGGCTTTTTTTTATTATGTGACAATCTGTTTTAATCATTTTTCATATCATCATCGATTTTGTGTGGGTTGCTGGCTGACTTTCATTTCTATGGATGGCAGCATACAAAGAAATATAATTTGTTCTCTGCCCCCTTGTTTTTTATTGTGAACGCGCAGTTCATCTCTCCAAAAGGAAACATGTTTGATCATGTAATTTTGAATAAAAAGCTTGAAGCTGCTAAGGTTTTAGGGCCATCCCTCGTGGGATTTTGACATACGTAATTTTCTTACATCTGCGGCATCCAAGAAATCGATGTGCCGAAGAATAAGTCGAGCCTTTAAACATTTATTATCTAAAGAGGTACCCATACAGACAACTGATCTCTATTTAATCGGGAAAATATCACATAAAAATCTCCGGCTGCCCCTATCTTTGTTGTCTTTTGAATGGAAAGGGCGTTGCACAATCCATGTACATCGCTTTTACACATCTTATCTAAAAAAAATGGCGTGCTTACCAAATTCATATTCAGATTCAGTTACACAAGGTTTCTAATATACAAATTAAGAGAAGTAACCTCTCAGTCCTCGCAAAATTAATTATGGATAAAAATTTCAAAAGTGATGAAGCTACAATGCTCAAAAGAGAAATGTCATGGAACAGCTTTCATGCAGATAGATAGGTTTGTGAATATAAATTACACTGCATTTCTGCCGTTACACGAAATAGATACCTGCAGTACAAAGGTGCTTCCATCGAAACAAATATGTACAACTAAATTGGAGGAAGGCTAGCATCATCAGAAAATGGTCATTCACAGGCCGGTTTGGTGTCAAAGCTGCTCAAGCAGATTGCAAAGGCTTGGAAGGCAGAGAGGGGATACCGATAATCCATAGTAAAAATGTCTTTCCCTAGCTTTCCAAACTGCAAAATCACCCTATCTTGTTCAGCCATTGAATCATTTTGGCCTGGCTCTGCAGCTGCCACCAGCTGGAAATTCTTCACGGATGCTACTGTAACTCGTCCTTTGAAATTTAGGCACCAACATTGTAACTGCTCATGCCATCTAGGAGCTTTATTTTTCAAAACCAGGGGATTCCCAGAGCTTTGGAATGATTCCAGTGGCCCAGAAAGGCTACTGGAGTTGAATTCAATAAGTGGTTTCTTTTCTTTAGATACTAGTGAAGGTGGAGGAGGAAATTGCTCCTCACAGCAATTTGTGAACTCTACTGGAGTAGGCGCAGTGCCCCCTTCTTGAATTGCAGAGATTGGAATTGAATGCATGGTACATTGCATTCTCCTCGGGCCTCTGGTGCGGAGGACATTAAGCTCATAAGATATAGTGGCCACATTATAGTTACTACTAGATCCTTTTGAAGATGCCTGCTTTGGAAAGATTTTTCGTTGTGACCTAGAATTGGAGTGGATGGCAGTATCGCATGGAGGCTGACTGTCATAAATTGTGAATTTGGTTCCAAGGAAATTAGACCTGTACAGAGTTTGCTGATTAATAGCCTTTTCTACAAGGACAAGAATCCAGCAGGGCTAGAGCGCACCTTAGTTTTCCGACATAATTATTGCTTGTTCGAGAGAAATCGTCTCCAACTAAGGATATCAAGAAATCAGTGTTTGTTGCCTTCCTGAACTTCCTTGCAGCCAACAACAACTTACTCATAACACCTGAAAGAGCTGTTGTTTAATTAAAATCATCAGCTGAATATATCAGCAAATGAAGCAAATAATTAACCCTCTTGAACATCTGATATTAAAGAAACAGATGGAGTAGAAAAAGAACAAGAAAAAATAAAAAATAAAATCCAGTATGATCTCAACAACAAAGGAAACTGTATAGAATACACTAAACCAGTGAGATCTCAACAACTTGTTCCCTGGAAAGTTCCATATAAGATGAATAGATGATAACCCCACAAAGGACAGCTAAGTTTTTATCTTAGTTTCAAACATCTTATATCAAATGAACTGCTACAGTGATCAACTAGTCTTCGATGCTCAGAGTATAAATCATAAATCATGCCATAGATTTGATAATCTATTTAAGATAAAAAGCAATCATAATACCGTTTAAACCATCATTCTCAGTGGAATCTAAATTAAAAAAAAAAAAAACAATAGTACCATCTTGAAATTATCAAACCAAATTGTTTGTTTCAAAATTCACAAGTTGAATCCCACAAAGCATAGCATAGCAATAAGGGGAAAAAATCATAACATATCAATAATTCCTGGGCCAAGAGTAATTTCTTTCAAATCCACTTGTAAGACCCAGCAAATAAAATAAAAAATCAGAACATAGAAATAATTACCTGGGCTGAGACCAAGATACAGTCTATATGTGCCAGTTGGCCTTTCTCTCCTAATAAAGCATTGAACCGGAGCATCTCTTGGACCAGGCTACTCAAAATCCAAAAACATGAAAATTTAGATACATTAGCACCCAACACTAGAAAAATAGAACAAACTTTTTTACCCAAAAAAATACCTGCTTTAGTGAAACGGGAAAAGAGAGCAACCCGCATTGCTCAGGAGTCCTAACCATCTCCTTTGTAACAGCCCTCCAAGGCTTGCAAACTGAAGCACAAGCAACAATATCCCTCCTGGCAGGCCAAGAGGTCTGGCTAGCTTCTATTCGTTGAATTATATCGTGCAGTAATTCAGGGGGCATATTTGCCCAAGGACTCTGCTCGATTGTAATGTTGGATGACGACGAAGAACCTTCAGGAGCAATATACGAACGCCCTCTACGTCGCATACTATGCTTCCCACTATCTGAACCTTTTCTTTCTGAAGCTCTTCTTGATATGTTACCAATACCATCTCGCATTTCCTTAATAATGTTCTTCAACGCCATCTTCAATCAACTAGCACTTTTCACTACAGAAACAATTGCAAATAATAATTACAAATTCATCTAGATTTACTTTCTATCATATCTAATTGCTTAAGTTTACACGATGCACGATGTATAAGCTTTCCTTTTACTGTTCTTCAGTTCATCTCACAGATCAGCGCTTACTGCCTTGTAAAGATTATATTTTTTAAGATTCATGTCTAAAAAAGAAGGCTGGATCATATATCTCACGGTTTCAATTAAAAAGCATGAATTTCTATCAAATTTTGAAACATTTTCGCCTACAATATAATTTTAAAAAATACGTTCATCCCAAAAAAAAAAAAAATTCATCAAACAAAACAAGCTTCATCGCAAAAATGAAAAATTGAAGGCTAGAACAAACAACAAAGCAACCTAAAAGCCAGAATATGAATAAATAAACTATTAATTACGTTAATTTTAGATAAAAATAATTAAAAGAAACTGAAAAAATCCGAAATAATTTTATGATAATGAAACTCCAGATCTAACACGTAAACGAAAGAAAAGACAGATTCATGTACCAAATGAGAGACAAACTCATAGGAGATCCCAAAATTCTCTGAACAAATAGCGAATCGAGGAGAGAGACGAGGGACAATTTCGACAATCTCTCTGTATCTTGAACGAATCAAAACTTATTAACTTTTAACAAATCGCTGAGCGAGAAATTATTAAAAAAAAAAAAAAAACCACGAGCTAGTTCCTCACCAAAACGGCGTCTCAGGTCGTCGTCTCCCTCGCATGCCTCTCTCTCTCTGTCTCTCCGTCACCGCGAGATCACCACCACCTGGACCTGAGAGGCTGCTCAGCCCAGCAACTGCCACCAGCCACTCAAAAAGCTTTTCTCGGATCCCGATTTCTCATCTTATTTAAACGAATTTTTCTTTAAAAATAAAAAATAAAAAATAAAATTTGACCTCTCCTTTTCGTCTTGTTTCATCCGTTAAAATTATTTGGCTGTATTATACAGCACCGCCTGCTTAAAATCATGTGATGTTATCATAAACAATAAAGTTTATTTTATTTATGCATCTTGGTCCCTAATATTATTGGCCACAAAAAGAGAAATTATCAAAATTAGGTAGGTACGAAATTTTTTTATCAAATTTTGACAATCATTTTTTTTCTCCAAAATATGAACACATATATAATTTTAGACAAGAATACTCTCTTTCCATCTTTCAAGCTTACCGAAAAAAAAATAAATAAATAAAATTTGGGACGATTTTTATGACACTTAATATGAACTCTTGCGACATATTTGAGACAACTTATAATAATTCGCAATACTTTTATGACACCCATAAAAACACATTAAACAAGTCTGCACTTAATATGACCTCTTGCGACATATTTGAGACAACTTACAACAATTTGCGATGACACCCATAAAAAAAATTAAACTCGCAAGCCTGCTTGGGTCCCATTGCAGCTGCTATCTGATTTTTTTTTTTTAAAAAAAAATTTAAGTAAAAAAGAAAAGTAAAGAGAACAGTATCGTTGTGTTTTGTGAGGAAAAATAAATGGATAATGATATACTTACTCACATTTTTCTCGAATTAAGTAAAAATATGAGTAAGTTTATCATTTTTGAAAATAAATATTCTCTATTAATATTTGAATATAATTGATAAGTATTATAAAATTTGTACAAAATCCTCATAAATTAACTACATTCTTTAAGTTCTCTTATTTGAATTTGAATGCTTATAATAGTGGTTGGTAATGCATATCATCATGCATACAGCTAGATACTACAATAATTTTGTCCAAAAATGAATGTGTTTGTTTATTTTTGAGAAATAATTTTTTTTTTTTTTAAAAAAAAAACTCTTTTAGATTTTCCAAAATTTTGTGTGTTAAATTTTTTTTTTTTTTATTATTTTTAATGTGGAAATGTTTATTGAGGATAAAACACGCTAATCTCATGCTTTTGGATTAAGCACTGTCGTTGTTAAAATTATGGTTGTCATTGACGTTACAAACACTCCCTTCACTTTAAAGCACCATCGTGCTGTTATTATTATCGTTATTTTTTCATGAAGCACCTTATTCTTTTCTTTTTTTTCCCCTAAATAAATAAACGTTTTATTATTATTATTATTGTTATTGAAGAATTGCCTTTTTTTTTTTATACAAAATAAATCTAAAGATATACAATAATTGAATAATAGTCATTACCGACCATTAAAACCATAAATGTGACAATAAAAACTAGATCTCTTCAATTTTATCTTCTATCGAATAGATATATAATTTGTGTCGAGTTGTATGACCTTTATTTTTGATTGAAAGAATAATTTTAAATTTTCAAACATTATCCTAACCTTACTGGTATCAAGTCAATTAACAATTTAGCCATAAAATTTCATCTAAAGGGTTAATAACAACATATACATATACTTTTTGTATATCTAATTTCAATACTTTGAGATTTTATTTTATTTTTTGAAATCGTTGGAAATCATGCAGTCAAACCACTCATTTCGGGGTTAAGTGGAGTAAGTAAAACCTCCGACTGTCCCGGACTCTTACAAGAAATACACTTCCTGAAAATTATCGATTATTACTTAGGAATTGTAGCATTATATTATTGAAAAGACCCACATACCTTAATGTAAAAGCAATACTAAAGAAATTATATTGTATTGAAAATAAAGGTATGTCATTACCTGAAAACTACAAAATTGAAGGATTTACATGTTATTATTCTATGGTTTATGAAGTGACTAGAATGGAAAACATTATCTACTAGTAATACAGCTTTTATTCCATCATTGAATATGGGCTACAATTATTTTTTGTTTTAATTTTATAATGTGACTGCAGACATCACACGTACAAAGTCATTGATTAGCATACATGTTAGTATGTTACTCAATTAAAAACACAGTCTTGTGTCACATCAAAAAGGTCTGGAACCAAAAATATGAAGGCAAGTGTGTGTATATATATATTAGTAATACTGTAATAGAAACAGATTAGAAATTTGAAATAATAATGAATTCGGGCAATTTATTAATTTCAAATCATGAAACAATTTATTAAACTTGAAAAAAAATGGTGGATCCAAGGGCATTTTCAGTGTTGACATGACCTAGTAAGAGATGAGTAGTAGTTACAGTTTTCATGCAAAGGAGCCCCCTCGAATTTACTGTTTTTATGTTAGGGCCCTAAAAAAACTAATTCTAAATCCAATTGTCCTCTCTCTTTTTAACACGTGTAGATGCCCGGAGGTGACACACGTGGCGACGTGGGGCCACTGGAACGCCACGTGTGCGGTCAAAGGTGAAAGGTGTGAGATAGAACACCGTGTTTTCATATATATATATAATCATCATGCGAGGTGGATAATGATGGTTGGTCTGCTATATATATATAATGATTAAGTGTTGTGATGTATTCGTGTTATTGGTTACTTTAAAAATCGCACATGCTTTAAAGTAGGCATGAATATCGGATCGGATCATGTTTGTTTGGTTCGTCGGATTTCGAATCGAATCGGATAAATTTAGTAATTATCGGATCTAATCGAATTTCATTCGATCTAACAATGGATCCGAATTCAATAGAATATTCGATTTAATAAAGGATTTGAATCCAATTGTGATGAGGCCTAGGATGCAGCCCCAGATGGTCAAGGACAGACCACTACCGTGCAAGTTCTAGAGGGTCCAATCACGAGGTCTCGAGCTAAGATGATCCAGGAAGAAATGCATGGATTAGTTCATAGGACCGTATCCAACTATTCACAAATCCATATACGAGCCTCTACTACATTGAATATGGGCTTGAAGCTGGACGATCATATGATAGTGAACCTTATTCAGCCGTGGAGCATCATGATATTTATGACTTATTTGTTTATTTATGCTTGACATTTGTTTTAATTCGGCCCTTTTATTTATATTAACGTATTGCGTAGGGTATTATGTTTGGGAATTAGGTTAAGCATGCATGGGTATGCATGTGCGGTTAGCCTGGGTTAGTTTTAGGATACACACCAGTTGGCGTCTGGGTAGCTTTGTCTTTTCAATTTTTTTTGGGATTAAGGTTTTGGTTAAAAGCCTCTTTATAAAAGACTAACTATGGTTTTATTTTTTGGACAACCTTTCTTTAATAAAATTTCAATATTTTCATGAGCTTGTGAGCAACCGTCCAATTGTTCTCATTGAATTTGGCTTATCAAAGACTTGTTAACCCTTTGTGGTGCCTCCATTAACACTCTAGGTTTATGTTGTTTGTTCTTCTGAGGTTTAGAGTTGAACCCGAATTGACTTGACTTTCTTGAGAATGATCTCAATCTTGTATGGGTTTGCTTGACTTGTTCCAGACAGGTTCTCATCAGTTGATATCAGAGTAAAGGTTACAATGTCAGTTCATATATATACTCATTTTTTATTAGTTATTTTGTCTTTTGTGTGTTTGATTCTATCACGTGTTTCCTTATTTTCTGTTTGCGTTTTCATTATCTTATGTTATGCGTTATATGCTTTCTGTATTGTGTGTTTCATGTGTTTTCATTTTTTTGTTCTGCGTTTCATTGATTTTGTTTTGTGTTCTTTTTGTCCTACATTGTTTGCTTTCTGCCCTGGTTCTTTAATCCTGTTTCTGTGATGACTGTTGCATTTAATCTCGTTTATCATCAATTCTATTTGCGTGACCTATGGTCTAAAGCCTTAGGACTCATTGTGGCAGTAGGTAACTCAGTAAGGAAGCCTTAGATTACTTGGTGAAGGAAATTAGGAATTAATCAAAACTAGGAAAATTTCATTACACCAAAAGTCTTAGAAGTTTTGAGGGATGCAATTAAAGAGTACATAATCTTGAATTTTTACCTATGTTCAAATTTACTTTTTGGGTTTGTCTTGTCAAACTATGGTGTTTGGAGTGATTTGGCCATGAGTGATAAAAAATTTTTTTGGGTGGAATTGATTACCTAGTATCCTATTTACCGTAATCTAGAGTGTGTTTTCTTTCTTTCCTGCTTGTTTTCGCACTTAGCTAGCTTGACACTACTATTCCAAATACTTTGTTTGTCATGTTCTCTTTCTTTCCTTTCTTGATTAAGTCTTGTGATCGTGTCTTAATCATGTTATATTGTTTGCTTGTTTCTATCTATCTGTTGAACTTGCAATCTAGCTGAACAGCTGTTATTGGGACAATACTGAGGGTTTTGGCCACACTAGGCTCAAATCATTTGAGAACTCGTCCAAGAAAAAGATGGGTAAAAGACAAAGTGTGAGTGAGCTCAGTTTCAGGTAAAAGCCTTTGAATGACAAACATGAGCGAATTGTGAGGATTTTTACATTTTAAATATTTTTTATTACTAATATTTTTTTTGTAGAAAAAAAAGGAAAAAAAAAACAAGGAAAAAAAATATCCAGAGAAGCCGAAGCTCCAAGTAAGAGTGATTATACTCAACATGAACCCGAATTGAGAGATATGGCATTGAATGTGGCGATTCTTCAGCAAGAGTTTACTAGATTTTAGAGATGATGAGGGATGTGCGAGATAAAGTCAATGCGATGAGGTAAAATATCACTCAGGAAAGTAGAACACAAGGACCTCCTAATAGGCGACAGATAGTGCCCATGGATGAGATGGAGGCCGAGAATGAATTTCACTTTGATGAGGAGTTTGACAGAGAGTCTGAGGTGGATATAGGTAGATCTCGGCCTAGAATGAGAAGGTATGAGAGATAGAGATTTCAAAATGGGTCATGAGGATGAGGCAAATTGCGACTTAGTAAAAAATAAAGATGACTATTCCTCCATTTCAAGGCAAGAGTGATCCTGAAACTTACTTAGAATATGAGCGTAAACTAAAGCTGATTTTTTACTGCCACAACTATTCAGAATTAAAAAAGGGTGAAGTTGGCCGTTATTGAATTTACAGATTATGCGATTGTTTGGTTGGACCAGATGATAATATACATTAGAAGAAATAGGGAGCGCCCGATTACTACATGGGCATAATTGAAAACAGTTATGAGGAAATGATTTCTACCTAGCCACTACTACCAAGACTTGTACCACAAACTTCATAATGTCACATAAAGGTTTCAAAGTGTAGAAGACTACTATAAGAAGAAGGAAATTGCCATGATCCGAGCTAATGTGGAGAAAGATCAAAATGCCACCATGGCACATTTTCTGAGTAGGCTGGATAGGGAAATTGTCAATGTGGTGGAATACACATGGTAATGAAAATAGAGCGACAGTTGAAGCGAAAAGTGTTGTGAGAAGTAACTCGGGTCCGAGCAATACATGGAAGCCAAAATAGAGGGATAATAGTAGGATATCACCATCTAAGTTAGATCCGAGGCCCCAAAACCAATGGAAAATTCCACCACCAAGCCTAAGTCAAAAACTGACATACCACCAAATAGAAGTCATGACATTAAATGGAAAATTCCACCACCAAGCCTAAGTCAAAAACCGACATACCACCAAATAGAAGTCAGGACATACCACCAAATAGAAGTCATGACATAAAATTACGCAGGCATGGCGCGTTGCGATGCGTGACAGTTTCCAGGGATAATGTATTCCGCATTTCTGCTCTTCCCGCGTGTTTCTGATGAGTCTGTATAGTCCCAAAACACGTATAAATGCCTCAAGATCCATATATTCATGCTTCCTACAAATAAAACATAAAAGAATTACAAAATACATTAAATGATATGAAAACTAACAAAATAGTAAGCTAAGAATGCAGGAATAAGTGGGTATAAACCGCACTTATCAGGACATTTTAGTAAGATGACACACTTTATTGCATCACAATTCAGATGATGACACACACATTTCTGACCTATTCTTTCAAGTGTTTGTACGTTTACATAGAGTGCCTAAAGTATAGTATCAGATAAAGATGCGAAGTTTTTAAGTCACTTCTGGAAAATTTTATGGGGTAAGATGGGCACTAAACTTTTATTTTCCACTACATGTCACCCACAGACTGATCATCAGAATAAAGTCGTCACTAGGACTTTGTCTCAACTCCTACGTACTATTATTTCTAAGAATTTGATGTTATGGGAAGAATATTTGCCTTTCATTGAGTTTGCATATAATCGTAGTATTCATTCCACAACCTCTTATTCTCTTTTTGAAATTATGTATGGTTTCACTAATGCCTCTGGATTTATTGCCTTTTTTCCCGTTGCTGAGAGGTTCAGTTTGGACGGTAAGTGCAAGGATGACTTTGTCAAATCTATTCATGAGAAGACACGAAAGCACATTGAGAAGAAGAATGAATTGTATGCCTCACATGCCAACAATGGCAAACGCCATGTATCGTTTGAATCTGGTTATTGGGTTTGGGTGCATATGCGCAAAGAGAGATTCCGAAAGCAATACTAGTCCAAACTCCAATCAAGAGATGATGGCCTATTTCAGATACTTGAGAAGATCAATGACAACGCCTATAAAATGGATCCGCCAGGTGAGTATAATATTTATACTTCATTTAATGTTTATGACATATTTTTGTTTGATGCAGATTCAAGGTCGAATCATTTTTATGAGAGGGGGAATGATGATGCCCATGATGCAACCCCGAATGCTCAAGGACGGACCAGTACTATGCACATTCCAGATGGTCCAATCACGAGGTCCCAGACTAAGAGCATCCATGAAGTAATGCATAGATTAGTTTAGAGGACCATATCTGACTATTCACAAATCCAAATACGAGCCTCTAGTACATTGAATATGGGCTTGAAGCTCAACGATCATATGATGGTGAATATTATTCAGGTCGTAGAGTATCATGATATTTAGGACTTATTTGTTTATTTATTGTTATTTTATTTAGGCTTGACATTTGTTTTAATTTGGACCATTTTATTTTATATTAGTGTATCACTTAAGGTTTATAAGCATGCATGGGTATGCTTATGGGGTTAGCCTATGTTAGTTTTAGAATACACGTCTGTTGGCTTGTGGGTAACTTTGTCTTTTCATTTTTTTGGGATTATGGTTTTGGTTAAAAGCTTTCGTATAAAAGGCTAACTTTGGCTCTATTTTTTGAACAACTTTTCTTTAGTATTTCAATATTTTCGTGAACTAGTGAGCAACCCTCCACTTGTTCTCATTGAATTTGGCTTATCAAAAACTTGTTAACCCTTTGTGGCACTCCCATTAGCACTCTAGGTTTCTGTTGCTTGTTCTTCAGAGGCTTAGAGTTGAATCCGAACTGACTTGGTTTTCTTAGGAATGACCTCAATCTCGTGTGGGTTTGCTTAGCTTGTTCCATACATGTTCTCGTCAGATTGAGCATCCGATTTTATAATAAATCCGATAGTGGATTTGATTTGATAACAGATCTGATTCAATAACAGATCTGATTCGATAAAATTGATTTGAAAATTTAAAAATTCAAATCAATTTTATCGAATCGGATCAAATAACTTAAAATTTAAATCAATTTTATCGAATCGGATCCGTATCAAATCAAATCCACTATCAGATTCGTTATCAAATCGGATGCTCTATTGGATTCAGATCTGTTATCAAATCAAATTTATTCGATCCGTAAACTTTCAAATCAGATTGAATGAAATTTGATTCGATTAGTTAGTTATCGAACCGAATCAGCTCAGATTTGATAAGGACTTAAAATCCGATCGGATTGAATTATTCCACTCTTATCAAATCGAATCGGATTCGGTCTGATTCGATCTAAATCTGATAATACCCACCCCTACTTTTAAGCAAATATGAGTTTCAAAAAAGGAATTCGTTTAATAAATTAGTCAATTCGATTTGATTCATTTATTAAACGAATCAAATATTAATTTATTCATTCGACTTCACCCGATTCGATTCGCTTTATAGTGAATATGAGTTTGAAAAAATAGATTCGTTTAATAAATGAGTCAATTTGATTTAATTCATTTATTAAACGAATCAAATATAAATTTAAGCTCATTAACGTTTATTTGTTTAGGATTCGTTTTATTATTTTCTTTTATTAGTTATTATTTTTCAATTAAAATTCGAGAAGATAATGTCAATTACCATTGAAAAAATATTATATATATAATGTCAATTCATATGTAATCATTTATTTAAAAAAATTAATGTAAATAAATTATGATAATTTATATATCATGACTAAACGAATATTCGTATTCGTTTAATAAACGAATCAAATATGAATCCATCGTATTTCAATTCGATTAATTTAGGATTCGATATAAATTTGATTGATGAAATCGTTTTACCACCTCTAATTGCCAGTATTTAGCTTAAATTATGTATCTATGAGAGCTTTTTATTCTTAATTAACACAATAGGGTATATATTTCAACCTTTTTTTTTTCATTTCGATTGATGTATATTATAAACACCTACCTCAAGTTATCATTGATTGTTTGTTTATTGATTCTCTTTATCACAACATTAGATAAGCAGGCATGTGCACGCACTACTTTTATAAATGCTTAATAGAAAGGTAGGTTCATTAGGGTACATAATGATGAACGAGTATTATTTATCTCTCTTTTTTTGGTCTTAAATAATTATTGTTTTATTAATAATGGAAAATATCTTCATATTAACTTACTTCTAAGTGATAAAATGGGTTATCTTTCCCATTTTACATCATATATGTGTGTATATGTATATATATATATATATATATATATATATATATATGTATAAGTATATGATTGCAAAGAAAAATGTTTATTTACTAAAATGGGAATGAGTATAAATATGTGAGTCTCATTTAAAATAGGGAATGAAAAATGAAAATCTCATTCCCAATATCTCATGGGAATGAGATTTGGAAATTATAAATGATCATAAGTAAAATTGAATAAATTAATAATAAATTAATATGTAATTAAAATTGATCATAATTATTAATCAAAATAATAAATTATTACTAATTTGAATTAATAATAATTATTTGATTTATTAATAATTAATGATACGTAATTTTAATTTAAATAAACTAATAATAAAGAATAAAAAATAATTATTAAATAATTAATATTAAATAATTGAATTTTTGTAAATTAATAATTAAATAAAAATATTAATTATTTAATTAATTAATTTAACTAAGTATATTTTTGTAAATTGTTAACAAGTCATTCCGATTATTATACAAAGTAAACATATTAATTGGGAATATTGTTTGATTCCGATTACGATTCTTACAACTAACTTATTCTTATTCCGATTCATCATTTACATTCTAGCTCATTCTGATTCCATCGTATTTCAATTTCAACCCATTCCGATTATGAATACGTAAAGACACCATAAATTGATTCTCTTCGCAACTGATTAGGTTTACAGCGCACAATTAACAATAAGTATTTAAAAAGTAATAGCATTAAAAAAATAATAATAAAATTACCAATTTGGCCCTCTTAGGAGCTAACCCACTGGGATTGTATCAATCTACAGAGCTAACATGATTTAAGCCTTGGACGCTGGCTAGTTTTAACAACTATATAATTAAGTGGTTGATAACAAAAACTCAAAAGTGAAGCAAAGCAAAGTTAGGTGAAAGAAAGCAAGCTAGTTATATAATAATAATAATAATAATGAAACAAACAAACGAATGCTTCCATTCCAATGCTATAATAACGAAAAAGCTCAAACAGATGATACAGAGGTGAAGTGAAATGTGGAGCCCTTAGTGGTAGTTTGTGCAATTTTAGGTGGCTGTTTTGCCCGACGAGTAAAATGCCAACAAGATCACACCCAACAAGTTGCATCTTTGACGTGGACAAGGCTGGCTCCACATACCTCTCAACTTTCAATTTTTATGAATCGTATATAAATATGTTATCAAAAATATATACATTTTAAAATTTTATTTATTGATTTACTCAAAAATTATAAAATATCGTCCATTTATTTTGCACCAAATATACATCCAATATTACATATTTTTAAATTATGTATCTAAATTTAATACAAATTTGATATACTTTATATTATTTGATTGACAAGTGAACAAAGTTTCCGAATTTTTGTATTTTTAATGACATGTCAATCTTTGAGTAATTCTTTGATACTATCGTTGTATGGGTTACATCTATGGTAACACCAAGCAATTATGTAAAATTATATTAAATATAATTACTATTTACTATTTATTTTTTATTTTTTATTTTTTTAACACATACGATAATATAGTATCGAATTGTTGAATGAATGATATGTTATTACCGTTATATAGTATAATTAATTTTTCCACATTTAGAAGCAATGCCAGCTATGTATGTATTGTGACCTCTGCCAAAATTCGAGTCCCTACTTATCAAATATATAATTACATGAATAAATGTTATGGTTGCCCACTCCCCCCATTCTGATATTTTTTTGTGGAGATTAGTGGGTACAATTGAAGAAATTCAAATTCTTGCGATTCAGAAAAATATCTTTTTAGGGCAAGGCATGGAAGTATTCAAAGTTGTGATAGAGCGAAAATTATATTATATACCAAATATATACAATCTCTCTCACAGTAGGCTGGCCCCACACGATATATGATATACCACCTCGTGATACAGCCATACAACAAATTACAGCCATGCATGATCTTCTTATTATATAAGTTGAGCTTTTCTTTTGTGGCAATGTGAGAATGACAATAAAGTAGACTTACTTTTATTCTTTTTCGAGCTTTAAGGCTGTAAATTTGGCGCTTCCTTGAAATCACCTCCACAAAAACATTTGCTTTGCAGTTTATTTCTAGTGGGAAGCTAATTGGAAAAATTCTACTATAATTCATATAACAACTCAATAATATATTATCACGATTCACGTATGTTAAAATAGTACATAACCTTTATCATCCAAACTTTTAGCATCAAAATTTTGTTCGACGCTAATAAACGATTTAGCGTCGAAATTGAATTTGACGCTAAAAGTCGCACCTTTAGCGTCGGAATAGTTGTTTGACGATAAATGATTGACCATTTAGCGTCGAAATTAAAACTCGACGCTAAAAGGTTGCACCTTTAGCTTCAAAATAGTTTTTTGCTACTAAAGGTTCTAA